>VYXF01004253.1:844270-904490 GCA_013397295.1 Polioptila caerulea
TGGCGGCCCCAGGCTCGACCGGGGAGCGCGGCATGACCCGACCCGGTCGTCGCCCTGCGCCCCGTCCTCCATCCCGGAGCGGGATCCCCTTGGCTTTCCTTAAGGTTGGGATATTGGAGGTCGCTTTCTTCTCCTGCTGGCTTTGGACGTTTCGCGGTCAGGTTGCTGGCTGACAACTCTGTGCTGAGTTAGAGCCGTCAAGGTTTGTTGGTCGGCTGAGGTGTTTCTGTGTGTCCTGCTCCGCTGTTCGTCCTCCTCCCCGGTCGGGCTGCAGCCGCCGCCTCCCGGGGACAAGCGGGACGGTGCGAGCCGGAACCGGCATCACCACCCCTGTCCTGGAGGCAGCCGGGGGGCGGGAGCCGCCTCCAGCAGCAGAGCCCCTGCGACTCGGCTGCCAGCAGGGCTATGGATCCACCGAGAGCTGCTCAAAATTGGATCCGCTAAAATACTTCTGCAGCTTTGCAAACACGGCATTAATTCACCTAAAGTGAGCATTTTCTACTGCAACAGTTACGGCTTACTTAGCTGTATCTCTCTCTGGATAAAGTTAATGGGAGTCCAAAGAAGAGCAGAAACTTTTAATGCGAGTTACAAGTGATGATTGGGTCAGCAAAAGAAATTTAGTACAGACAGGTCTTGCTCATCTTTATAATCTTCCTTCGGTTTTCTAAAAACCTCAAGGCTTTGTCACACAGGGCTAAGCAGGTAGTACAAGTATTTCTGCAAAATCAGAATGCTTAGGAAACATTTTTTGTCATCTATAAAACAGGGAGATGAAATAAGCAGGAGACTTGAACTCGTTGAAACTAACTGAAAAAACAGGCTTCCAGGATACAAACACACTTAAAAGAGGCAATGTTGGCTGCAAATCCGTTTGTATGTAAAGGAATACAGTGGGAAATTTGAGAGCCTTTGTGGCAAGTATTGTTTATGTGCTGTCCCAATGGATGCATGGCTGCCTGCCATGAAGCTGCCAGCCAAAATAAATAAATCTGTGGCTCAGTTCTCGGGATTTTTAGAAGTCAGTATTAAGAATACAGCATCAGACTGTTATTTAAAATAATTTTCTGAATACATCTGTATGGCTACTATGATGGGAGCTCCTGTTCATTAAATAGGAACTTCATATGATGCAGAATTTGGATAATTTCTTGGTTTGTGGAGCAGATGGAAAGCAGTATCAGATTTTGGTTAGCTGGATAGTGATATAAGTACATGCGAATCTTTTGCCTTTTCTGACTAGTAAGATGAGTAAATACACATGTTCTCAATGTGTGTTAAAAAATTGGGTCAACAAATGTGTTTTGCTAGTGTAAATTTGGGTCAGCAGCTCTATTACTTCCCCAGGTCTTGAATGAATTCTTCTTCTAGATGAATATCTATTGGCCAGTGAGAGAATGTAAAATTTTACCTGTACTCAGTTCTCGAGTCACTTTTTTTCTTCAGTTTCTCACCTGTGTTTTATTTCTACAGTCTCTCAGAATAGTCTCCCATTACTTAAAAAAAAAATAATAATAAAATAAATTGGTTTTATAAACTAGCAGTACAATCCAAGATTTTTGTGGTAGGTATTTGCATGCCAGCAAACCTTTGTTTGTACCCTCCCTTTCCTTCTAGACTTAATTTAGTGCATGCTGCTGCAGTTATGCAGCCTTGCTGGCAGAAAGAATTCAACCTGTATGTGTCTAATGCTGTCACGTTCAGTTAAGTACATCTAAGCACTGTCCAGAAGTCTGAATTTTTCAATCCCAGTTACACGTTTTGCAGAGCACAGTTACAGCAGTTTGCTAACAAAACAGCAGCAATTTGCTTGAAAGACCATTCTACTTCCTGTGTGTCCTTAAGCAGCAGGAGAAATGTGTATACCTGTGAGTGAGTTTATTAATTGCTTCTAAAGAACTTTCAGATGCTCACAGAGAAATGAATCCTGAATGGTTTGTTCCCGTGTGCTCTGCTAGGGTATTGTATTCCAACTGAAGAGATAAAGAAAAAGCTATGCATATAAAAGCATTTGAAAGCATAATTGTGTTGTTTGTGCCAATTTATATTGTCCTTAAGGCAGGCTATGCCTGAGTAGAGCAATTTTATGTTCAAGAAATGCATGCAAGTATAAAACATAGAGTTCTTCAGAGCAGGAAAATAATTTTTGTCAGCATTTTTGCATAGCAGCATGAGTCAACTTTATAAGTCTCAATGCAACTGTGGAAACAAGAAAAATATTACATGTAAGTGTATCAAGGTACTGGGCAGAGGTCTCAGCTAAACACCATGAGTTTCTGGGTGGTTCAAGGCACAACGCAGTATCTGTCCATGCCCCAAAGACTGTGAAAATTAAATGCTCAGATACTTATGTTAAAGCAGTAGAGAGAGTTCATGGTCTGAAGCAGAATTACTGTTAAACATACTGAGTATCTCTAGCAGCATTCATGTGAATGAACTAGATCAGACAGTCAATCAGACAGAGAGTACTAGTAATTAATGTTAAAAAAAAAAATTATTTTCTTAAGAAATAATCATATGTTCCAGGTAAGCAAATTCATATGTGTAATAAAAATAATAAATTTTACTTTATATAAATTTTATTTTTAAGCCTCCGGGTGCTTTTCTATTTGATTAATTTTTGTTCTTAATGGAAGAGCTGATCCAGGAACATCCCAGCTAGGCTTGTACTAGGTGTTAAAAATTTCATAAGAGCATATTTGTTTTCCTTCCTATGGCTGCCAGTCATTTCTCAAGTGAAAAGTTTGGAAATCTGAAGAACAGTGTTTCTCTTTGAAAGGGAGGAAGATCTGAACTCTGTATTTGCCTCTCATCATACTCATTCTACTCCAGTTCCAGATTAACTATCACATGTAGTTGTGGTTTCCAGTTTGAAACTGTGAACATCCTTTAATAATGACAGTGCCATGGATGTCTTACTCTGTCTGTCATCTGAGAATCCCATGTGACTTTTTAACACTGGAGGTTTGCTCATTACACATTTGTCTCCTTTTGCAATAATTCTCCATTTCTTCATCCAGGTATTGTTCTGCGTTTTTTCCCTGTCACATCCTCTCTTGATTCTTACTCTGATAAAAAGCTTTGATGTGCAGCTTTCTGCTCCCTTTTTACTTACACAGGTAGCTCAACCAGCTGCTTGCACTCCTGGCCTCTGAAGGGGTTTTAAAGTCATTTCTCTGTCCTAGCAATTCTCCTTAGAGCTGTTTCTGACAGATGTTCTGCATCCTCAGCCAGTTGTTCTTTGTAGCCACAATAGCTTGCGGTAGCTGCACTCACCCCTGTCAGGTACTGTGGTGAGAGCTGTGGTTAGTTCAGATGTTGGATGACTCCTTCTCAAGGCCTTATCTTGTAGGCTTACAGCACCATCTTCTTCCCTCTGCTGTGTGCAGCTGGCACGCTCCTTCTGGGATCCTCAAGCCAGCTGCATCTGCCCTTTGATGTTACAGAGCAGAGAGGCAGCACCTTGGCATGTGGACTTGAGTGGAGCTTGTGATCAGAGGAATATCATTGGAAGCCCCAGCATTAGCCCAGTGCCCTCTCCTTGCCACAGTTGCACCTGCTGTCTCTGAGTCAGGTGGTCTGAGGTCTCCATGGTGGGAGGCAGCGGTGAGGAGAACTTGTGTTACCTCTAATATGGTGATCAAGACTTGCCAAAATGGCATTGGCAGCTTGGTCAGAATTCTCTGTCCTTGGTAGCTACTCATGTGGTTACTAATCCAGATGGGAATCTGGATGGAGTCAGTCTTGCCGCGGAAAGGTGGGGATAGAGAACACATGGTGATGTTACCTCACTGCAGCAGCAGTGCTGTAGCCATCACACCAAAGCAGTGTCTTGCTGGAGAGGACAGCATCTTCTCCATCCTTATGTCTGAGTCTGGTGCTTTACCAAGGAGCACTGGCTGTTTTGATCTGTGTTCACCTTTTCCCTAAGGACAGAGTACAGCTACTGGTTTGGAGCTGATTTAGTGTAATTGTTTTGTGAGAAATGCCTGTCCACATGTGCTTTTTAAGGTATCAGGATTCACTCTAGTTATCCAGGAGTTTGTGCTGCCTCTGTACTGCCTTCTTGAGCTCAGCATTGCCCCACTATCAAAAGCAGGAGAGTGGACTTTGCAAAGGGTCAGGAGGATATTGCAGTAATTGAACCAGCCAGTGTGAACCTGCTTATTTCACTGCATGATAGAAGTTTCAGCTGCTGTGTTAATAAGACCACATGAAGAGGAGGTCAAGTGAAAAAGGCAGGCTTGTAATTTATGATAAGATTCTTAAATATTTAACAAGACTGCACAAAGCTCAAAATAATAGCTCTTTCATGCTTTTTATACTACAAGGAGAGAAAATGCTTGTGTGGAATGATTTATTTGGTATATCAGATTTTAAGCAAGTAAATGTCTGAAATCAAATGCAGTGCTTCTCTTTTACACTTTTGAACCTGTGCTGCTTTCAGCTTCATCACTCTTGTCTCAGGTTGAAATTCAGTTTGCTGAGGCTGAGAAAATTTAAGTGGCTTCATGCTACACCTGAGAACTGAAAATAGCATACTGTGGGATTCAGAAATGAGATATAAAGAAGAGACCTCATCTAAAATCCAAGGCCAGTCTTACTAGTCTTTTTAACTTTGAGAGTTTTGCAGCTATGAGGACATAAAATGTATAACATGCTAGAACAAAGACATTTAACCCTAAATCATGTTTTAAATTTCTTGCTCTATTTTTTTTCTCCTGTGTCTAGGTCTGTGCTACTTGTCCCACAAAGTAGCACAAGTATAATCTGAGTCTGCTCTCTCTTCTAAAGTGCACTAGTGGAAAGATGAGTTTGCTGATGCTATCCTTACGTGCCTCACTGAGTAGTACAGCAGAGAAATGCGTGGAACTTTTGAGGTGCTTTGCTTAGGCCATGTGCTGCTTGAAGAATGTGGCACAACCTTGGCTGAAGATTGCAGAGGGTTTGAAGGAATGTTGCCATATTTAGAAGTTTATGTCTCAATTGGTAGCTTGCTTTAGTGCAATCCTGGAATTCGGATTTAGAAAGAATGTACTCAACCCTTGATTCAGAAAGTGTTCTCACAGAAACATTTTTCACAGAAAGGGTAAAATGAATTCTTGCTTTCTAATTAGAAAATACCTCTTGAAGTAATAGACAAAAATGAGATCTGGACATGCTAATTTTATCTGATTTTATTTGTATCTCATAGAAATGCACAGTTGCAATGCCAAATTTTATATATGTAATATGCTGTAGTCATATCACTGCTGTCTAAACTGGGCCTTTTAGAACATGCTGTTGCATGTTCTAAACCCATCTTGTGTGATAAATGGAGAGAGGGGACCGACAAATACGGATTTTAGTATCAGATGTTACACTGACCTTCTTCAAAACTATATAAGTGGATTCGTTTGAGTCTTTAGGACAGAGGTAATATTACTTAGCCATCTTTGAGATCCGTGGATCGAAATCTTATCTAACTAGGCTATCATGACTACACTTCTACATCCATGATGTGATTAAGTGTTGCAGGTGAGTAATTGTAAAAGACATATTTAGCAAGTGCTTGTGTTGCACTTCAGCAGTGAATCTCCCTTTTCTTTCTTTTGTGCTTTCCCTCTAAGTCCCTCTTTCACTTCATCCAAAGAAATAGAATGGCAGCAGTGAGGATCTTGTTGCAAATGTTCTTATTGAAAACTGTAAAACAAGTGCAAGAATGCAACAACTACAAAGTGATACTTCCTGAAGTGCCATCCTACCATGATGATAAAGCTCTTACAGTGTCTTCAATTTTCCATCTTCTGCTTGGGTACGTTTTACCTTTTCTGTGCTTTTAGGATTTAAAATTGCTGGATGAGAGAAAGGGCTTCTAAAAGGCTACTCTTGTTAATTAATTACGTCTGTGCAAGATTGCTTGAACTTTTTGATCCTTTGTTACTTATTCCAGCAAAACGGTATTGTGCTTATGTTAATGGTATGTGGTTAATGGCTTGATGAAGTGAAGGATCCACTATTGGATCCCCAAGCAAACAAGAAAGATTCCCACTGCAAATAGTTGCATAAAATACTAGGAATTTCTGTATTCTCTTCACCAGTTTACTTATGTAAACTGGTTGTTGAAAAATATCTCATGCTTTTAGCTAAAACCCAGTCTTTTACAGTAACCAAATCATAATACAGCAGTAAAATTTATAAAGACAAGTTTACAGAGAAAAGGAAAAGTCATGGTTATGTGTGTGTATCCCATGGCCAGATAAAATAGCTTCTCTCATTTTTTCTGCTCTCCAACTAATGGGCTTTCAGTTACTTAGGAGCTATGTAGTCAGGGATCCAGTTCTTGAATTTTTTGGGTTTTTTTTACATCTTTGCATTTCTGGTCACTGAAGGAGAATACAGGGAGCTCAGAGAAGCAGGCTGGGGGTATAAAGGACAGAAGGAGGTCTAATGATTGCGTGATTTCCAGAAATGGAAGACAATGAACTTGAGCAGTCAGTTCCTTCTGAGGCAAGAAGGGCTGTCAGGAAGAATGCATTCTTCTGGGGTATTTTGTTGGTCGTCTAGGGTTTGGTTTCTGTAAAGTTGTCCTGCTCTCACCATTAATGTGGTGTGCAGTTATCCTTGCTGTCCACCAAGAACATAACGAAAATACACCGGAATTAAAGCACTGGTGGTGCTTTAGGCAGAGACCTGAAGCTACGTTTGGAAAACATTTTTGATATTCATACAAGTGTGAAGTGCCTATAGATACAGTGTTTATTTTCCCAGTGAAAAGTATTTACACAAAATGTTTATGTAGCAGGCAATGCAGTTTATCTTCATGTGCTTTCTTGCTTAAAGGGCTACTTTTGTTTGTTTATCACTGAGGTTTGTTAGGACCAGGTCCTCTCCAATCTGTTTCTTTCTCTATTGCAAACCATTCTTTCTGTTTTTCTTGGCATTTATACAGTCTGATTTTTCTCTGGATTTGCATTAATTTGTGAAACACCCTCCTTAGCCATCCAAATACATAAGTTGTCTCTCTTTAGTACCTGTGCCATTCTTTCAATTGTATTTAATAATTGCCTAATAATTAAAGATTCCTAACATAAAAATTGTAAATAAAGCATAATTTACATGTGGTATGAATGTAAAAGGCTGTATTATTTATATTCTGTAAATATGTATAAATGGTAGCTGAAGAGAGGTAATGCTTTCTATGTTTGCTTCTTCAGTAGAGTTAGGGTTTTTTTGTGTTCACCTGTTTGTTCAATTGTCTTTTCACCAGTTTCCTCAGCAGGAAATTGCCTTGCCACCTGGGTGGGACTGAGGTAATGCAGGTTTGTGGTTACAAAAAGGTGATTCATAACTGCCTAAAAGTTTTTAAACACTTCTGCATGGATGCCTCAGAATAACTGTTTTCATTGTGCTTTAGGTGGATTTAGTAGTAACTTTTCAAGCTGATATTGGCTCGGGCATTTTAGGTGTTTATCTAATTCCTCTTTCTATGTTTCTCATTTGAATTAAAATGTTCTTAAATGCACAGAGTAGACTTCAGGTCACACTAAGATTTTTAGAGGATGATATGGAGCAAATGTGTCTAGTTAGAAGATCTTCTGAAGGCCTTAGAGAGTTTATATTCTTTTTCTGGTGCATACTGGGCTGCTGCAGGCTAAATTTTCATTAAAAAGTGATCAGAGATAGTTGTATTTAAACACATCCAGATTTTTCTTAGAGACAAGTAAAATATTACAGAGTTAGAGGGGCAATTATGCCAGGAACAGAAGATTATCTTGTGCTCAAAGTATTTTAGGTAGATGGCAGCTATTAACTTATTATTGTGGGAGGAAGGAATCAAAGTCATAATCAGAGAGAATCATGTTTGCCATGTCATTACCTAACCAGTGCTGTGCACTGTTATGTACATATGAGGAACCAGTTAAGCCATGTGCTCTTGCAAGAACAAATTCTTCAGTCATGTAGTGGAACAGGTGGTTCAGAACTCAAATAGCAAAAAAAAGATGACGGTGAAGAAGGAGCAATTACTTGAATAGCCTGACTGATTTTAAAAAAATATTGAAAAAAGGCTGCTGAATAATGTCATTCAAACGTTCATATGAACTGAATCATGATGCAGACTTGAAGACTTAAATAAGGTTTTTGCAGAGCTAAATAACAGATATTATCTGGAAACTGGAAGTCAAATACTCTAGGTGGAGGAAAGAATGTGTTCTCTTGGTTTTAAATTGCTTCAGAAAACAGAGAAGCATAGATAATCAGCAATATAGATGAAGCCTGCAGTAAACGCAAGGAATAAAGAAGAGTATGTAATGATAACTGTCTGTACCTATTTAGGAGAGGCTCAAAGATAGAACCAAATTTAGACCTAGATCCAGAATTAGAAGGCTTCTCAGTTATGTCCAGTTCTGCACAGAAATATGGAGCATGGACATCTCCTGAAAAGGGAGTGGCATTATTTTGGTCATAGTTATGTGCTGTGTGTTGGAGTCAAGGATGGGGAGGGTAAGAAGAGAGAAAAATTTTAACAATTAAGTTGAATAGGGATGAAGATGTGAATGAAAGTTATTAGCAGAGATGCAAGTATTGAAGATCTGGTTTATCTCAAAAAAGTACATTGTGTCCATCTTACAACAACTTCCTCAGTAAAATATTCTTACTTAAGGAAGTAGAAGAGTGAAGACAAGACAAACACTGTCTTGTCTTGTGCCTTGTGCTCAGTTTTTAGACCTTCTTAAGGTACTGAAGTTAAAATAGGCATTATTTCACACTGAGTGATCTGTAAAGATTCTAGGTTGGAGGTTTGAATTATATTCTTGCCACTTGAGTGTGGTCTAATGCAACCTCAGCAGCATGGCAAGTCATGCCCTGTACTTAGCTAAACCTTGTGCTTCTCTTGCCCATTGGCCTGTCATTGTCTGTGCCCACAGCAGCTGTCCTAGAAGCTCACCCTCTTTGGTTCAAGGCTAATCTTCCCAACTGATCTTCAAGGAAAAAAAAGAAGCCCACACTCTGCCAGTGTCAGCTGCCATTTTCTGCTGGTATTTGAGGGTGAGTTGGGGATCTCAGAGATTGAGGCTGTATGGTGTGGCTGGAAGTGCCAGTCTCTGTCTCCTGGTCCAATAAATAGCCCCTCTTCCTGAAGCATGGTCTCTGTGTCACTAGGATGGCTGCATGAGGCTTGCCACCTGTTTCTACACAGATAGCCAGGGCCCTAAACCCCAGGTGCCTCCACTCAGAGCCCCACTAAACAAACACACTTCTTTGTATTTGCATTTTACATAATACTGAGTGGGCAAAGCCACAAAGTTAATGATGCCAAAAACTCTGAAGGCCTTAACATGGAGCTTGACACTAGGAGCAGAATAGTGAGTGCTTCAGTTCACACCTCAGATGCTGGCAAGAAAGCTTGTGGGAAAAACAAATGAAACTTGGAGCTGGACAGGCCTAGCTAGATGGTACTATTGTGACTGAGAAGTGTTTTGTGTGGCTTGTGTGCAGAGAATTACTGTTACACTGATTCCAAATTCCAGGTTTATCAGAGCAACCCACTGCAGCAAGACATCCTGGCTGAAAAGCAGTGCATCTGCAGGAGGTGGAATGGCACTCAAGTGAGCTGTTTG
This sequence comes from Polioptila caerulea, assembly GCA_013397295.1. Classification (NCBI taxonomy): domain Eukaryota; kingdom Metazoa; phylum Chordata; class Aves; order Passeriformes; family Certhiidae; genus Polioptila; species Polioptila caerulea. The sequence continues at coordinate 853,873 of VYXF01004253.1, forward strand.
CCAATATATTTGGAGTATTTAATTTAAAAAGTAAAAAATTGTTTCATCTTGAATACAGGGTCTGTGCAACAGAATATGGCCATTGTTTCTATTAAAAAGTGTTGTTTTTAAATAATATTCATATAAATCAGCTTTAATTTTATTGGTTTTAAATAAATTGTGTTGCAGGTAGATGCATCCAAAAGTAGGTCAAGTTTATTTAGGGAAGACTAGCGGAAGTTTCCACTGTCATATGACACACACACCCACCCTCCCTCCCCACCCCTTTAGGAAGGCAAAAGTGCACTGGTGCAAAGTAGCTAGACTTAATTATGAAGGGATTAAGGGGTGAAGCAGGTGGTGCTTAAAAAACAGGGGGCTGGGAGGGAGGAGGCCACAACACACAAGATGTCTGCTCTGAGGAGTGTGTTGATTCACTGCCTTATTTTGGTGGCCACGAGCTTTTACATAATGTAGCACAAAAAATTAAGAAAAACTCTGGGAAAAGGAATTGTACCTTCCTCCCAACTTAGTGAGTGGTATCAGCTCTGGGGCCTCCAACTTAAGAAAAGTCATGGAGGGCCATAGGGATAATGAGAGACCTGGAGCACCTGTCCAAAGGAAACTGATTGAGAGGGTTAGTGTTGTTCAGCTTGGAGAAGAAAAGGCTTTGAGGAGTCCTTACAGCACCTCTCAGTACCTGAAGGGGTCTACAGGAGAACTGGAGGGACTTGTTTCAAGGACATGTAGTGGCAGGACAAGGGGAAATGGCTTTAAACTGACAGAGTAGATTTAGATTAAATACTAGGAAGAAATTATTTACAGTGAGGGTGGTGAAAGGAACAGGTTGCCCAGAGAAGTTGTGGATGCCCCATCCTTGGAAGTGCTCAAGGCCATGTTGGATGAGGCTTTGAGCAATCTGGTCTAATGGAAGGTGCCCATGGCAGGGTAGTTGGAGCTATGTGATCTTTTAGGTCCCTTCCAACTCAAACTATTCTATGATTTATTGTTGCTAATTTGTAATTATGCTGCCTACAAAGCTTAGTCACAGGTCATGCATGTTTTGTGCCAAACAGTATGCAATAAGGCAGTTCTGGTCCTTTAAAACTGTGATCTTTACTCTCCCAGTATGAGAGATTGGTCACAGTGGGGAAAGAGAGTTTGTCCCTTTTCTCCCAGCATTCCTAAATGTGAACTTTAGTATATGTAACAATGTAGAGACATTTATTCTCTATTAAAGCAATGGGAGTAATGAATTTAAGGCTGAACAGAATAAAGAATCTGTCATGTACCCAATCATAATGGTTTCCTGTGTATTTTCCCTAGTACATTTACAGGACCTAAAGTGGCACAACTGTTTTAAGTGTTGAAATAGCTGAAAGGGGATGTGAGGAAAGAAAGCAACCTGCTGGCTGCAGCACGATTTTGCTCGTTTTTAAATTACACTTTTGAAGATCTTGTTAGCTATGTGTTTTGTGACCTAAAGGACACAAAATATGACTACATGAAGAATTTATTTTGTAATTAAAAAAATGTAATTTTATTATTTCTTGCAGTAAAGATACATTGTTGGAAGTTAATTGAGGAGGCTTTTGAGTTTAATTATACTGCAGTTAGATTGCTATCTAATTATATTCTTTTGCACCTGGCTTTAGGAAAGTACAATACACTGATTCATTCTTAGGAGAGAAAGGTTATTAAATCCTGCCATTAAGTTTCAGTGATTTTGATTCAGTGAAGCAGATGCGTGATCTTAATTATACAATTGATGGGATTGCCGTCACTTCTACCAGCTGGGGATGGGACCCCAGGTGCCTCTCTATTCAGAGATGAGAAAAATGTACTGTCATGTATTTTTAGTATGAAAGGGTGGGTTTAAGAAACGTTACTGACAACTTCCACCTCTGACTCCTAGCATTTCCATGACATAGCTCTTATCTTCCCCTACATTGCTTTTTCTCTAGTTCTATTAAATATGCATTATTCCTTCATGTGTTTTATGCTGTGTGTTACAGTTTCTAGCATACCTTATTTGTAGAGAACAAGTCCCTTTTGTGATGCTGTGTTATCCACTTTCTCATTCCATTATTCCATTGTGACTTCATCTTTTTCCTTTTTTTTCCTCTGCTCTTCCTAAAGAAAAAGAGATGACAACTCTTCCACTTGAGGCATTTTTTTTCTTACCATTGACTTCACAGAAAATTGTGTAGTGTGATGAGTAGAAAGCACAGAAAGTGGTACATGGCTGTCATTACTAGTTTGACATAAAGGAAGGAACCTTCTACTGTCTTTAAACTTCTACATTTCACAACAACTGCTTTGTTTCTCCATAGCTACAGCCTACAAATATTACCCTTGTCCTGTCCAGGCATTCAGGGTTATTATTCTATACAAAGAGAGCTTGCTGTAGGGTAAAATGTGTAAGATCATCCTTGCATTCCTGGACAATTCAGATAATTATTTTGCTTGGAAGATCAGTTCCAAGGTTGAAATCTTAGGTTGAAGTAAGTGACATGTATTTTTTTAACCATTATTATGATTCTCACTTTTATCCATCGTGTTTCCCTGTTTGGCATGATTATCAAACTCCTTATCAGCATGTGTGGTTTCTTGATGCAGCGGTCCAGCTGTTGAGTCTCTTTTCTGGCAGTTTTTTGTGTGTAGAGTGTCTCTTTTCACTGGCATAGATTGGCAGCTGTGTCAGCAGTTTCTGTAGGGAAAATAAGGTAGACACATCCTGAAGGTATGATTAATTTCTTTTTTATTATGCTAAAACAGAGAAAAGAATCAGCACAGTACAACTGTTTATCCAGGAACTTCAAATAAAAGTATTCCATTGTTTGGCAATCTGCCAATCTGTCTCATGGCCATGAACAGATTTTCTTACTGCTTGGGTTTGCAGGGTTAAGAGATGGAAGGGAAAGCTTTAATAAAGTCAGCAATAAACTTCTCCAGGAAGACCGGGGACACGTACTCACAGATTTTAGACTACATCCTAGAACTCTTGAACACCCAAAAGCTGTATTCTGTCCCTCTTCTTGATGCTACTGCCAACTTAAAGCTCAGTTCAGAGAGGGAATGAAGACACTTGACCATCCATCTCTCTCTTCCAAGGACCATGTTCAGAACAAAAAGAAGACTGAGCCCACATGGTTGCAGAAAGCAGAGCCTACATTTTTCTGTCATGTTTAAATTTTTAATCTACATTACCTGTGCGTCTTGAATATTTCCCTCTCTTAACCAAGGTGAATCCAGCCTCTGAGATTGTTTTTCAATCATAAATTCAGAAATCAACCTTATATTCTCAGTTCTAAGTCCTTTAGGAGAATGGCAGTCTGTATGTAATTGTAAGGCTCAAGCCTAAGCAAGTTCAAGACAAGTTCAGACTCGTCCACTGTTAGAACACTTCCGGACACAGAAGGGTTGATCTTCCTTCAGTAGTTTGTTTTCTAGGTGAATTGAATGATAACATATTTTCGTATTTTGATCTTCCAATAATAACTTTGCAGTGGAAAAAGTGGTATGGAAATCCTTGCAACTTCTGATAGCTTTTTCTGATCAATTTAGTTATTTAGTATGTGCTTCCAGTCCCCCTTCTTCCCCCCTTAATCTCTATATCTGGCATTAAGACTACATTATAAAGAAGATCAAAGACACTAATGCATTGTCTGGACAGTTCCTTTGTTCTACTTACCATTTCATCCCTTTGAAGACTTAATTGCAATTTAAATTTGTGAACAAGTGTTTTCCTAATTTAAATAAGGAGCTCTAATGACATGGCAAAAGAAGCTGTAGCAAGTCGTTTTGCTTACTAGAAGGGTTATGTAATTTCTTTTCTCATTATTTGATGTGAATGCTAGATAACAAGGTAGATACGGTATTTTTAATTAGTTGGAAAACAAAAAAGCAGAGCAGTAAAAGTACTTCAATTCTTAAATGTTTTGTTAACAAAAAATCATGTATACATTTCCCTGAATTAATGTTAGAAAATGTACACCAACAGAATTTTTATGTTATTCCCTTATTTTGTTGTCATTATGCTTAATTCAACAGACATCAGTGCTTATAGTGTAAGCTTTTCCTTTTGTTGGTTTTTTGGGGGGGTTGGGGTTGTTTTTCATTTTTAAACAGTCAACATACAAGAAATAGTCTGATACGTACTACTCTAGAACATGGGTCTGAGATGAACTCAGAGAAAATATATAAAAAGCACTAATTAAAACACCTTTGTGTAGTTAATCTTTAGATACCTGAGTAAGTCTAAAAATCTGTCATGGGTTTTTTTATTGTATTATTTGGTTATTTTAAATTTGCAGAATAGTTACAGATCTTCAAGATTCTAAGCGGCTTATTAAATTTGTCATCCCTACAATTCTGCTGGCAAACATATGCACGGGTATTGATCAATGCTGAAACAGTTTCTTGCATTAAATCAGATTTAACAGCAGACTGTTGAATTAGGGTCACTAGTCTTAGCCACAACTACCATGAACTTTGGGAGAAAACTCCCATAAGAAAAACGCCCATTTCAGCACAGTGGAACTACTTGCATAGTTGTTGTATTATCTCGTCCTGTGAATCTTTCAGAACACAATAAAAGTGTTCCCCCAGCTATCCACCTCCTACTTCTTTCTATATAAATCTCCTAATACAAAGGGTTTTCTGCTCATTTGTTTCAACTTGGATCCTTCTGTATGACTTGCAGTTCCTAATTACTGATAATCCCATACTTTTCATGTTTCATTCATATTTTATCTAATTATGTGTGACAGTAAGTACTAAATTTCTTTAAAGTAAAAGCCAAACAGTGTTCTGCATTGATTCAAACCTACTATATGAGCTCCCATACTTTCTAGGGGTGGGGTTTTTTGTTACTTTGAAGTTAAGTATGTCCAGAGAATCACTAGTTTGCCTGTTTGTGGAGGATAAAGGAATTACACATGCATATATTATTGGTGTAATTTGCTGCAGCAACTGGAGGTTGCTACAGCAACCATAGGACCTTCAGACTTGTGTCCAGCACCTTGTCTACACCACAAGAAGAGGCTGTCTGGAAGAGATAATGAGGGAGGTAAGCCAGGTCTTGCATTCTTCTCTGGACAGAGTCTTGTGACAGGATATCCCAGAGCTAATTGTTGATTGATTGATTGATTGATTAAGCTCTGGGTTGAGCTTCATTGCAAATGGAAGAAGTGGAGAGATGGAGATAGGTAATGAGAACTCTTTAGTTGACCATGGAGAATGAGGGAGGGGAAGTTCAAGCAACAGGTTCTAAGACAGCTTCTGCTCCTCTGATGCCTCTTGTGTGATTATTATTTTAGTGTCATAGAACCACTGGGCAGGCACAGCAACTGAAATTAAATTCAGGTGCAACAGAATTAATTTAATCTGTATAAGACATAGTAGGAGAAAAAAACAGACATTATTTAGTGGTAGTGTCAAGGCTCTATCCTCGTGCCTTACCTGTTAGTGGCCTGCCTGAATGAAACTTGGAAAACCTGTGCTTTAGATCAGTATGTGGAGGTCAGTGCCTAAAATACTGTGCTGTTAGTAAAGGACATAAGAGATACAGGACATCACCAATGCCACAGGTTCTTGTAGATGGCTGGCAATCTACTGGATGAGCTTCTTATTAATTCAGGGAAGCTTATAACACAAAGTGAAGCAAAAGCTAATTTATACTACAAAGTGAAGCAAAAGCTGTTCACCCACCCAACAAGCTGAATTGGTCTTCTAAAAGGGTGGAAAGTTAATTTCTAATTCCACACCCGGATATTGGTGCAATGCTGAAATAATAGGAGCTCCACATCTGAACAATTTATTAACAATTTAATCACAATTCCAGTTTTTACAGATCTGACCACAGCAGGAAACAAGGCATGATCTTCAGTATTTCTGGGAGGAGTGGGTAAGAGGAAAGGGAATGCAACTTGAAGGCATATTTTTTTTCTGCTACCAATGACCTTACGTTAATCTTGAAAACAACTTAGCTACTTTTACAACTCCCTTCCAAGAGTGATCAAGCCTTCATGGCTCATAACTATGCATCTTTAGGCAAAAATATTATCTTTCCCCAGAGCAGTTCCTGTGTGTTGTCAGCTTATGTAGCTGGGCAGAAGAGGAAAATTCCTCAGTCTTCTTCAATACTGAGAGGAGACCTCATAGCAGTCCACAACTTTCTCATGAGGGGAAGTGTAGAGGCTGTCACTGATCTCTCATGACAGGACCTGAGGGAACAGCCTGAAGCTGTTTCAGGGGAGGCTTAGCTTGGATATTAGGGAAAGGTTCTTCACCTAGAGAGGATGGTTGGACACTGAAGAGGTTCCCCAGGGAGGTGGTCACAGCAGCAAGCCTCACAGTTCAAGAACAGACGTGCTTGGGCAGTCCTCTCAAACACATGGTATGATTCTTGGGGTTGGCCTGTGCAGGGTCAGAAGCTGGGCGTCAATAATCCTTTTGGGTCTCTTCTAACTCGGGATATTCTATGATTCTATGCTATTCCATGCCCACCCAGGATTTTGAGACTGTACGAGAGCAGAACTTTTAGTTGGGCTTACATGACATCCCTTCAGTTGTACTGGAGGGTGCTAGGCTGCTCCATTTCCTGCATGGTCAGGGAAACAAAACTTCCTTTGGCCTGGAGACTAAAGTGTGAGAGATGACAGTAGAGAGAGAAACCTGTGACTGGAAGAAATGTTCTGCTGGCTTTGCAGTGTCACACAGTGCAGAGACACCCACAAATCCTGAGCAATAGGTACACCAGAGAGGTACACTGAGCAAGAGGTACCCTGTGATCCAAAGCACCAGTCCCAACTCAAGGCTCCAAAGCCCTGTGTTAGGTTATCAGCACACCTGGGCTGATGAGCTCTGTAACTTCAGTGGTGAGCTAGTACAGCTGAGCTGGCGGATGCTGACCTCTGTTGTGCTCTGTCACAAATATAATGTCCTAATTGTAACCACTCTGCTATTGTTGCTGCTAGAATCTAAGTATTCTCACAGGAGGAAGTTTCAGAACTCAGACTGGCCTAAAGAAGGCTGTGACCCAAAGTATGCTTGGGAGATGTTCAGACTGGAACTGTGAGATGACCAAAGTGAAACCTTTACAGAGGGACAGTGACCATTAGGGAGGATTCTGGTGGTTTGAACAAGAAAGTGGAGACTGAAGGATCAGACTAGATTTTAGAGGACTTAAACAAGAAGCAAAGGACAAAAATTGGGAGAGGAAATGGATGAGTTTGCCAAGGATCATAGACAAGATTGACATGTACTTGCTGTTTGGGAGTGGATTGTAATTTCAGTCCAGTCTTAAAGTTTAAAGTTGACCATGGGCCCTAGTGTTAAGTGCTATTCAGTTGTTTCTGGTGATTTTGTCCATGTTGGCTTCCGTCTCTTACCTAGCCATTCCCAAACTAATGTTGTCCCTTGAGCACAGATCTGCCTTCTTTTTGGCTTAAGGATCAGTTGCTCCAATATCACTTCATCTCAACATCTATCCCAAGGCTTCTCTTAAGGGTTTTCATTTAGATCCTTCCCAGCGTTTTCAACAGCTACCCTGTACCACTGTTCCTCCATCCATGAAAAAATAAACTACTTTCAAGACTGTGCAGACCAAGTTTAGCTTGAGTCCCATAGCAACACTATTAATCCTCAAACCAAATAACAATTGTGTTTAGAGATTTAGGGGTGTTAATAAAGGTGATTTGGGAGTGTTCCTACTGAATGAATATGCTTTTCTTTTGTTCTGACTTCAGCAATCTAGGTTTTCCTGGCAAGCTGCTTTTTGGGTAATAGCTAAGATATCAACTACTTCTAAATGCTTTCATGTTTTTAAAAGGTTTTGGGCTTAAGGGTGGTGATCTATTTCTGCATATGGTGCCAGGCAGGGGTTCAGCACCTGTGTTGCTGCTCTTTATCTTCCCACTCAGGGAAGATTGTAATTAACAAGGCTCAATTGAATTCATTGTGTTCTGCAGGGAAGTTGATGGTATGAATCGAAACAGTTCTGTTCTGTTAAACAGAAGGAAATCCAGGTACACTGGGGGACTCTAGGTGAAGGAAATGGCAGAGGGCTGGAGGGAATTTAGTTTTCTGCATGAAGATGTAAAGTACTCAGTTTCAACAGACTTGTTCCTTGTAACCTCTGTTCTTTAATCCCCAAATTTAACTAAGCTGTATTTTAATCTCTGTATAATAGAGTAAACACGCCTCTGTGGAGCTAGGAAAGAAATTGTTCTCTTCCATATTAAGCAGTATACAGGTGTCAGGAGTCAGCAGAGTTGGCTGATTACCCTGCTAAGGAACTGAAATAAAGGGAAAAATACTGTCCCAGGAGCAACCTTGTGGAGATTTTTCTTCCACAACAGAAAAACTTCTAGAATTTTAAAATGAGTTGCAAAGTAACCAGAATGTTTTCTGTTATCTCATGATTGCATTGTTTTCTCTGCAGACCATAAAGAATGAGAGGCTCTTAGTGGCTGGAGCCCCAGCAATCTTCTCTTCACTGAATGATTCAGAGATAGGAAATAATTTGTTTCATCAGTACCTATTATGCCAGGCAGGCCCAGGCCTTGCAAGCACTTATATATGCACTTACCTTGCTTATGGCAGATACTGACCTTGATCTTGGGCATGCAGAAGAAGAAAGTAATGAGGTCCTGTGTATTTGCCCCCCCTTCAGAGGTTTACATTGAGCAATCAAGGAATGCTTCTCACTAACATTCAGAAAATTCAAACAGTGGTTTGCTTCTGCAAACTGTGTGCATCTGTAAGGTTTCAAATCGCTGCAATGAGAGGTACTTTTAGGGACAACGTGGCTCTGTAATATACTGCCTTTATTATTCAGCGTACTATTGCTACTCTTCACATCAATGATCCACATTAGCCAGCTTTCCTATTTTGAAGAAAAGGCTTTCTTTTTTTCTTCTGTATTGTTAGAAGCAAGAAAATGCCCTATCAGATATTAGTAGGGTCCAAGGTGATTGATTTCTGGGAATGGGTTGTGCTTACACATATTAAATTGCTCCTGTGCAGAAATTACCCTCTGATACTTCCAATAGCTTTTCAGAAGTGAAGAGAAGCAGAATGCAAATGATTGTAGCAGGAAAAGGTTGGTTTTTCTTTGGTTTCTTTTTCCTAGTGGGTGAATATTATATCATTTTTAGATTTTAGGGGAGGCCAATTCAATAATTGAAATAATTTTCTTGACCTTTTAACTTTTTAAGGCCTGTTGGAAACTCAGTCGTTCCATGAAGCAGATGAAGATGTGGTCACTGATGTTGATTTCACCAATATGATTTCTGAAGAAGAAAAAGAAGAGTTAAAAAATGAGTTAGCCAAGGTAATGAATTTGAATTTCCGTGAGTGTTACTATTTCTAATTCCTTAAAGTGGAAGCTATTAGTTGTAGGATGAAGTATGCATCATAAAGGCATGTGCTTACTTTTTGGTAAAATTATTCTTGGCTACAATAATGTAGCCTCTAATTTTCTTATACCTATTTTTTGAAGTTTAAATGTCTTCTACTTGATGATTGTACTGTGAAAGTCAAGTGCACGTTCCCATCTCAGTCAAGATGTATCTTCATTTATAAATGTTCTTTGAAAATGAATGAAAGGTGTTCTCATTAGATTTGTGGTATTGTTGTTACAGTGGCTGTGCCACCTGATAGAAAAATTTCTTTTTGGTGGTGTTCAGAGGAAAAGGTAATGATGATGGTTACTGAAGAGGCTGATGACAACAAGCACAGTAATTTTATTGCATTTTTGTTTCTTTTGGCACTGATGTGTTTTGAGAAGGTAGTATCTTTTATCAGGAGTCTGGAACTCAGGACACTGTGAAGAGGCTTAAAAATACTAAGGAGATGGGAGGGAAAAGGTGTGAACCATGTGAACTCTTTATTACAAAGATTAAAGAGATTGTCTAGATTTGGTCTACCATGGAAGGAAGGATTCAGTTTTAATTACTGCTGCTGAATACCGCAGAAAAGTGAAATTCCAGAGTGGAAAACGGGAGAATGGGGAAAAACTGTGAGTTTAATTATTTGAAATATGAGTCAAATAACAGAAATTACAGCTATATGAATGTGAAGCCTTGGTTTTGCCTTAACTGGAATACTAAATTTGATATGAAGTTGTAGTACTTGGAGTACTTACAAAGTACTTACAAAGTACTCCAAGTAGCAACATTTGTAATGACTTTCAAGTAATTTACCTGCAGTGCTGATTCAGGATTTTCCAGTGAAATGGAAGACTGTTTTTTCACTTTAATATTTTATCAATCTTTGTGTTTCTGAGTTACTAGTTAATTTTTACTTCTTTTCTGATCCTGTCACATCTGTAAGCAATCAGAAGGAAACTGAAAGTTTACATGTTTGGTTTATCAAATATAAGTTAGGAGTTGGCATATTCATTACTGGCTTTCCATCAGAACCAGAGGCACTGGGCACACTCTGAAACACAGGAGGTTCCCCCTGAACATCAGGAAGCATGTTTTTTAATGTGTGTGTGACTGAGCAGTGTACCCCAAGACATTTTGGAGTCTCCATCCTTGAAGATATTTAAAAGCTGTCTGGGTACAGTCCTGGGAAACATGCTCTAGGTAGGGCTGGAACCAGAGGTCATGCAGTGGTCCCTTTCAGCCTCAGGCATTCTGTGATTCTCTCCCCTGGTGAAGGGCACTTCACAGGCAGGTAGAAACAAGGAAGGAAAAAAGCCAAAACTTTCTGCAATCATTTGAGAACAATATGCTGCTCTCAGCAGAATTAATCTCCAATGTTTCTGGGTGTCCCTTCTACTTACTGATTGCCATAGGAGAGAGAATTCTCAGCAGCTCATGTTGGAAGTGCTTTAATTCCCGTACTAACATGCAAGTGAGAGATTGCCTGTCAAATATTATGATCTTGACTGACCTAGAAATTTTTTTCTGAATTCCTCACAGCAGTTTACTGGCATGCAGCTGATGCTTAAAAGCAAAATAAAACTGATAATTATGCTAAGAAATGTTTGGAAAACTTGAATGTAGAGTGAAAAAAGTCTGAACAAAGTCTAAAGTTAAATGAGGCTTATTACTCTCAGAAAAGACTGCAAAAAATGTGTGAGCTTACCTCCTTCAGAAAGAGAAATTTTCTAATGTGGGAATTGGGTAAGGTTTCCTTTTGAAAAGCTATTAGTCTTTACTTACAAGCCCTTTCTGCTCAACTAATGATAGTTTTTTTCTCTTCCATGTCCTTGTGGGCTATGTAATACCTGTTTGAGCCTGCAGGAACAAACACCTCTTTTACTGTTGTGAGAGGTAAAAATCATCATTAATTCTGCTATCAATAGTTGATAAAATGGGGATCTGTTTGTGAGCACTTGTTGTGTATTTATTTAACAGAAAGTATATGTTTCATCCCTGTGTAATATATCTAATGTATATATTCTTTGTTTTCTTCCTTCTTCCCACTCCAACACTGGGAGAGGAAAAAGCACTACTGTCTTTCTGGCAGGATTTTTTGTATCCTCTATTCCTATTCTGCTAATAGTGCCTTTTTACTGGCAGCTTCTCAGAGCATGGCCTTACTCTGTTCTTGTACTCGTAGCCTAGCTAACACAGCAGGGCTCTGACTCCAATCAAGCCTTAGGATTTCTGCAATGCAACTAAAATGAGTAACTCTTGCAGAGACTTCTAACAGTCATTTAAATTTACAGAGGTCAGTCTGACTTTTCAGAATAGCAGCAGAAAATTGTAGCCCAAAAGCTTTACATAAGGCCAGAAGATTGTTAGCAGAACAGATTGCCCCCGCCCCCCTCCCTGTGAGGAGCATTGTACAATGACTCTTGAGTCATGCTGGGGGCTGAGATTTTGAGCTACCTTGCTCACTGCTGTCAGTTGTCCTTCCATTACACTCATCAAAGTAGTCATTTACTCTTTGGTGTCTTCCCCCTCCCACACCTTCCCAGAAGGAGCTCTCTCGTTTGATCTAGCTGATGCAGAGGTTCAGCAGTGTGTGTTACTGCGTGTTTGTTCCCAGTTTGAGGAAAGATAATAATAATAATACCTTCTTCTGCAGACTTACGGGAGAAGGGAACTTTGCCTCTCTATGATGCATCTACATCCTTTGGACTTGTTGCACTTTGAAAGAAGCGAAGCATGAGAGCTAACAACTTGTATTTTTGTTGACTTAAGCCCTAGTTTTTTAATAGAGTTATAAACATTTACAAAGGTGGACTTTTAAAAAATTCTTAAACAGGTGATGCCTGACTTCCATGAGAGTTAGGTATGTTATATGCTTAAGTGCTTTTCAAGATCCTACTGTAAGTGTCTAATCCTTTCTACCTACCTCAGAGTCATCACTGATATCTGAGCACTTGAGAGCTCAGATCTGCCATTATTTCACAATGATGTAGGTTGAGGAGGACTTTGTCAATTCAAAACTTATTATTGTGTTATGTAAAAAACTTTATTTTAATAAAAAATATAGCTAATACTTCAGCCATTGAGCACATGGCTAATGCTTGCTTAGGCTATCACAGCTTTAAGACGTCCATTCAATGGAACAGATAGAAACTAATTTTAATAGAAGCCCTAAAATGTTTATGTATCCAAGTGCCTGATGATCAGCTTGTTGCTGGCCAATAAGTGTCCTGGCATCAGTTTAAATTAACTTCTTTAGCAGGGTTGCACAGGTAGTCGTGCACTAAGGGGTGAGAAACAACCTTAGCTCTTGGTGAGAAACAACCAAAAGGAGGTCTGAACTGCTGCCAGAGGAATGCTGACATTTGTGCTTTCTTTCAACAAGCATTTAACCAGTTACCCTCTTACAAGAGAGACTCTTGACACCTGCCTCTTGACAGTATTCCATTTGCAGGTTACACATATGGTGGAGCATGGGGAGGAATAAAGCAATCTGGATTGCTCTGTATCTAACCACAGTACTCGTGAAGTGTTGGCATCACAGGCATTGGTGAATACTAATACCTGCTTCACTCAGGTCATGATTTTGCTTTGTGCTTGTAGTCTTGCTGCCTAGTTCTTTGGCTGCTTGAATATTTAGATAGTGGGTAGTGACAAAAGAAACTGATAGCTGGAGGATTCAAGGACAACACTTTTCCAAGGACAGAGAACTGGAATGCATGAACACGTAAAACAAAACAATGCTGGTACTGATGCCCTAAATATAGCCTTGGAGGTCAGCACTGTTTCAGCTGGTGCTTGCATCATTGCCTGCAGCCTATGGAGTTAAATCACTGGGAGGCTGTGGTTCCAGGGAACTTAGCATACGGTAATCAGATAAGCTGCCATATGTTACCTTACCAACATATGGAGGAAGGAGCACAGTTGGTAAGGGAAGTTCTAAACCTGAAGTGAAAGGCAGCTGCTCTGGTGTCACTTGCCCTTGTTAGCTTCAGTATCTCTGTGTGCTGCTTGTATGGATTGGCTTGGGAGGCTTCCAGGTGAAGAATGCAAAACCCTGCTCACTTGCAGGAGTGCTGCCCAAGAAGCAGGATGAGCCAATGGTGGGACAGTGGCAGGACTGTTCTGGAGTCCCTCTTCTTACACTTCTGTCTTCTGGTTCTTGCCTTGGTAAAACACTGATTTTGATTAAATATTTTTTAAAATCTCTACTGCAGGGAGAATTATATTTCTCTGTTTGGGCTGGATGGCATCTTTACAGCTTGAAATTGCAGAGTTTGGTTAAATATTAGGATCTCTGGAAAGACTAATCTGCTCTGTCTTCTGAGTGCTTTTATGCTTTGGGTACTGATCACTTACGTTAATAGTTCAACTGTAAACTTTTATGTTACAATTTTGAAATATGTAGGGCCTAAAGTACGTAAACAAAACTCATATGACAAGGATATAATGCTTGATGGTAGTCTCACGTTGTATTTTATCACACAGTTTTTTCTATTTTTTTAAACCTGCTCCTAAGAGTTTGCATATGTTTTTTTCAGGACCAGAAGACTAAAAATCTGCAAAAATGAAATTAAAATCCTGTGAATTCGAAAAAAAGATATTTGCTTGAATTTTTCAGTCTTCTCTTGTCCTGTCCATTCACATTTTACTAGTGAATGAAAAGCTGGTATTTGAGACTCCCAATGCCCTAAGGCAGATTTGGGTGAAGTCCCTTCTTTACTGGATAATTCTCTCTCTCATCTGATGCATGTGTGTGGTGATGAACATAGGTAGCACAGAGGCATTAATTTAATGTTGTGTCAGCTCTGTTCTGGGCGTGCCTTTGTGACCTCCACAAGCACTTGACTCAGTCTCTCTACTTACCCACGAAAAGCATGAGTTTGTGAGATTCATTTAGCCTCTAAACACTGTATGTGTTTTACATTCTGTGGGAACAAGCTAACATCTCTCTCCTTTCTCTTTGTTTCCCTCAGCTAGAGGATGAAATTTCAACTTTGCGGCAAGTGCTGGCAGCCAAAGAGAAGCACCTGGTTGAAATTAAACAAAAACTTGGCATAAGTCTGATGAATGAACTGAAGCAGAACTTTAGCAAAAGCTGGCATGATATGCAGACAACTTCTGCGTGAGTACTGATCTTTATACTTACACATATGAACATACCATGTTTTTCTAAAACTTTTTGGGCTGAATTAATAGCAACATTGGTAGGAAGAACCACCCACCTTTCATCAAGTGCTGTCTGAAAAGTCATTTGCTTTTTTTTTCCTTTTATTTGACAACTGAATTTGACAGTTAAGGAGAAGGAAAATTGAGCTTCACAACTGAGCTGAGCTGGGAGTTGACAGCAAGGAAGGCAGGGGGCAGTGGCATCATCCATGAAGAAGTGGTTCCACAATACCTGAACAAAGACAGCAGAGCAGGTCCAAGGACAGCAAAGGGGGTCAAGCCAAGAGCTCAGATCTCCAGGTGCATCTGTACTGATGAGCCAGGCCCTAGATCAAGCCAGGGAGTCAGATCTGTGAGTTCAAGATCTGTGAGGTACCTAGCCAGATATAGGCATATGAATAATATGACTTGACCTTAAATTCAGTCTAGGCTTTAGTATAACTCCCAAATGAAGGTAAAAGGTGCTTAACAAGGGTTCTCCCAGCTCTTGCACAACTCTTTCATCACAGTCTTACCCAAAGTTTCACAGCTGTGCAGTGCCAAATCTCACCTTGAGCTACCAGATTCAGGGGAGTGGGCAGAAAAGCATTAGCAGTTCCTCTTGACAGAGACTTGGTAAAATATGTTAAAATGTACATTTTTACATTAAAAGAACTATTTCTATTTTGACTATGAGAATTCAAATAAGGCATAAACCCCTTAATAAAAATACAATTAGTATGTCTCCTATCTCTCACTGTTGGACAGTTTCTCATCTAGGTCCTGTTTCCCATGACATTACCAGTGTTACCTTGGTGAGGATGTCTAGCACATTCTAGGAGAGAACAGTCTAGAGACATTCAGCTTTGAAGAGAGGGGGAGCACAAGACCTCTGAACTAGATTTACTGGGGGAGACTAGCAAAATTTTGAAACAAAAACTTCCATTTTTACTTGAAATTTGGTAGCATGTTATTGATATTTTCCATAAAGATAGACTTAGGAGACATTTTCAGTGTGGTAGCTGCTGCTTTTTGTTTAAGATGAGTTTCAGAAACTACAGTCCATTGGGTGGCAAGTGTCCAGAAATTTTTATGTGGAACTGAGCAGCAGGAGTCCCATTTGTGCCCTGCAAAATTCTGATGTTTATGGTGCGACTGCTGTATAATTCTGCTAGACCCTCATGCCAGAACACCAGTGCTGGGACAAGTCATGATAATCCAGCATTCTAAAGAATGGATGTGTTGAGTAATAGAGGTGATTCATTGTTGCTGTACCATAATAGCAGAGGGATAGCATTATTCATCAAGATTCTCTGATTTAGGGAGGATGAAAAGCTTGTTTAAAAAATACAAGTTCAAAATATTTACATGCCTGTACTTTGGGTTTCTAAATCCACAATTACTAATTTTAAATTTTAAAATGACCTGGTTTTAAGAGGACAAATTTTGTTTCACTTAGCTGGTGTGCTCTCCTGTAGGTTAAGACTACTTTAACAGGGAACTTTTCAAAGCCACAGAGCACCAAAGCTTTTGTCCACTTTTTGTTAATCTTTTTGAGCTCTCCATTTAGGGATGAATTCTTAGGGTTAGAGTGGGCTTAGAGGAAGAGGGGCAGACTTCTCTCAGGAACAGTCCTGTGAAGTTTGTTTGAGCACTAGTTAAGAGTCATGACCTAACTTACAGGATGCATGCCACCTCTACTGACTAAATTTAAAATTGAGATTTTGACTATCTTAAAGCATTTACATTTTAAATGGTTGGCCACAAGTTCCTTGTTAATTTTCTATACTGTGCAGTGTGCTGATGTTTAGTATAGTCTGTATGTTGGGGGAGGCAAAGGGTTTTGCAATAAAGGGCATCAGTAACTAGAGAGCAAATGATTGCCTTGACTTTGGTTTGGTTTCATGGTGGTAAGGCATTCAACTGGAATGACTTCCCACACACACACACACCTTTTTAATGATTGGGTTTTCAGTGAATAGAGGTGGGTGGATATTCAGCTTCTAGCAATGCAGGTTTTTTATATTTTAAAAATAGATAATTCATTCTTATTTAGATGCTAGAAGTAGGGTCATGTTGGTGGATTTCAAGGTTATTTATTTTAGCTTAAGAAATAATTACAAATGTCTTTACATGGATATTTTTAAAGACCATAATTGAGCTTTTCTAATTATTGTTCTGCTATGAAAGAAAGGTTTTACATAACCTGAATGCATTGTATTCAGTTGAAGCTTCTTGGTGGTGTTTCTGTAAAGTTCCCACAGGTCTCCTTACCTTCCATACTTCAGATTTTCACCATGCAGTGGATTAAGGTAGAAGATAGTATTTATGAAGATTAACCTGGTTTTATACAGAATGTTTGAGGTGTTGTCAACAATGTCAGGAGATTCTCTGCCTCAAACTGCCTCTTTCAGACAGGACCAGCTAGAGCAGAGTGCTCAGGACTATGTTCAGTCAGGTTTTGAATATCTCCAAGGATGGAGATTCTACAGCCTCTCTGGGCAACCTGTTCCACATTCAATTACCCTTACTATGAAAAACATTTTTCTTAAATATTAAAATATGAATATATTTTAATATTTCTTGCATTGAATTTGTGCTGGTTGCCTCTTGCACTTTCACTAGATACCGCTCAAAAGGGCTTGCCTCTATCTTCTTTTCTCCTTTCATTGGGTTGTTTATACACATTGATGAGATCCTTCCAAGAGCCTTCTCTAAGGTGTGCAGTTCCCACTTTCCCAGCCTCCTCATATAAGTGCTCCAGTCCTTTATCACCTTAATGCACCTTTGCTGGGCTTGTTCCAGTTTGTCCATGTCTGCCTTGTTCTGGGAAGAACAGAACAGGACCCAGAGCTCCAGGTGTGGCCATAACCAGGGCTGACAGGGGAAGGATCACTTCACTCAACCTGTACTCACTTTTCCTAATGCCCCCCAGGATACCATTAGCCACCTCTGTGTGCAAAGGCACATTGCTGACTCATGGCCAGTTTGTTCTCTACCAGGATTCCAGGCCTTTTTCAGCACGGCTGCTTTCCAGCTGGTTGATCCTCAGCCTCCACTGGGTTATTAATCCCAACCTGCAGGGCTCTGCATTACCCTTTGTTGAACTTACTGGGACTCCTGTTGCCTCATTTTTTTCAGACAACATCCCAAGTAATTGTATTCTTCAATGCAATTATAGAATTGCATTTCATTATATATGGAGAAGGTTACAAGGATTCACTAGTCCCTCATATTAGGCAGTAAAGACACAGATCCACAAGACATCTTGCCCTTTGCTGAGCATTTATGTTGTAACCATGCTCAGCTTTGTCCCTCAGTTTTCCTTTTTCAGGTGCTCTACTGTATTTCTTTGGGAAAAAAATCATAATACATTATAGTCCTGTCCTCTTGGGAGATACTTCAATTTTCTTGAGTTTCTGAGGAGCAGTTTTATCTGCAAAATTACCCAACAATAGACTGACTCCAGCCTAGCAGTCCCTACAAACTTCTTTTTCATCCTTTCCTAGAATGTTATCAACTCTTATAAGACATAAACTTCCTCTGTTTTAAATGGTTAACCTTTCAACCCATGAATGGACTAATAACTGCGGAGAGAGCTTCTAGGGAGATGAAAATGCTTAGTTTGCTACTAAACCTCTCCAAAAAAGAAATACTCCAGACATTCAGACCACTATAAGCATCAGTACTGCCATGGTAAATAAATTAGTAGAAGAGCTGGAAAATTAGAGGAAACTCATTTTATCTTCAAGGGCTATAGTAGTGAAATGAAGTGAAATGCTTCAAAGTCAATATACTTAGTGATTCCAGCTGGGGGGCTGGGAAGCCTTTGATGTGATGGAAAGTGGACCCTGTGTGAGGCTAACATTTAGGATAGAAATCTGACAAAGCTGTTTTCATAATGGCTTTTCGTCTTTTGACCTCAGACAGAAATTTTCACTTGTAGAAAGGGAAAAGCTCATGAATTATCGGCCAAAATCAAGAGATCTGTAAGTGCTGGCTCCAAACAGCATGTTTCCTAGACAGGGCCCTGGGCTTTTTTTTTAGTTAGTGTCTGTCTTTTTAAGCCTTTTTAGGAGGATTTCAGTGTTGCTATGTTCTTGCATGTGATATTTAATGAAGATTTGGGACAAGAATATTCGCCATGGACTTTGGTTTTTCCTCCAGAGATAGAATAAAGATCTATTCATTGACTACTGGCTGAACTATGTGAGCAAGCTTAGTTCTGCTGAGGACCTGAGGACAACTGCATAGGTTTCAACAGCTATTGGGAACTTACTCTTTTATAGTTCAAATTTCTACCAGGTCATAGGAAAATAGAAGGCAATAGTTGCACTGCATGTGTTTTAGGCTTACAATCCATGATACAGGCAGTCTTTGTTAATATGACTTTAAATATACAGTAATGTGTTCCAAAGTTTCAGAACTCTTTTTCAGTAAGTCAGATGTAATTTGTGGACAGCCACAGTCCTACTGTGACTTCTAGGAATTAAGCAAACTGTTCCCACACACATACTTCTTATGAGTGGTAGTAAAAGAAATGTGGGTGTTTCTGTTCATTGCAATGTGTAATCACCTTTTGACATTTTCTTCTCTAAATTTGCAAGTAAATGTAACAGTTGTGTAAGTGAAGAAATTGTGTGTTGGCTTTAGCAAGTACTTTACCTTTGTGTGAGTCAGTGCTACATGGAAGTAAAAGGAGCCTCTCCCTTCCACTGCCTTTGCTTCCTTTGGGTCAGAACAGGCAACCTTCAAGCTGTTGTCAAAGGAAATTATTTTGCTGCCTGCCACATGTGTCTCTGGCCATGAATTTAGAAGGGTGGAGTAATAAGGAGAAAGGATTTCAAGGAGTTAACTTAGTCTGTTCTCATCGTTCCTTGTCCAAAAGATGTATGTCCATTTGTTTGCATGAGAACCTTCAGCTAATGGCAATTCTACAGTGAGGCCAGGTGATCTGTTCCAGAAGTTCATTTCTCAGGGAAAAACCCATTGTAATTATCATGGGGCACCAGGAAATATATACATTTTAGTGTATTATAGTGATCTATATGTGTGGATATCTAACTGTAAGGATGGGAAGGGAGGCCCGAATGTAAATTGCTAAATCTGAAATTACAAGGATTAAAAATATCCAGGTAAGAGTTAGTCAAAAAAAGGGGAAAGGAAGGGGAAAGGGAAGGGAAAGGAAATGAAAGGGAGGGGAAGAAAGGAAAAGGAGGTCAGGATGTGTTTAATCTGCATAATTTTGTTAATCTAATGTACTGTACAGAGCTCACAGACAGTATTACTTATATAGTTCAAGGTGTGATAAACTGCCTGTAATGTCTTAAGATCATCTGTGCTTAAGCAAACATATTTTGGCTTTTCTACCTGGAGACTAACCATAGCATACTTTCCCCCCCCCGCTATTCTATACTGCATTGCCTAAATAATGCATTTCAAAAAACTGTATCCTGTACTTTTCCCAAGTGGTTGAAGATTACAGGGCAGTACAGCCCAGAACATTTGGAACCTTTGCCTGGCACCTTTCCTGACCCGTGACTCTCCAGCCTATTGAACAGTCACTTTCCATGTGCTGCACACAGATTTCTGCTGCAGCCTGCAGAGGTTCAGTTCCCTCAGTTCTCTTCTTCCTCTCTCTGTGGGAGAGGAACTATCTGGGCCATACTTCCTTAGGTTTAGGCATATGTACCCATCCAAGTGCCAGCATTGTTTCAGTTAATTCTTAACATCCCTGGCAATGGGAAGAATGACAAAAAATACATCTGACATTTGGTTTTGAAGTCGGAATAAATTTCAGGGGAGTACTGGAAAAAAACCAGCAAAACAGCTTAGAGTTAATTTGTGGCAAAAATTACAGTAAGAATGCTCTTAGAGAATGTTTTATGTACCTTTTATCTGTCATATGTGCATTTATCTCATTTAATGCTGAGCTCTGTTTCTCCCAGAAAATCAAGAGAAAAATATTTTTGTAGCTAAGAGTTTCTCAGGGATCTAGATGCTTTAGATTGATTACAGAAAAGCCATTCTTAAGCTGACTAATGGTTTGAAAACTGAAAAGAAGTAAGCTCCATAGGGCATGGCTTGTGCTACCAGGCTCTGCTCTACTGTATGGTTTTGTTGTTAATTGTTAGCGTTCTGTTACATCTTCTGTGAGCCTTATCACAGGCAAAGGTTTCTCAAATGGATTAATTTTGCCAGCAAGCATTGATGGAGAGGCATAATGCTGAATTAGCAAATTAGCAAATGTATTAATTTCTAATTAGCAAATGTATTAATTTTACAGCAGCTGAATTAAAATTATTTATCATTTACTGCAGTATATCATACGTGCAGCTTGACATGCAAAATATAAATATTTTATTTGTAGCCCACTTCTGTCAGCACGCCCTGTATTGCACCTCTGAATGTAGGTTACATTTAACTCTGCCATGTGAAGGGCAATTCTGTACTGAGATAAGATGAGCATGATTGTCCTGTCATATCCTGCAGATGATGCTGGCCATTTAAATGTCTAGTTCTCTCTATATGACTGCTGCTTGGCTATTCTCTCTATAAAAGTTCCTTCACATGTTGTGTTTTATGAACAGTATTTCCTTATATCTCCTTTCACTGTCTGTAAAAATCACAGTGAGATATATATAGTGAGATCTGGTTGTCACAAGATAACCTAAATGTAGTATATAACACTGTCAAGTGAAAATGCAGTCAAAATATGCTGCAAATCTACTTTGTCTAAATAGTATGTTACAGCCTTGGAGACGTGACTTGTCTTCAAAGCTCCTTTTAATTATGTTGGGCGTGTTATTGGAATATAACTGCAACATCAGCATGTTTCGTGTTAACCTCTGATAATTAGTTTTATAAATAATTGCTTCTGTTAAAGAATACTCTGTTTTAAAAACAAAATTATAATCGGAAGTTGAGGGATGAAATTCTTAAATTAATGTTCAAATGTTCACAAGTGAGTGTTATTTACAAGTTTACAATTGAGACAGTGGTTGATATAATTTATTTGTTTAATCCCTCTTGTCTACGAAATACATTACAAATATTCATTGTTAAGTGCTGTGTGAAAGCACAGAATATGACCCTTGTTAACCGTTACCAGCAATTCTTCTGTACAAATACACAGAGTATTTTCAGATGCCACAAAATCAGAGCAGGAATTCCTGCTCCAACTGATTAAATCAAGTAGGCTGTTTCTACTTTTGCTGATGCTATTTGGTGTAATGCTGATGGTGCCTTTGTACGAGTGTAATGATGTATTTGTGTAAAAATGCACTCCGTGACTTGGATGGAAGGTGCTCTTTCTTGAATCCCTGAATCCTAAATTATCTGTGTTTGTTTTTGCTGAAGCATTTCTGCCTATAAGTTTTGGGGTTACTGGTCTCATGTGAGCTGCTGGCTGACTGACAGGAGTCCTAAGGTGCTGTCAGCTGTCTTGGTGAGCTGGTGGTCAGCACTCCCCTAAGGACTGCCAGCAGGGGCTGCTGAAAGGATGAGGGTGCCCAGGTGTTGGAGAGGACTTAGCATGCAGAGCACTTGGTGCTGCAAGGAGGACTTAAACCATACAAAGAGCACTTTTTCAAGTTAATAAGTGTTTGTAGTTCTTACCTGGAATATCCAACTTTATTTCTGCTGGTAAAGGTTTCTGAAAATTATGAAAGCTGTTCAGTGCATTAAAACAAAACTGCTGTGAGTTACATGAGATGATGAAAACTACTTGGTCAGATGATTAAAATGATTAACATTCAATACCACTGGGCAGATTCCCAGATCACAGAGAGAATATGTCGAAGAGATCATTGTTACCAGAGTGCTTGGCAAGATATCAAATGGATGCTCTAAATATGAAATAAATATGAGGATAAATATATCTGAGCCAAAATACAGTGCACCATACATCCAAATATCAACACAGCACATAACTACCTACAGTGAGGCAATGTGCTCTGTGGAAAGATTATTTATGAAGGAGGCATAGTGATACATGTAATGGTGGAGCGGTGGGAATGGGCAGGGGGTTTGATTTTTAAGCTATCAGAGGGCTCTTCTGAGGTGCAAATTAATGTCTTTTTTGTCTCTGCTGACAGGTATTGCCTGTTGTGCTCCATTTTCACCTTTGTTATTTTGTTGTTCCTTAAAGCTCATCTTCAGCGTTGCTGAAAGGGAGCAGGAGACATGTCATCGGTCATTTTTGCTGAAGTTGGTGCTGAAAAAAGACTAGTTGTGTAACAGTTTTAGCTGGATTTACACTCTTATGCAATGTCAAAAGTATTAGGAACACAAATGCAGTCTCCATGTCTTCCCCACTAGAGGATGTTTGGTTTATGGGATTTACAGAGAAAACACAGTATTGTTGGAAAGTCAAAATCAGTGTAATTTCAGACACTTCCCTGAACATATGTTCTGACCAATGTTCAGAAATATGCAGGGGTCTCTAATGTTTCTCAGTGAAATTTGGGGTTGCCTGCTGTATGGTGCATTTTGGACTGTTCTCTATTTTAAATAGTTTTATATAGTGTGAAGAACTTGCAATGAAAAGGTAAGACATAGATGTATTTTATCATAAATTAAGTATGCCTATAAATAAAATTAACTCCAAGGTGTCATTTAAAAAATCAGTTCAGAGGAATATCTGAAAAGTTTTACTGTGTACATTTAACCTGTACATAAATAGGTTGCACTAAAAAGGACCTTTTAGAGTTGGAAATCAAATCTTGGCCTTCATTTTGTCATCAGCAAAATTCCACTTGTGCAGAATAGTTTAGGAAGCTTTCCTGTTAGCAAACTCTTTAAGACTTGTATGCCACAGGCAATAAAATATTTGGTTTTCTTTTTCATAGGCAACTCTTACCAAAAAGCTATGTGCTTATAGTTTGACAGCAGCATCCTTATTTTAGGGTCTCATCCCATTCTAGTTTATATGAGACTATATCTACTGTCAGCAAGAGAATGACACAGCTATTAAGCTAGAGGGAGAAGCCTCAGTGAAATAAGAGTATTGCATTCTTCCTATGTCCAAGGACAGACTGGCTAAGAAGAAAGGACATCCAGTGAAAACCCATCTTTTCCATCTTCTCTGTATTGTACTAGAATAAATAAAACAAGCATAATCATTGCTTCTTCCTTTCTAATTATAATTCGTGTTCCTTCTGTCAGTGTTTGCAATGTTTTAGGCCTTGTCATTCAACATGGTGAATGTGTTTGGTTCAGCTTATCTAACTGGAGACTCCTAGAGATTCTGTTCCCTAGTCTTCAGGTGCTCCCAAGGGTTGCCTTGTTAGTCAGTGAAAACAGACAAGAACCTTCAAAGAAGGAGCCCTTTCACCTGGAAGTTTAAGAACTTGTTAGGCCCATAGGATGTTGTGGCTTAAGAACATAAAATCAAAAATAACATTAAACATAAAATCTGAAAGAACAGATCATTATGTGGCCTCTGCCATCAAACTGGTGGTTTGTAAAATACAGTTCTGAACAGAGGACTTTCAGCAATAGGTTCTGCTGGGGGTAAAACTATGGGAAATAAAAAGTGATGTGCCATACTGCAAAGGTTAATCTTATTCCCCCTCCTTCCTCCACAAAGTTATTACTTTCATATGCTTAATAAGGAGAAAATACCCTGTTGTAAGGACTTAGGCAGTAGGATTTATTCTATCAATTGTCAGTGTATTTTGGTACATGCTTGCAATCCTATAGTTTTTGTTCAAAGGAGAATGAGAACTAGTGGAGTTTTATTTCTTAATTTTTCATGATCATTTCTTCTTATCTGCCAACCCACACCACAGGATAGAAGACTGATTATAGTGTGCTCTCCTTTTGTTACTAGGTCAGTACTTCTAATTCTGAGCTTGTCTGCGTCACTGGGAGTATCAGATAATTTACTCAGAAGGGAGCCTCTGACATGCTCAGAATTAGTTTAGTCAGCAGAAAATCATCTGTGCAAAAAAGCTTATTGATCACTCTGAGAGTGCAAGTTAACTGTAGGGTCTGTATGGGTCAGAGCATGTATTCTGGATCAGTAAATTAAGATGATTCTGTGTTTGAATCTCCATGCTATAAGTGTAATTAGTGACATATTTTAAAAGAATTCAGTCCTACTAAGAATATGCATTCACTCTCTAGGTTTCTTCATCTTTCGTTCTCTTTCTCCAAACATTTTTCCTTTAAAAAAAATTTTTAAAGTGAAAAAAAAAAAGAAAATTGGGGCATATGGAAACAGATTTGATTTTTTTTTTTCTATTTTAAATATCACAGAATCATTTTGGAGTGTATCTGTTAAATGTACCTAATATGTATATGCTTGAAAGAGCAGAGTTCTATTTGTCTGATTCTTTTCTGTGCTTCAGAGAGCAGATTTTGCCAGAAGGTCAGTGTCTGCTGGAAGAATCCTTACTTGATGTAAATATGATTTTCTGTAAACAGAAGTTGTATCAAACAGGTGTTCAACAAATCACTGCATTCTTCTTTTATCCAGCATGCACTGGCCCATCTGGGGGATGTTATCTGCAAGGGGGAAAGAGAGGATTGCTCTGGAGAGCCCTGCACATAAAGCTGTGCAGAAATGGGCATCCTCACCCATGTTTGTTTTGAGCTGCAGATACGATGTTTCTTAACATTTCAGTGGGTGGGACATCGGGGGAAATTAGTTGCAGGGATTCTGGTCTCTCTTTTTTAATACTTACCACTATTTCTGTTCTATTCTTTGTTTCCAGTTACAAGAAAACACACGAGACCCTGAGCCATGCGGGGCAAAAAGCAACAGCAGCTATCAGCAATGTGGGAACGGCTATCAGCAAGAAGTTTGGAGACATGAGGTATTGGCATCTGCTGCTTCTCTGGTCTTATTTGGAGGACTAAATGTATAAATCATTTGTCAGCTCTTCTTTTCCTTCTATATTTGGGCTTTAAAGGTTCAAGTAGTTTGTAGTTAGAGTATTTAATAACATTCATGTTTTTAACTGGAAATAAGGCATAACGATTTTTTTTGATAGAATTTTTATATGAGTCCTGTTTTGTTTTAGAAAAAAGTACAGTCAGAAATCCTTTTGTAATATCATTACAAACTCAAGGAAATGTATAAGCAAAATGGAACAAAAAATTGCTGTTAGATCTTTATTAACCTGCTTTTATTTGTATGTGGATGCTGGAGAAAAATATCATCTGAAGAAAAGAAGCCTACCTAGGAGCTGCTTGTGATAACACAAACAGTGTTTCAGGCTATTTTTAATCGTTTTTTTTTTTTCAAGATGTACTGCA
The DNA here is from genome assembly GCA_013397295.1 of Polioptila caerulea. Lineage (NCBI taxonomy): Eukaryota > Metazoa > Chordata > Aves > Passeriformes > Certhiidae > Polioptila > Polioptila caerulea. The sequence continues at coordinate 879,654 of VYXF01004253.1, forward strand.
AAGTTTTGTTCTGCAGTTGTATAAAAATAGCTATGATGGAAATAACAGGAATTGAGGTCAGTAGAACTGTCATTTAAAAGCAACTTCAGTGTCAGGCTTTATATGTATCTTTTAAAGTGCTGGTCCTAAAGTTCCTCAGTGTGAGAGCAGAAATTGTGTACTGTAAACCAGCATTCAGGTTTTCATTAGGTAGTAGGATTACAGAGCTTCTTGAGTGTTTGAAGGAGTTGATTTTTTGTGATAAAATAAATGGACATGGGTAACTCTACAATACATTGACCTGTGGAATTAGGGTCTCATTTATTAATAGTGTCTATTATCCCATTGGTAGGGACTTACTTTTCTGTTATTTTGTAATGTATGAGGTAACCATATGCTAAGATCTGTGTGCTGTAAATGGCTGAAGCTTAGTTCATGGCAGCTAAAACATTTTTCCTCTCTTTTTATTTTTATTCTGGATCTTAAATCTTTAGAGACCCTCTTTAATACCTACCTTTTACACACAGCTTAATAAATCCTCTGCAGAAGTACTAATGGTTTCCTAAAAACTAAAAAAATGAAAACCTTTGTTACTGTATCATCTGCTTTATGGTGTCTTTTTCCACACTGCAGTTCAAAATGGAAATTTAGTGAGTGACTTGCAACATAGGTATGAACATAACTAAGAATTTTTGCTTGATACAGTTAAACATTCGTGAGTAGTATATGCCTATCAAAGGATAGAAGAATAAGCAGACATGCAATTGTATTTTTTTAGTGTATTTTTTTTTAGTGTTCAGAAATCTAAGAGCTGAAAACTTTCTAAAACATAAATTTGAGCCTTCATTTAAAAGTTTCTTGAGGGTTTTTCTTCATTAATTTATCATTATTTAGAATTTACTTTAACTTATAAGAGCTTTGGAAATTCATAACACCTCATGTCTCTCCAGATAAATAGAAATTTATGTGGTAAAGTCTGTGGGTATTTGTTCGTTCATTCATTCCCTCTTTGGAGTCTCCCTGGTCTATCCTTTGGTGCCTCCTGGCTCTTCCATTATGAGAAACAGTGAGTGAGTTCTTTTTCTGACCTTCATTTCACTCATTATTTCTTGTGGGTTTATTGTATTTCACTTCAGTTCCCTCTTTCCAGGCTCCAGCTGGATGAGTCACGTTCACAAACTTTTTGTTTCCTTTGTTAATTCTTTCTGCCTTCCTTGCATTTATAGTTCTGTATTTTTGAGAAATGTATAAGATGTGTGTGATGCATGTGGCACCAACATATTCCCTGTTTCATTTGATGTTCTTTCTTAACACTTCCTCATGTAAAAAAGACAAGCCCACAGCTCAGCAAACAGGTCCTGTTGCTGTTTCCACGCTTTAGTTCCTACAGCAGTGACCAAAGGGTTTCTTTGTGAATACCTTGAGCACTGGCTCTGGATTATAGAGGGAAGGATGACTTAGCAGTTCAGGATTTCTCAGATCCTATTACTTGTGCTTTGCACATGGTGTGAGATTAACTGCAAAGGCAGAAATGTCTTTGCTGAAATACAGCATGTTCATTCTTTAATATTGCCCTTAATTAATCACTGTTACCAAATGCCTTTGTCTTACCTATCAGTATCAGCCCTCATGCCTGTGGCAGTCATGCTTCTGACATGGCAGATGGGAGGTGTTTATCCCATTAGCCCTTTAGCAAAGGGCTCAAAGCAGAGGCTGAGTCCAAAAGCATTTTGATTAATCACAAAGCAGATTTCTAGAAGTTTTCTTTGACTGAAATTATTACCTTGAACCTGGTTGGTAATTTTTCAGGAAAATATGAACTACCAGCGCTGCCTTTTTTGTGGATCCTAGCTGTTTTCAGTTAACTTCTCAGTTAGGACTGAGTTTTCTTGACACTAGATGATGAAGCAGCAAGCTGTCTAACCAGGTTCCCGTAGTTAGAGAGAGAGTGGCGTGATTCGGACCTTCTCCATCTGCTGCACATCCTAAATCTGGAGGGTTGGTCAGTATGCTTCCCTCAGCAACAAAGCTGACCTAAATTCTTGACTCAGCTGTGCCAGGTGTAGTTCTGTGTGGGGTCACATTACAAACCTTATCACTTAAATAGCCTCACTATTAAAAATCTTCCCTCTTGCTTTCCAATCCCACTTGTGTTTGGGGGACTAAACGGTAAAGAGGCAGGAATTTTCTGTGTCATTGTTGCTTGCTTTTTTTGCTAATCCAAATAATTTTGTTTCAGTGATACAGTGTATGGATTATCACCACCCCCTCCCATAATGCCGTTTTAAACAAACATCAGACTCTAGCTTAATTCTCTTGGTTAGGCATTAAGGCTGATAGTCACTGATGACATCCAGATGCAAATCCCTGTTCTGCTTTTACTCAGAGCAGACACTTGAAACTGATTTCTAAAATCCAGATGTCATTATAATTCCCAGTATGTTCAGCAGCCTTACCCCCTGCCTATGGCAATGGTGATTTTGAAAGGGTTTGTAGGCAGACTGACTAAATACTGAAACCTGCCTCCTTCATAAAACAAAATTCTGTTTTCTGTGTTGCCTGCTATGACAACTGTACTGAGCACTACATGAAACACATATTTCTGTTCCGAAATGGCTGGCTCTTAATTTTCATCTTGTTTTAGCTCTAAAAATATTACTAAAATATCATATATCAATAACAAGCCAGATAGACTCCCCCAAATGTGCTATTTTGCTATGTTAGCATTCGAGAAGATAAAATCTAGAAGAAAAATGACAAAATTTTGTGTGTCTGAAAGAACAAATGCCACCCTTTGGGGACCAAGTGCTTTTCATGCAGCTGCTGTGCTTCTCTTTCATCCCCGCCCTATCTTCCCAGTGTTGCAACTCTCTAATTCATTATGTGCATGAATAATCACTAGCGCTCTACATTTTCTGAATTTTGTATTAATAACAGTGCTTGCAAGGTCTCTTCACAGTCATAATGCATCCTATTTAATACTGTGTTTCTAGAAATACAAGAAATGCATATAAAACCTGTGTACAGACACTTCTGCTTTCGGATGCAAACCAGAGACTAGCAATATTGCTAAAATAGATTCTTCATTAATAGGTCTTGTGATTAATTATATGCCATCAAGATTTTTATGGTTTTTTTTGGTTTTTTTTTTTTTTTTGCTCTACCACCTCCAGCTCCCATTGTCTCTTTTAATATTTCTCTGGTGTGGAAAGTTAAGAGGAAGGGGGCAGTCCCAGGTCACTCACAGGGCATTGATCAGAGGCTCAGATCTCTAGGTCCTAGAGATTGCACTGGCATTTTAACGTGCCTCTTGCTAAGAGCACAGATGTGATAGATTTGAGGGTCTTTATCCCTTTTTCCTTTGCTTTCTGCTAAAGTTTGAATATTTTCATGCTATATTGCTGGACTACTCTGCAGTTGTCTGTATGAATCTATGTTTCATCGCTGCTGATCCCTTTTCAGAAACAATTTGTGATACCAAGTGAGAGACTCTCTGTGTTTTGGGTTGCTTTAAAAAAAAAAAAAAAANTCCTCAGCTGAACCCCTGAACGGGGCAGTCAAGTAAGGAGAGCCTGCTTAGGTCTGCGAGCCCTTCCCAACTGCTTCTCAAGTGTAACTCGGCCACTGCTGAACTCACTGCTGTCTCTCTGTTGAGCCTGGTGCAGAAATTATGGCCTCCTGATACTGTGATGGTTAAAAAAAAAAAAAAAAAAAAAAGGAGGAAAGAAAGAAAAAGAAAACTACTTGCACTACACTACTATATGCACACTACCACATACATTACTGCTACTCAAGTAAACGTATTTAAAGATTAAGCTAACAAAGGCATGCATGCAAATTAGGATGTCAGCAGTTACATTTTGTACAGCTCCTTCATTCAGCTGTCTGGTAGTTTTCTTTAATTACATGATCACACAGACCCCTTTCAAATTCAGTGCCTGGGATGAGCCAGCTCTCAAGATGAATGAAGGTAATATAATGCTTCATTCCTGCCAGGAGCTGGAAGGCACACGTGGAAAGACACAAAAGGCTGCAGGGAGGGACAGCCTGGGGAAATGCCTGTGGCAACTGGATGTGCCCCTCAGAGATCAGCACAGAAGGTATAGGAGGCACCAGAGGGGTGAAGGAAGGCAAGGTTAATTCCTCTCCAGAGGGACAAGGGAAGTTCTGGGAACTGCAAAGCAGATACTGGAGGAATGCATTAACCTGTTATTTTCTAAGCACCTAGAAGATAGCTTGATGGCAAAAACATAAAAGGGTTTGTCAAGAACAATTATCTTGAACTGACAGCACCTGTCATAGAGGATAGATGGAAGGTAGGAGATGTGATAGAGCTTGACTTTGATAAGGCTGTCTGTATTGTTTTTGCAGAACTAGAGAAATACAGCTTAGGTTATTGCTTTAGCAGGAAGAGAGCATAGGGAGTTGAAAATTTTGTCCAAAGAATAGGTCTCAGTAGGTGACTATAATATAGGATTTTGCAGGCATCTGTCCTGAGTCTGTTACTCATCAGCATTTTCATTGCTGGGTTGGATGAAGGTGCCAGGATGGCATCACTTAGAATTCCTGTGTGCAGGGTATGCAAGCACTTTTGCTACCAGGATTAGAAATCCTCATAATTTTAACTGATAAAATTCAGTGTAGGAAAGTGTAAGGTGCTTTATTGACAAATGGGAAAAACATTCAAAAGCAGCGATGGGGAGCACTGACCAGGCAGCTCTGCAGAGAAGGGCTAGCAAGTCTGGCCTCGTGGCTCACCAGTGCAGCTGAACAGGGGTTATTTCTGAAGGTTATGTAATCTCTGTCATTTAAGCCTTTTAGAAGCAGGTGGGGCCAAAATATTTTGGTGATGGTTCAGGTGTGATTAACCACTTTGGTAAAGTTGGAGTTGATTTTTGCTGTGCCTTTATTGTTGTGCCTTTTGGGGGTTTTGTTGTTGTTGTTGTTTGAGGTGACAGAGTTTTTGCACAGCCTTTTAGAATTTATGTGATTTAGGGATGTTCTGGGTGCTTAAAACTGCTGTCAGATCTGAATTCCTTCAAATGCTGTAGCTGTCATGTCTGAAACTACCATTCTCAAGCCTTTCTGTCTTTTGATACCCCTATAAAGGAAATAGCAATACTACCTTTTTCATTTCATAAACATTTCTTTTGCTGATGGGTGAGGAAGTTGTTTTCTCTCACTTCCATGGACATTTGTCCCTTAATTTGTGCTGGTTTTTAGAGGTCTGCAGTAACAGAGAATTCCTTACCATATGTCTGTGCAAGTATTTGTATTGGCATGGAGAAGGGGGTGGCTGTTACTGGGAGCCAGCACGTAGTAAAAGGAGGGCAACAGTATTGCTTAAATGTGTCTAAGCAGAAATGTGTTGTGAAGACAAACCCTTCAATGTTTGAGAAGCACCAGCATACATGATGATGTATATAACCTTGTAAATAAACCTGAAGAAATCCATGCCTTTCTTTGGAGAAAAGTATGAACATTGCGCAGTAAATAATGCATCACACCACACATTGAGAAAGGATGCGAAAAATAAGTATTTGGAGAGATGTTCATTAAGTGTGCACCACCTCTCTGGCTCACTGCATGAGGCAGGTGTTCCCTTGAAGTGGTCTGTAATTAAAGACTCCATCAGTAACACAGATGAAGGAGAGGCTTGTCTGCCTCATCATTTCTCAACTTCGGAACATTAATGACATCCTTTGAATATTGTATATCAGTGTGTCTTTCCCAGTTCTGCCTTAATTAAGTTTCCTGTGAGGTGGAACACAGTGTCAAAGTGTTTCAAATATTGTTGCCAACAAGGAACAAGTATTTTAGAAAATGTTGTTTTAAGAATTAAAAATCCTTATTTTTTCGATAGTCTTTTTTAACTGAGAGATGATTAAGGAATTCAGAGGGGAAAGAAACCCCATTTGCTCTTATATACATGTACAATTCCAGTTCACCTATACTTTCCCTTCGATGATATGGGAGGCTATGAGGAGGGAAACCAGTTAGCATTGTTTATATCTGTTCTAATGAAGAGAACACCAAATTTAGTAGACAAAACTTCTGTTTTTCAATGCATACAGAATAGGTGACTGCATAGTGGAGGACTGTGTGAAAATTTTTGCTTTGGAGGGATCTGAACTGATCCACATTCTACTGTGAATTCCAGCATCAAGATTTGAATGCAAATTACTTCAGTTTTCTCCTTGGGCAGTTTGACATGTTACAGATGTGTATGTCTATTTTTGTTACCTTTTCCTAATACTTTTAACTCTTGCTTTTCTTTCCTTGTGCATCCACCACAGATCGCATTCGATTGGGTAAGACACATTACTCTCCTTGAATACTGCCTCTGTATTTGATAGGGTTTGTTTTATGGGCTGTAATGCAGTAACTTCTTTCCCTTCAGCATCATGACATAGAAAAAAGCATGTGCTACTTAAATGCCTCATTTTTACAGCGTGGTGAGTGTAACAAGAAAAGGATTGGACTAAGTGTTTGCCTTGAGTAGATTAGTCTCAAATTCAAATAATGGACGCATTCAAAAGACGTCTTGGGAAAACCTACTTATATATAATCTCATTCTCTCAGCCATATTCTTTCTGTCAGAGGTTTGAACATAAGCAACAAACAGTAAAAATTCTATTCAGCTGAGTTTTGTAAAGATTATATGAAGTATTTAATTACCTCCTCTTCAATAGAGTAAAAGTATCTTAGTCATGATTCTTTAAAAGTCTTGAGTCCTGGGGAAATTTCCAAGTTCTGAAGATGATAAAAGAGTTCTTTAGAGTTTATTGATTCTGTAAAGCACTTGAATATTAGAAAACAATTTTACATGGTCTCAAGGATTCTATAAGCAGTCTGGCTCTATGTCAGTTCACCCTGAAGAGAGGCTGAACAGCCCTGAATGTCTTGCCAGTCCCTCTGGCCTTATGGTATCTTCAGTGCGCTGAAAAGCTCAAGAGCATTTTTTTGCCATTCAGCTAAGTTATCCTAACAAGGGCTCTAACTTCTCTGAGTAAACTTCAAAGTACAGCATGGATTGACCTTAACTCACTCTGACATGGAACTAAAATGCAATATTTACCAATCTCTGTTATGAAGGATCTCTGTTCTCTGCAATCTTCACTATAACAGACATTTATGTCTTTAAAAAAAGCTTAATGTTTCATGCTTATACTTAAAGAAGATTTTTCACTGTTCCTATAATTTGCATTCTTACCTCTTTAGAGAAATTAAAATATGAACCCCAAAAAATAGGCACTTAATATTTGGATTGTGTGTCATGTGCCATCTCTCAGCTGTGTGAATTTAATCTTCTGACTTAAACCTTTACAGTCGGAATGTTTTCCTATTAGAAGAGGAGCAGTCTAGGCTGAAATACTTCCAAACTCTATTTTTGCCTATTTGTTGTGGGTTGCAAAACTAAAATGGCAAGGATGCTTGCTTAATTTAATGAGGATTGTTAAAGATTTGCTGCACTTGTGAAATGTTTGGTCTAATCTTTCAGAAGTCTTAAAAATTATGTGAAAAATTGAACATGAGAAATTAGCATTGTCTGCTGTCAGTTCTTGTCTAGCTGATACTAGCAGAAGCCTTAAAATATATACAACAGCAAACAGTTTATATTAGATCTCACTATTCCACCTGCTTGCCAAATAGCTCTTCCCTCCCTTTTCCCTCCCCCCTTTCTGAATCTTTAATCTGGAAAAACAAATCTGTATACAGACTCAGTGCTGCTCTGATTTTGTATAGTTTAAAACAAACATGTTTGCTGTTTATATGAGAGCTTTCATTTTTTAATGCTATAATCATGCTTTGCTTGCAGCCAAGTGTTGGTGATCCTTACAGTAAAGCTCTCCCTGTTCTCAGTGAGACCAGGCTGCAGCTGTCAGCCAGCACTGAAAGTAGCAATGCAGGGATTTTTGGAAAAAGACACACTCTTGTCTTGCATCACACACTTTACCTAAAGTGCTCAAATCTAAATGTGCTTATGGAAAGTTCTTAAGCTTCAAATAAAAATCCTTCTTTGGACCAGGCTTGATGCTTCCTAGCAGCAGGGAACAGGTGATGCTGTGAAGGCAGAGTTGCTGTCTCAGGTGGGAGAATTTGGCTCATGTAAGTCAGGCAGTCAGTGTGGGTGGCATCTGCAGGTCTAAAGGTGCACAGCATGATTTGGGGATCATTTGAGTAATGCAGAGGTGCCATCCTCTGTTTGCAGCCTTCCAATACTCCTGCTGCTGGGAAGACTGGGATGGGAAGTGTCACAAGGAGGATTGGATGAGTGCTGTGGAAAATAGCTCTGTGCCTTTGGTAAAGTGGAGTGAAGGAGGAAGTGAAATGTCCTGGAGAGGTGTGGATAAGTGAGAGTGCTGCCTCTCTGGTTGAAGAAACCTCTTGTTTAGGTAACCAGTTGTGCAGGAGCCTTTTCAGGTCGGGAGTCAGCTGAACCAGCTCTGCTGATGTGCACGAACCTGGGGTGTGTCCCTCCTGCCCAACACAGAGCTCGTCCTTGGTCACTGCAGGACACAGGTGGCTCACTGTGCCCCTCTCACCTGCCTCTGGAGATAGCCAGGGTCTGCACCATTTCAATGGATTTTGCCAGGAGCTGTTTTGCATCATTCTTTTGAGCCCCATTGCTGGTCAGTTGACATGAGAATGTGGTGGTAAGATCCTTAGTGCTGAGAGTAAGCTGGAGTTTGACAAGTCCTTGCCATCAGGAGAGTAAGAATACCTGCACTCTTAAAAATATGTATATGTACGTTTAAAGCTAAGTTAAAAAAATACATTATAATCATATTGGAAATCGGATTTTACAGCTTTTTTTTCTAATGTTTTGCTTTCATCCCACAGCTATTCTATTCGCCATTCCATAAGCATGCCTGCAATGAGGTAATGTGCTACCCACATTCTATTTGCTATGGAGATGTTCAACAGAGTAATGAGGGGGGATTTGCATACTTTGATCCTGATCCTGCAGTTTTTAGGTGGATGAGTAGTTTCACTTCAATCAATTAAGGTTATTCATGTAGATGAGGGCAGCAGGACAGGCTAGCTGTGGGGAATTTTTTCATTTTAATTGTATTAACTGCTTAATCTCTTGTACAAGCCTTTGAGTAAATGAAGCAGTTCTGAGATATATTTGGGTAGCTGATTGTTATCAGGTTTGTATTACTGAATCTGAAATTCAGTTGTTTTGCCGCTTCTGGAACATCATCCCCTTAATGTCAGAGATGCTTTCCACTCCAACAGGCTTTGGATCATGCTCCTATGAAGGGATTTTACATGAGTGCTTTCATATTTTAATGGCTATAATCACACTTTACTTGACTGCAGCCAAATATTGACGTCTGTTCAAGTAAAGCTCTGACTGTTTTCAATAAAATTAGTATCCAGCTTTCTTTTTACTCCCTTGGCCTCTAAATACATGACTGTCCCCACTCTATGCCAAGCATGTATTTAAAACAAACTCACAACTAAATGATGGATGCTAATTCATTCAACTTCAGCAGGTGGGTAGTTTAAGGCAAGCATTCACCCATGTGAGCTAAGGATCAAATATAAGTTAGAAAATTTTGTTTCTATCTCCTTTTGACCCTTCTTGCCCTATGAAAAAAAATTATTATCTAAATAACAGAAACTAAATTTGCATTATTTTTTCAACTGGCTTCTTTTTGCCCTTCCCTTAAATTTGGATCGTTTTAACTCAGTCTGATACGATATAAATGTATTTGCAGAACCAGGAACTGTGCTGGACAACAGTGCCTGAGCTTCAGAGTATCCATTAATTATGCAGCACAATGTTTGTTGTAAATGAGCTCTCAGGTGCCAAGCAAGGAGCAGAGAACCAGAAGAAGGTCTGCTTTGCCCACTGTAGGCTTCTCCAAGTCTTCTTTGTGCTGAGTGAACACAGAGAAAAGCTTAGCTCAGTCAGAGAGGCACCTTAGGAACACAATCTCTCTAAATTCTTTCTCTTTGAAAGCAGCAGTCACAAAATCAGAGGGGATGGGGGGCAGATTCCTCAAAAGGCATTTGGGACCTACTTCCCTTGTGGTTTTATTCTCCTTCTTCCCAGCCTGAGGACATTAAACATGGCATCTTTTTAGTAATGTAGGTTATGAACTTGCTCATGAGCTGAAAAAAATGTTTATTTCTTTACAGCAACAATACAAATGGATAAAGCCATAGAAAAGCATCATTACAGACAGCATTGTCTGGTTGTTCTTCTGAGAACATGACAAATGTATCATAGAGTAGGCAGGCCAGTTATCATTTGGTTTCAATTACTAGGAAAGTTCTGCTTTTGAAAATTTGTAGCTAAAAAATACTCATCCGATTACCATAATTGGATTTGACTGACAGAGCACAAGTGAGTGTTCTTAGCCCTGTGCTCCCAGCCAACCTTCGTTCTGTGCTGGCAGTGTTGCCTGCTAAAAACTGATCAAATTGTGGAGTTATCCCATGACTTTGGCAACTGACTCTTTTTCCTCCCTTCAACTTTTTCTTTTCTCGTAGGAATTCTCCAACTTTCAAATCGTTTGAGGAGAAGGTTGAAACCACTGTCACAAGCCTTAAGGTAAAAGTTAGGGGCAGAGTTTGCATGCCTGTGTGTGCTAAAATGTGACAGCTTAGTTGTCCCTATCATTAGTACGGGAGACTGATTGAATTTGTTGTTCCATCAAGTACTTCATGGCAGTGCAAGAGCACTAATGGAAAATGAAGACAATATGCAAAGAAATTGTTTTCCTATGCTTTGTTGCTAATAAATTATTTCTGATACCTGCCAAAGTAAGCAAGTGGTCTCAGAAATGCCAAAAATAGTGGTGGCAAGAAGTGTCTGTTCCCAGTCAACTCAATGTGTCATTCAGAAATAGAAAAAGGTAATTCAAACTGCACAGCTCTGAAGACCATTTCCTCCCACATTGATCTGCTTGAGGAGCCTGATCTTATTTTGTTGATTAAGCAGGAGGAGAGTATTTGTCATGCCAGCTCAGCCTATTGTGTTCAGAGTGCTCTTAGATCATCCTTTAAGAAATCTGTATTTAAGCAGGACAATACATTAAGTTTTGAGTCTGAAATAATCCTCTACATCTCATGAAACCTTCATTGTCTATCTTTATTGGCAAACTCAGTGACATTTACTCAAAATATTTTCTTTCTATATTCTCTTTCTTTCTTTCTCACTTTCTTTCTTTCTCTCTCTCTCTTTCTTTCTTTCTTTCTTTCTTTCTTTCTTTCTCTCTTTCTCTCTTTCTCTCTTTCTCTCTCTCTCTCTCTCTCTCTCTCTCTCTTTCTCTCTCTCTCTCTTTTTCTCTCTTTCTCTCTTTCTTCTTGTATGAATGGGGGATGGAAGCTGGAGTCATGGATCTAGGGTGCCATCAAGTTAGATTGGAGACAAATAGGAATGTCTCGGCATTGCTCCTCCTTTTTCCTGCCTCTGTTCCAAGGCTTGCAAGATTAGGAAGACCAGGGGATGGGGAGAGAAATCATGGAGTTACCCTTCAATTTTCTGATTTTCTTGTGGTCTCAAAAAGTGGAGAACTATCCAGAGAGACCCCTGAAAAAAGAACAGCAGTAGTCTTATAATCTTTCCAATCCCCATATCAGGTACAAATCTGCAGTGATCTTACAGTGTTGTGCAGTTTGCCAAAACCAGTGTTCAGGTTTCATTACATTTAGAAGTCAAATTTCAAATTAGATTTTATTTGCTCTTGGAGTTTGGACTTTGGGTTGCAGCTTTCTTGGCAAAGTATACTAGTTCATTTTCCCCTGGAAATCAAACAGGACCAGGGTGCCTAATTCTTTCCAAATTTTCTGAAAACATGAATTCTGATGAATTAAATGTTTTATTGGACTTTTAAGCAAGGTAAGCTGCTGTGCCAGCTAAAGAAACAGGATTACGTAGGATTAACCCTTTGGAAACTCAGAACACAAAGTTCATTTAATTAAAATAATCTTCCTAAGCATTCAATGGCTGAGAGTTTGAAAAAATGTCAGCTTGTCTTTGAGTTCTGCAATTCTAGGATGGAGTAAAAGGCTTTGCCCTATTTTCAGGCTCGAATCAACTTGGAGCAGGCAAATCAGCAAGCAAAGCCACAAAAGAATGTTCTCTTACCAAGACAACCTAGTCACAACAGTTTTGTCTCTTCATCATTTAGTCTTGATAATTTCCAAATCTTTAGATACAGCTCTGTCTTTGTTAGGAAACTTCTTTTTCAAAGATTTAGTCTTACTGATTTTTATTTTTAGTACTTATTACCAATTCAGTGACCTGAAGCATTCTGGAAGTAGAAGTGCAAGCACATTGGATACATTTGATTAATGTATTTTGGTATCTCTTCCCTGCCTTCCCCCATGAAAATGCTACTGGCAGTTTTATATATACTACTATCTAGGCAGCTACAAGTGCCTGAAGGGAATCAGGTTGCTGGATTTGTCCTTTGGTTGCTACATTCCTTCTGCTGTCCAAAATCCCAGTATGGTTTATGTAATTTGCCATAGCTGGCATGTGGGCCACTCGGCAAATGAACCAGTTCATTTAAGTGTCCATCTCTTATCCAGCCTGCATAGAATTGGAAAAAAATAATGAAACAAGTGTGAGCTACTCAGGTAAACAATCACATTGAGTTTACTGCTGGAGTCTAGGATCCTACCTGGGATCTACTTAGGGACTAGTTCCTTTAAGCATGTGAGACATGCCACTGTCAGATTTTATGATGGCAGCCAAGTTTAGACATTGTGGAGTAAAGAAGTTGCTTTATTTGACTGGTTTTATAGCTGTTGTTCTAAGACAAAAACCCATCCCTACATGTTCTCTGCCCAAACAATTCCCTGCTCTTCTGAGCCATGGGGTGGATTGGAAACAGGATTTGCTTCATGTGAGTAGAGGAACTTGCTGTTCTCTGTTTGCCTTTTTTCAGACCAAGGTTGGTGGGACAAGCCACACGGGAGGCAGTTTTGAAGAAGTTCTCAGCTCTACAGCCCATGCCAGTGCTCAGAGCTCCCTTGCTGGAACCCGAGTCCCTGAAAGTGAAGAAGAGCTTCAGTGTTAAACAGCAGGCCCTCCTGAGCCCCCCATGCCTCTCTTCAGAGACTTGCCCAGACAGTGATTTTCAGCTCTCCCTCGCCACACAACTTGTGCAACAAGGTTTTGTCAGCTTTAGGAAATTGCCATCCTGGCCTTGTGTTGGAGAAATGTTTCTTCTCCCTATTTCTATTTCAGATGGGCCATTTTATCACCAGGTACTTTGTACATCATCAAAACGACGCTCAAGTCACTGGCTATAATGCACTAAATTATGTGTTAAGTGACTAAATAGTTTTCAGTTACATGTAACTTCCCTCTAACAATCTCCCAGTCTCTGATTCTTATTTATTTTGGTTTACTCTTTTCTATCTGTTGGTTTCTGGCTTCCCCTCTCAGTGCCACATCAGACAGATGGACCTAGAGCTGTGCAAAGCATTCAAATGCCAGCAGTAGCCCATACACCAGCTGTCTACCATCCATACCAGGTGCCCTTTGCTCAGGAGTGTCTGAATAGACATAGATATAGAATTAAAAATCACTTACTGTCACAAAAAGCTGTTTCTCCTTCAGTGGTACATTCTGGCATGGCCCGACACCCGTTAGGCAGCAGAATTCAGGAGGGCAGGAGGAGACACCTGGTTATTCCTACAGAAACAACCTATCACAGCTGCTGATTTCAGAGGGTCATTTTGACTGGAAAAGTTTCAGTTCCAAAATGCGCACCGTTGCTTGCTCTCTTTGGTTTGATAAGACTTGGCAGTGAAATTAATTAGAAAATCAAGTGGAGTGGAGGGACCCTCTAATATCTTTGCCTCCGCATTTTCCCCTCAAAACCAAGGGAAGATATATTTATGAGCCTCTGTCAAGATACAGCCTTAAGTGAAAGAATACGAACCCAACATTTGGCTTCAGACGTGCCATAGGTTAGAGAGCCCATGCCTTCAGAGCTGCTAGTGTAGACCCTGTTACCTGACGATGCACGGGATGAGTAAGAGTTTCACTTTTGGTGTCAAATTTTCTTGTGCTTCGCTCCAGGATGTAACTCCACCAACAGCATTATCTCTGCTCAATCACCAAGAGCCAGACGTCTCTCAGCTTTGAAGCAGCATGTTTTCTGAACTGCATTCTTTTAACATGTTTTCTAAGGAAAGAGCAGCACATTTGTGACACTGTCTTGCTGTGTAGTGAGCACGTGTCAGCCCGCATGTTGCGTTGCGCAGCTCACCACACACTGAGGTGGGCACAACATTATCAGCAAACAGGATGGAAAAGAGCCTGGCTACTTTGAAAATGGATGCATTTTTTGAGCATACGCCAAAGCTTCAGATCAGTGTTAGTGAGTTTGACATTACAGACTGCTTAAAATCTTGTGAGAAAACGTGGCTTTAAGTGCTTTTTGTTTTTTCTTGTGTGGCTTTTGTTAGTTTTTACAAAGTTGAAAGTCCTTTTGTAATGTTCTACTGGACATAAATTAACTTTGGACATTTCTATCACATGCCTCTTTAGTGTGACTTTTAGCATGGAATCAAATCTAGTTGTTTTTCTAGTATTCTTGTGACAATTTTCTAGCTTATTTTACGTGGTTTTGTGCATAAATGTGAATTTATTTAAAATGGAAGATATTGACAACTTAGTTTGTTTAAATGAAGTTCTTGATATTCTTATTAAAAATAAATTTCTCTCTTACTCTTTTACCCTTTGTAGTGTTTTAATTCTGTGTTTACCAGTAGTAGTGAGCAACCTAATGCAAGGGAGCAGGAACTAGATGATCTTTGAGGTCCCTTCCAATTCAAACCACTCCATGATTTCTGTGCATGGGTTCTATGCTCTGTCCCCTCAAAGCCTCCTGCTGCACTGCAGGAATGGGCAGTATTTGTGATGGGTATGTTTCCACCAAACATCTCTTCAAGGCCACTTTCCTGGTTTTTCAAGAATGTTCTCAATTCTGCCCTTCCGTGCATCAGTTTCACACTCAGCACTCAACGCAAGCTCATGGAGACTAGGATTTGTGTGCGTCTAGGTGGAATAAAAATGCTGACAAAAGCTCGGTGGGCCCCACTCCATCCCCCTCTGCAGTATGACAATCTGTTGCCAAGAACCACTAATCAGCTCAACAAAGTGCAACCTGTTCTCCCAGGGCTGCCACAGGGCATGACTGCTGCCCCGGGGGGTTCCTGGGCAGAGCAGGCATCTCGCATCTCCCCTGAACCAGACCGATGCGCTCCACAGGTTTTGTGCCCTGTGCCAGCCACTGAGGAAAGAAGCTCCCAGCATCTCAGCACAGCACTCTGTGCTCTAGGAAAGGCAGAACACTTTGTGAGATTCAGTCAGGCCCCCAAGGTCTGCATAAAGAAAGCATTTCCTGAATCACATGTTCAGACACACTACCTACCTTTAAAGGGTATGACAATTGAATTTAGTTTTATGCTGCTTCACTTGACATGAGGCAGAAGACAGAGAACTCCAGGTCTCTACCATGTAATCTTTCCAGGTGCAAATTTTGCCTATTTGGCAGTCATGGCACTGCCCTCACCTCCAGCTGCACTCAAGTCAGCAGTTGGGTGTGCAGACACTGGCCTCATTATGGCATTTGCCCCTGCTACAGCTTTACTCACCATCATTCTGTACCTCTACATCAGTGGCTACTTCTGCCAGACACTTATGGCAGAACTGGTACCAGCATGTGACAGCCTGAAGGGAGCCAGCTTTACATGGATGTACAGGCTTGTGCACTCGATTGCACAAACTCCAAAGGTCCCTCCCAGCCTCAGGTATTCTGTGATTATCAATTACCTGGGAAGGAGTCTGCAGAGCTGCCAGTCTGGAGTCAGGAATATAGACCTTATGGAAATACTGGCAGCATTTTCTGATACAACACATGAACAGGGGAAAGGTTGTATGCAACAAAGAAGATCTTCAGAAAATGCAATTAATGAGATTACCAGTTTTATGCATCATCACTTAAGGCTTATGCACTCCAAAGAAATCTCATCTCTAAGCTCAGTCAAGAGCTTCTAAAGACACATGCTCATTGGTCTTTTCTCTGTGTAGCACTGAGTGGATATTAACCCATTTTGTAGGTACTTAAATCCATACACATTTAGAAATTCACAGAACAAGACCACCTGCCCCACACAGTGCATTACATGAACAGATTAGATTGCAATCAACTTATTTTTCCATGTACCTGAATTTCCCCCGGGGAGAATCTATTTGTAACTGAGACTGCTTAAAAAAGAAGGAAAACCCCAAATATACTAATTCTTTGTTCCCTGACACAACCTCTGATCTGGGAGGCAACTACACTACCTGCTGCTCTCTAAGTGATCCTGGGATTCTCAGCAGTGTAGGAGAAAAATCTGCCAGCAGGATCAGTGATGTTAGAGGAGAAAAAATAATGACCAGAATAAAAACCAAAGTATTTATTACAGCTACAGAATTTAGGAACACCTCAGGAATGTGGAGGAGATGTGGCAGCTATTCTTTTTTTCCTTTCTGTGTTTATCAGAGATACAAGCTGGAGTATTTCTGGGTGAACAAACTTCCCTGCAAAACAAAAGAAAGGGAAGGTTAATGAAAACTGCTCTCATTTTGGCTTTGGAATGACAGCAGGGATGTCACTTTAGGCTCAGAATAAATGTCAAATTATTCTTTGAAGAAAGTGAATGCTTCCAGTTCAATCCAACAATGGAGTAAGTGTAGTTGCACCCCTGCTTCACAAAAAGCTTGTATTTTGTGCTCCAGTAAGACACTTAAGAGCTGAAAAAGGGATGCACTCTGACCAAAATATTCTGATACTACATATTGTGCTACAGGAAACCACTCAGGGTATATGCTATAGGCTCTACTCAGACACCAGCTCAACTCAAGTTGTTGAATTCTGGGAGGGAAGCAAAGATGTCAGTTAGAAAATAAAGCATTGCAAGCTTCATTCATGTTGGTTTTTTCCTTTGCTAATCAAAGTCTTACATTTTCCAGAGAGATTATTATATCCCTGGGGAGTCACCAAAGTATAAATGGGACTTGTCAGGACTCTGTTTGGTGACTGCTAGTCCTCTTATCCCTAGAATTTGTCTATCCCTAGTTTTTTCCCAGGATAGGACAAGCTAGTTACAGTGCTCATCTGATGTTCAACTCCCTTGCCAAAATTATAAAGATTATAATTTTACCTATCTCTGCTTCAACTACCAGTGTATTTTGCAAAGGATGAAAAGCAGTGGATAGAACAAAAACTTAACACAGTTGCAACTTAATAATTTCACTGAGGTGGTTTTCACAGGAACCTTGGGCTGGTCACTCAGCTCATTTCATAGGTATGTTCACATGGCATTAAGTTTCCCCAGAAATATTAGGGGACTTGAGCAATGAGTAAAATAGTAAAATAACTAGTTCTCTCTTGCTCTGAGTGTCTGTCAGGAAAAAAAAGGCAATTTATATATTTAATTTATGAAAGAGGAAAAAAAAAAGCCCAAACGTCATACCAGCAGTTGAGTCAAAAAAATCCTGCAGTCTGCCAGGTGTTTTTTCCAACTCTTCATACTCAAATGCTTGCAGTATCATCTCACACTGATCCAACTGCTTTACAAACTTGGCCTCTGCAGTAGACTGGTTTTCATATTCCTGAAAAGATTTGCAGGTATAAGAAAATAATTTTGTTACTCTAAAAAAGAACATTAAAATATCTTTATATATCTAGAATTTTCTTCATTAGTATAAGCCGCTCCAGAAATATTCAGCACAATTATGTCTCTCACTTTGTTTTTACAAACACAGTGGTCAGCAAAACACTTGAAATATGTGCCAATTTTATATTAAATTCAGTGGGACATAAAATACAATCTTTTGCATAATCTAACTCTAAAGATACCAATTGTTTTGCTGAATCAGGGATGATGTGGAAGCAACTCTGCATGATATACAAGTCAAACAGTAGGTTCAATGTAACAGTATTTTACATATAAAGATAATTTCAGGCCTGGCTAAGGCTATGAATTACCACAGTGTGTGTTTATGCACTGTCACCACCTATTTTTAAGAACTATTTTGCACTTTTCTCATCACTTGCTGCTTCTATATGGAGTTGTTCTTTGTATTTCTCCTGTCATTCCTGCCTAATCTTTTTGGTCTAATCTGTCTGAGCTGCTTATGTCCTTATGTCTCTCCTAGGAGACAGGGAGTGGTTAAGGGGTTTTCTCCCCTTCAGTTCTGAAGTCCTTTAATCTCTCTGCTATCTTTTCCCTCTCTGCAGCCATCATCAGTATGTATTTATCAGAGATTCACATTTCTAGTCAACTTGAACAATTTTGCTGTCATTTGCTTCCAGTGATGGCTGCAGACAGGCTTGGCATTGCATTTTCTCCTTTCCAAATCTACTGTATTGTATGTGATGTCTCATGAGCAGATCTTCCTGACTCTCCTGACTTCCAAAACCAACCCCATATAAAGGAGTTTTCTTCTGTGCAGCTTACCACTACCTTGATACCATTGGCAGGTCTGACCCTATTCATCATGCCCCCCACCAATGATCACACCAAAGTACCCACTGGGCCCATCTGAGCCCTTGGATCCACAGAACCCATGGATCACAGCACTACCACAGAGAAGAGCAGCATGAGTGCAGGAAGAGGTTTGCCTACTGACCACAGAACCTGGCATTCCTTTCTGCATCTTAAGACAACAACTGTGGTGTGTATTCACAGTAGCAAGATCCTGGCTTTGTAATTCCAGCACAGTGATGCTCAGAAAAGCATGACAGTCGTTTCCTTGTCTTGTTCTCCATACTAGTAGGAGCCTGTTCTTAGGCTTATTACCTTACCTTTGAAGTCAGAAATCCAGATTTCGATACCCATGGTTGATTGGTTTACTATTCTATTTAGATTTCAATGGTACTTTGAATTTTCAGTTACATCTTCATCATTATTTTAGTAATAAATTTCATTTCAGTGTCTTTATCTTGTTTCTCTCTTTTCAACCAAAGCTTTGCCTCATTTTTCAATTGTTTAAGTACTACTTATTTTCTTAAATCGATTTATGTCTACTCTATTTTTTTATCATTTATGTTTTGGGGAGGAGGGTCTCTCAAAGATAGCAAACTTTTGGCAGCATTACAAAGGAGAACTTCAGGAAAAGGAGAAGTAGGGCTGTTCACCTGTAAAAGTTGGTCCCACCTCCAACAATTAGGTGGGAGTATCAATCTGTTACCAACCTCTTTGTGCTATGCAGCCCACCAGATGTTATTCACACCTCAGCTCACAGTGCCCTCAAGAAACATCAGCTATTACATGTGCAACTGTGCACAGTGCTGAAACAAACACTTACTGTTCCCTCCCCACAGGTGGTTAAGACTCTGAAATAACAGTGTACTTAGGAAAAACACTAACTGGTCTCTCCAACACCACAGGCCATCTTTTAAAAATCATTCCCAAGCTTTTGCACTTGAGAATAATAGGACAGAGCTGAAATGTGCTGACTCATTTACTTTACTGTTTTTTCAAACATATTTGGGATTAAGCTATAAAGTGAAAATATATCTGAGGCATCTTTCTGCTGCCTCTCTCCCCTACACTACATTCGCCAAGTACCCACCACCACCATCCAAAGCTGCAGTCCAGGTAAAGCTGAAAGGCAAAGAGAGGCAGAGGCAAGGGCAGGGCAGTGCAGGAAGGACGTGCTAAGAGATCTTGTTCTGCTCAGCACTGTTCAGCTCTGGTCCATAACCACCTTCACTCACAAAAAAAAAATCACAGTGAAATGTCTCTGGCTAGCTGAGAGCAGAGAAGCACACCAAGTTATCAGAGGTTTCTTATCTTCTTTATCTCCTTCCTTTTTCTTTTTAAGGAGCAATTTGTTGTTAAAACAACACTAGAGGGACTACATGTGAACAGTAGATTTTTAGGGTGCCCTCTCTGCCAGGTGGGTTGCACTCATGCTAATGAATTGCTGACACAGTGTTAATAAATAATCCTGAAGGTAGAAACAGCAACCAAATTATCAGAAGTGTGCACAGATTAAATTTTGGTTAATGAGAATAATGAAAAGCTAACATGCTGAGGAACTGACTCCATACTGAACCAGCTCTTACAGTGCCACAAGAGAAGACTGAGACCAGCAAAGAAAATACCCCAACTATACAGAAATAACCTTATCTATCAAACCCTCATTTTCCTCAATTATAACAGTTTCTCAAGGGAGAAGGAACCAGTGCTCTCTAAAAAAACACACAGATATTATTTCCCATATCTGATGATGTTGGTTTGCCCCCTTTACATTAAAATATAGCTCTGAGAGCCCGTTCCCATTGCCTGTTCAACCACACAACAACAATAGGGAAAAAAACCCCCTAAAACAATCCTACATCTAAAACAAAACCGCAAACAGGATGTTGTAGCAAAAGGCAGAAACTGGATGCAAATATCTGGAATTTAAATACACTCCAAGTAGGAAAGAATGTGAATGTAAGATACAGACTCAGATCACAGAGTCCAAAAGCACAGAATGCATTGTTTGAAAGAGAGGTTGTGGACACAATTCCCCCATGCGACTGTTTGTCAGGAGGAGATAAAGCAACAGTAATTATAAACTTGAATTGTTTGGAAATAATCTAATCACCCCTCATTTGCAAGTATAAAAGATCTTATCTATTAACAGCATGGGTTCACATAAAAATGGTTAAATCACCTTCAAACACAAAAGATACTTTCTAATACAAACTTCTAAGACCAGAAATCTCCAGTGTTTGTAGAAAACTGTGGTTTTTTGTTACATTTAAGTTGAAACTTTAGTTTACTTAATCATTTTAAGTTAGTACTAAATATAAATGGACTTCATTAGAAATAAATGAAAACCACAGAAATTACTTGGATAAAAAGCAGAAGATAATCCACAGCACCATCACCTACCATTTTTTTTTTCCTGTCTTAAAAGCTGCAAATGGCCAGATTTGAACAAAAGTGATAATGTAACAAAAAATCAGATTTATATCCAGAGAGCTGGATGTAGAGGACAAACTCTTCCTTCAGCTGTACAAACCAAGCCCTGGGCAGCTTCATCTGGAAATCTGACAAGCCAGAAGATGGCTATTTTTACCAAAGTCCAAGGTTTCTGTTTGAAAAGGATCCTAAAATGACCTTGACTCATACTACTAAGCTTTATCTTCTAAGCAAATAAATCTCACTTCCTTGAGGTCAAAATAAGAGATGGCACAATTTCACAGGTATGTGAGAAGAAGGGAATGGGTCACCCTGAATTTTAACACAGGATTAAAAGAATGCAAACTTACTTCCCAGAGTTCATAGATTTCTTTTCTGAGGTCCTCTGATAGAAGCTGAGTCAGTTGTTGCATAGCTGTCTGAAAAATTAAGTAATTTCCATTAATCTACTTTCTGAGCAACACTTTTGTCATTACTTTTCCTGAATAATTATCTAGTTGTTACCAGGCTAGCAGAAACATCCACTACACAGCATATTACTGTACTGTTTTGGCATGGCAAGGTTTGGCTACAGCTCTGGCCAAGGCCAAGGTGGTAGCACCTCTGGGATAACATATTTAAGGGGAGGGGAAATCCCTGTGCAACTCCACCCAGAGGGAGGAGTGAGAAGTGAGAGGAAGAACTCTGCAGATACCAGGGTGAGTGGTGGAGGAGCTTCAGGTGCCAGAGCAGAGATCCACCTGGAGGTCCATGGTGGAGCAGATATCAACCTGGCACCTATGGGGGATTGGAAGCAGGAGGATGCCTAAAGAAGGCTGTGACCCTGTAGGGAGCCTGCACTGGAGCAGGCTCCTGGCAGAACTTGTGACTCTGGAAATTGTTCTGCAGGCTCTTTGCGTTGTCCCAGCTGATCAGTCTCACTTCTGTGCTGTCTCTACTGTTTGCCCAGTAACATGAAGGGTTGCTTCTGAAACAACCAACATCACAGGGAAGACGAATGTTTCATGACATGATTGTTTCTCCACTTCAAATGAAGGATACATTGTCACAATATGTTTCCCCATTGTTTGCCACCACTGAAGCATCAAGGTCTCATTCCTTCTCACCTCTTCCCAGCTCTGGAACTCATCAGATTTCAAGGTTAGGTGGCTAAAATGACTTACCTAGCAAAAACCCCTACTCCAAACAACGTCCTCCCTCCTCCAAAAAAAACCCCAAAACTACTTTTTTTAATCAAGTTCATTTTCTGCTGTCTTACTGTTGGTGAGACTCACTGGTTAAAGTTATTGCACAAGCAGCAAACTTCACAGCCAGCTCAATGTCATTTGTAGAGCAAACAGAAAAAAGGAGAACTCTGCAGTGGAAGCAGAGTAGTATTAAGCCACCTCCTGAAGTGGCTACCTATGGTCTATTTTTACAATAAATTATTTCAGAGTCATCCCAAATGTTTAATGCTTTACTCTCCTTCCCACAAAGTCAATAGAAAGTCCTCACTGACTGAGATGGGAGCAGAAGGAGCTCCAAATACTTTAGAAAACTTCTTAAACATACCTAGCCATCAAAATCTCTTTTTTCCTCACCTAAATTCAAATGAGAAGTCTCTCTAGACCAAAGTTGAAGGCTGATCCTCAGTAACACAACAACCTTTAGAGGCTTCCTCTAAAGGAGGTTTCTCCTGTTCAGTGTTTTGAAGCTCTTTGAAGAGTGTAACAAACACTTCAGTGATTATTCCCCACCTCTTTTATGCTTATCTAGTTAAAACCAGGGGCTAGGGGGCCCTAGTTAACTCTAGGAGTAAGCTCTTTGCTAAGAAAGTGGAAATTAATGATCTACAGTGCACTTGGCATTCTTGAAGTACTGTCTTTACTGACTGTAATTTTGGTGCTTCTTTTTTTCAATATGCTTCCTAGTGTGTTTTTACACCGAAGCAAAAAAGCCTCTGAAGAGTTTCTGAGGCATGACATTGCCCTCTAGCTGTGGCTACAGAAATGGTTTACGTTTTCTTCAAATAACGCCACAAACCAAAAACAACAAACTAACAGTTTGGGTAAGTGCAAGGCCAAAAATAATGTGACTCTAGGCAAGCTGCACTCAAAGAATCACAACAACAACAAAAACGACATCTGCATCTGAGGTTCTGTGCAAAAGGTTTAAATGAAGTCTCTGTCAACCTCATGATCTGGCACCACACACATGATCTTACATGAAGTGTCATCCATCCTACTCAGTGCACCTACTCCCTGCCCCTCACCTCTAAGTAAGGCTGCTGAACATTCTGGCTACCAAAACTGCAGCTAGTTCAGTAATAAATGGCCAAGGTGAAGATTACTTCAAAGATTCTTCCATAACTTTGTACTTGGTGACGTCACAGGTACAAAAATCACAACGAGCTGAAAATTCTACTTGGTTGTGGCAGGATTGTCCAATGTCAGTGACAGTATTATATTGCCTGGAGTGTTCCTTCACCACCAGCAGCACATCAAAACACACAGAATGCTGTGCAGCTGTGGCTTCACACCTTATGTTCATACCTCTTCTCTCCTGTGTTTCTCCTCTTTTGGGATATTATCGGCAGGAGCAATATCTCCAACAATGCATTCAGCCATATCATGAACCAAAGCTAATCGCATGCATCTGGCAAGAAGGAGGGATAGAATAATTAGTTTTTCAGCATTTAAAGTTGAAAACTTATCCAAAAGGCTAAGACACTGCAGAATTTATTCCCCTTCATATACTCTTAAGGTTGTTTGGAGCTTTTTTCAAACTTTCTGTAACATTTTTCACTTTTTTTGTTAAGGGGAGTATTTTCCAACTAGACATGATTTTGATTCCTGATTTCTAGTCCCTACTGCTCGTAAATGTAAATTTAAGTATAAATACACTGTGTACCAGAGCATAATGTTCAAAAGTAATGTACTTAGTTTGTGTATATCTTTGGGAGACGTGTGGTAAATAATTTCACATTATTCTGGCAACAGGTAGAAGGTAATCTGATTGAAGCATTCCCAAATTCAGTACATAATCTGTCACTCACAGCTCTGTAGCTATGTCAGTCTGCAGCAGAATACTCAAAAAAGCCCTCATATCAGCTCCTAGAGCTTTCTCTGCTGTGCTAGAGGATTTCTGTACTCCTTACTGCTGTGAGTGCTCCTTCAGTCAGTCAAAATCTACATGCTCTATGGCTCTGACATGGCTGTCTGTTCCTTCACATTGTTTTTTAATAAGGGCCTTCAGCACGTTTATTTACTGCTTGAAAGACCAGCTACGAGCCTCTGCACTAAGGACTTGCCTCAACACTCACAGTCAAGCAATAAAGGTTTTAGCCCCTTTCAATTGTCCAGGTAAACAGGACCCTGTCCAAAGGACAGAAGGAAAAGAAGAGGGGAAAGGATTTCAAACTCCTTCAGTGTGATTTATAAGCTCCTACTCGGGACGACAGCTTCTTTAATCATTTTGTTTGCAGCTCTCCCACAACATTAACATACGGTCCTGATAAGCAGAGGCAGTCTCACCTGTCCTTGTTAAGGCTTTTGTCTTCAGTCACCAAAGCCATCATCGCCATCCTGTACATATGGTCGGAGACGCTCTCGGGGTTTGCCACGTTCCTGTACACCCATCCTGTCCGCGGTACTCTCTGCGCCCGTGTCACAGAACCACACAATCAGTTAGGCGGGAAAAGGCCGCAGGGATCATCCACTCCAACCTGGGGGCGGATACCACCGTATCCACCGGACCACGGCACTGTAAAGGTTAAACCCCTTGGTTTTGCAGGCCCTCGTTCCAGAGACACCGGCAGAAATCCCGCCCCACCGTGGCCTCCACGCTCCGGGGAGCTTTGATGCTCCCAGCGAACACGCACCCCACGGCCCAGCCCGCCCTCCCAAGGCCTTGAGCTCCCGGTCAGGAGCACGG
>VYXF01004253.1:904585-939085 GCA_013397295.1 Polioptila caerulea
AGCGCGGCCCAGCCGCGGCCGAAGGGCCGGGCCGCGGCGGCACCCGCGAGTCCCCGCTGCCAGCCCGGCACTGCCGGGGAACCCGGCCCAGCGCCTCGGCCTCGCCCCGCCGCGCCCACCTTGAGCCGCCCCAGCAGCTGCAGGAAGGGCAGCAGCCCGGCCCNGGCGGGAGGCGGCGGAGCCCGCCCTGCGCCCCGCGGGGCGCGTCCGCCGGTGCCTGGGGAAGGGTGGCAGTGCGGGCGGAGCCGCGCCCACAGCTCTGGCTCCGCGGGGCTCGTTAAGCACAGAACCGAAGGACACGGGCGGCGACTGCAGCGGGAAAAGCAGCAGAAGAAGCCGGGCTGCCGGCGGGCATGAGCATGAGCGCTGTGGAGTGGGCAAGGGAAGGCGGCAGGCGTGTCCTCTGCTCTCTTCCGCCGGGCCCAGCAGGGCGGCGGGAAAGGCAGCCTGCAAGGCAGGAATAATGCGTACTTCTGTCAAAACGGAGCATCTCGGGGACTTTTACCACGCCTAAAAAAAATAGTCCAAACTCGTGTTGTTTGACAGAGAAGAGCGGATCAGGGTTGCTGATGAGTTTTGAATTATTCTCTGGACTCCTGGCATCTTGCTACAAGCACATCCGTCACTTTTATGAGTTGAATAAATAACACGGTGACTTACCTGACAATTGATGGATTTCTAAAATACATTGCATTTCTTTGCTACTTTTATCTTGCCAACTGAAATAGCAGATAATGGTTTAAATGTGGTGAGGAAATAGTCTGTTTCAGGAAAGAACATCTGCAGTTTTGCCAGCTATCAACAAATGGCAGAGTGTTTTTATTTTTTTTGTGCAAATTTTTAAGCTCCTAAATTAATAATAAGGCCCAGAAAACCTTTTAGTGACCAATTTAAGGCTGTCTTCCCAAAATAAACAAGAATCCCAGGCCAGGAAAGTCATCACCTTAATACCTGTGTGCACATTAATAGATGCATTGACTGTAGCAGTACAGCTTTCCTGGTTGAAGTGAATCACATCTGTTGCAGGTTTGTCTTGACAGCTCTTGAAACCATCCAAAATAAACATTTCATACTTTGTCCAGGCTGTCTGCCTTCCACGTGAATAGCTTGTTTCCTAATGTCCTCTTTGGTCCTCCTTGTGCCCTCTTGTATTGTGTGCCACTCCCAAGGGAGCTCCACTGTATCATAATCCCCTCACAAGCAGCAGCAGGCTGCGGTTGTGTGGGTCCTTAGACTCTTCAACAGGCAAGGCTGGCCCCAGATGCCTCGACACCTCCTTCAAGGTGATGTGATCTAGATCCCAGCTGTCTTGGCAGCCTTCACTGGAGGTGCCCTGTCTTGATGTGAGAAAGCACCAAAGTGGGCCCTGTGTCCAGCCAGCGCCTCGCCAACACCAAGCCAAGAGGGACAGGAACCTTCCTCAGCATATTGGCTGTACTCCTGATGCAGGCAATTGTGTGATTTTTCCCTCTTTGGGATGAGAGCTTGTGTTGGACTTGGCTTTCACATGACCCCAGGTCCTTTCTGACGGAGCTGCTAGCCAGCCTGTTTCTTCACAGTCAATGCCAATAGAAGGGCTTATTCAGCCTTAGGTCCAGAACTGAGCATGTATTCCTGTATTTCTCTGTGTTAAACGTGTTGAAACTTCTGCCAGCCCAGTCCAGAAGCTGCCTAAAGTCCCCCACAATTTAAGCTCTACCGTTTAGTGTGTCAGCCATTCCTCCTAACTTAGCATTACATTAAAATAGCCTGAGAGTTCATCCTATCCCGTGGTCCAGGTTTTTAATAAGACAATGCTCTATATGGACCCTCGAATCACCTCTAGAGTACTCAGCCTGTTTTGGGCCTTCAGGCACATTGCCAAGCCACCAGTGCCACCCACTGAGCCTGTCAGCCTAGGCAGTTTTCAATGCATCTATCAGACAGCTTGTTCATGCCATAGTTCCTCAGTTTGTGAGTGAAAGTGCTGCAGGAAATCATTTCAACCATTTTAATGAAGGCAAGATCTGTTGTATCCACTGCTCCATCCTTGTCCACGATAATGAACCATTTCCTTAGAGGATGCAGTCAGGTTGGCCAAGTGGGATTTGTTCTTCATAGATTAATGCAAACTGTTCTTGACTGCCTTCTTGTCTTTTACAGGTCTCTTTCTAATAGAGCTTCAGCAACATTCTTTCTGTATCTTGCATCCACTTTCTGGTTTCCTGAATGGTTGAGCAAAAAGCCTTCAGAACGCAGCCTTAAAAATAATACAGAGTAATTTAATAATTTGCATTTTAAATAATATGCTGTATCTAGTTCAGAAATGCTATTCTTAAGGCTAGCTGATAATTGTCTTTTAGCCCTTCCTGAATGTATCTATTCAATGTACATGTTTAGTATTTATAGCACTTTAAATCCAGTAATCAATTTCTCTTGCAAATTAATTAATAATTCTTTAATATAGGTAAGTGTTATACATCCCATGTGTATGAAGGAGGTATGATTTTCAATTTTATTGTCTGATAAATTCTTTGCTACTGATGTCCTTAAGGTACGTTTTTAGAATGAACACTTGAGCGATAATCACGACGCTGGACTCACAGGCACTGGCCTCAGTGTAATTTTTGCAATATTTGTCAATTTTGTACCATTTATACGTATATAATTCCTCTGCATGCACTTTGTGTGCTGTTTTTGCATATAGCTTATTGACACTGGTTTTCCACCCAGTCGTTCTTCGGCAGTACTTAGAGATATCATTTACGTGCTTTTCCAAGAACCTATCAAATGCATCTTGTGTATGTGTTAAATGCATGGGCTCTCAGTAGGCTGGAAGACCCCACAGAGTACAAATATCCTCTGTCAGGATTTTATTCTTGAGTAATTAGCCTGAAAACAGAAACAAATCAGCTCCATACAATTTTAAGGAGCTTTTTTATGTAATTCAGAAACTTCAGCAAGGATTAGCAAAGTCTCCCTACAGGATATTAAGGTAGTGCTAAGGCTTAAGTCTCAATCTTTCATCTCAGCTGGCTTTTTTCTCCATCTTTTGCCAGAACAGATGACAATTCCAAAAAAGAACTCCCAAATAAGCTGGTTACAGCAGAGTAATTGTGATTTTTAAGCTGGAGATGGCGCTCTCTACCCATAGAATTCTCCTTCGACCACATTTGCTGCTCCCCGATACCAGACTGAAATTGTGCTTCCATTTCTTTAAGAAATAGCGCTGGGGGGGAGCCGCTTAGCTCACTTGGCGCAGTAATGTGAAAATCATCTCCCCAAATGCCAGGTGGCTGGGAGCAGAGCTGGTAACTTCTCCTAAGGTGGATCGTAATCAGTCTGTGGTTTATGTAATGTAGCGCCAATGATACCACATCCAACATATTTTGAAAACCCTTATGTGTTCCGCCAGCATAGGCACAGTAAACCTTGTATTGGCAAAGTATCTTCAGGAAAAATAATTAATTGATGGGATTCATTCGATACCATTTGTCAGGAAAAGAAAAAAAGAAAAAAAGTGTGCAGTTCAGTGGATGAGGCAAAATGGTTGTGTATCACAGACCCATCAGGAAGGAGTAACAGCCTTGATGCCCTCCCTCATAGCAAAAAGATTGATGAGCAGCTGCCAGACACTCTAAATGGTCATTTTAGTTCTCCAGACTATATATTTCTTTATCTGAGGCAATCTTAGCAGCTATATAGTGTTAGCTAGTGAAAATCTGTTGCAAGAATTCTTCTGTAAGGGTACAGAAGAGCAAACCTCTGGAGTGACAGTACATGTGTGCCATGTGGCTCTCTTCACTCTGCCATGCACCTCACAATGCTGGACTGTGTGTCCTTGTGCCCAGGGAGCCCCACTCTCCCCTGTGTGGGCTGTCAAAGCTGGTGAGAGGCACCTGAGAGAAGCACCATACACTCATATCTGCACCAAGGGCTGGACATCTTCTTCTGAGTCTTCGTAGAATCACAGAATAGTTTGGGTTGGAAAAGACCTTAAAGGACATTTAGTTCCACCCCACTGCCGTGAATGGGGACACCTTGTGTTAGAACTTCTTGCTCAAAGCCCCATCCAGCCTGGCCTGGAACACTTTCAGGGATGGGACATCCACAGCTTCTCTGTTGCAGTGCCTCACTGCAATCACAGGAAAGTATTTTTTCCTAATACCTAATCTAAATTTAGTCTCTTTCAGTTTGAAGCCATTCCATCTTGTCTTGTACACGTGCCCTTGTAGAACATCCCTCTCCATATCAGAAGGCTGAGGAGAACATACACTTTTGGTAGCATTCCAGCAGCCAGCAATAACTGTCCAGTGTCCCTGTGTAGCTAACCAGTACCATCATTACCAGAAAGAAAAATGTTCTTCTTGCTGTTGTTGCATAACATCTTGGGCTTTCTGGGATTAATAAGAGATTTTCTATCAGAACCCTTAAGATTAGTTTATCTAAACCTTCAAAATGAAGAAAAAGTTGTTCTACCTTATATGTGTTACAGATCTGCAGGGCCAAGAGTAGAAGTTTAGAATAGCACATTTGGGGGGAAAAAAGTCAATTTAAGAGCAAATCAATCTTACATGAGCAGAACATTTCTAATGTAAAAAGGCAGCTGAATTAGAGGATTAGGTCACACTGCCTGATTAACATCATTTGATCTTTTGCCATTGAAAAGCCACTGGTCTTCTCAGAGAATGGAAGCATTCAAATTTTAAATGACACCGCAAGCCTAGCTTAGAAAAAAAACCTGCTAAACTGAAAACAACTTGCCTTGCTTCAGTAATTGTTGGTTTGTCTCTGCTGTGGGGGGATGCATCCAAATCAGGATTTAGAAATCACTCACATTTTGCTATAACAAAGAAGGCCTGCAAAACTGAATGAGGGTCTCTTGGGCATGATGTGGGAGAGGCTTACAGCATGTGCATCTTGCCTTGCTTTGCCGTATCATATTTATTTCTTTTAAAGGTGGGAGACAGATACTCAAATATCTATTTGATGTTCGTTTTCTTTATTACACATTCCCTGTTGGTTTTGCCTTTTTAATAAAAACAAAAAAAAAGAAGCACACGACCACAGAACCCACTCAAAATCTGAAAGGTACCTGCTGATGACATTTGATAAGAGAGCAAGATAGGGAGTTCTAGTTACCGTTTTTATTGTTTTTAAAACTGAACTTATTTTAACTAAGGAACATGTTTAAACAAAGAAGTGTTTCTTAAAATTATGTCTCTTTCTTGTGAGCCTAAAAGTAAAATTGTAACAGATCAGCCTTGGTCTTCCAAAATTTTTTAAGGTAAAGTGAGAGTGAGGTAATCATTCTATTATATAATTAAGCCTTTTGTCACTGGAAACACCAAGAACAAGAATAAATCCCATGTTAAAAAAAAAAAATCCTCTGTCTACCTCTCATATCTTTTCTGTTAAAAAATCTTATACTGTTTTTACTTAATTGTACTTGAATGAGTTTTGAAGGGATTTTAACAATTGCCTACCACTGCAAGCACTTAGTAAACAGCAAGCAGACAGAAATCAAAGAAATTATTTCCTGTCTCTAATGATCTGATGATCAGTTTGCTCAAAGGAATTTTCTGTGCTTTTTATAAAGTACTAACCAGTATTTACAAGCAGTGTATTTTCATTATTTTTAAAAAGGCTCATTTGATATTCATGATGTTATTTTCAGTCATAGTGTTATTTCAGTTGCTAGAGATGGAGAAAAGCAGTATTTTAGGATATAGAAAAGCTGTAAATATTCTTGTTATTCCCCCAGTCATGCTTTTAAACACTGCACATTCATATAATGAGCACATAGATCCTGCTCAGACTCTTGCTTTTCAGCCATCTCCCAAATGTCAGCCAAGTCAGACCCTGCTTAGCTTCCAAAATCAGATGTGATCGGGCATGTAACAATGTAAAGAAAAATAAACCCTGAAAGGCACTCTGAATTATAATGTACATTTTTTTTCCCTGACATGCAAGAAAGAACAAAATGGAAGTTTTATCACAACTCTGCTTCCTTTTGGGTGCCCCCACCCTCCCTTATTACTGTGAGCAACGTTTTCTCAAAATAAAGGCACACTGATTTGTTTGTTATTTTAGGCTCTGAGAAGCAGGTCAGACTGGAACCCTGTCCAAATACATGCCTCTGGTCCCATTAAGGGCCTACGAACGCACTTATCTCCATCCGCTGCCAACCAGTGCATTGTCTTCCAGAGGGAGCTCCCGATAGCGCCCAGCTCCGTCTATCGCGCTGGAGCCGCCCGCGCTCTCGCAGCCTGGCGCGACCCGAAGCCGCTCCAACCTGCGGTTCTCACACAGGGCAGGAGAGATGCACGTAATTCGCTGCCTTAGCTTCCTGCCCCCCCACACACACACGCACACTGCTCGGCTATTATTTTGACGGCTGGTGACAGGGCTCTGGAGCCTCCCTTCCCCTCTGTCACCCTGCCTGGCAGCCGCAGCTGGGTGGCCTGATCTGTGCCCTGCCAGCCCGGAGGAGGGGGAGCAGGGGGAACACCCTGCGGCCGCATCGCTGAGCTGCTCGCTCGGGCTCCCTGGGGTTTTAAGAGGGCAGGGGCGCTGGCCACAGCTGGGGCGGCACTCCCTCCTCTCTCATGCGACCCATAGAGCTCCTACACTAAGGAGAAAACTGCCTTGCTATTTTTGTCCAAATATTTGAGCCCTTCAGACATCCCTGAACAAAACACCCCATAGGCATGCTCTTGCTGATCCAAGGGAACCTTATGCATGGGCCTCTGCCTCCTAACCTGAGATTGACTTTAATTATCCATTATTTTGCCTTCCTCCCTGCGAGCCTCTTGCTGAATGCATTGTGCCACCCAGCATATTAGTCAATCATCGCAGCTTAGGAGCGCTACACTTCACATCTTGGCTTCGGTGTCATTCATGTGCACTGAGTGGAGACAGCAACCACTTTTAAGACACTGGATAGATTTAAGCATGCTAGGGCCTGTCTGTCCCTATAGTAAATAGCTTTGCTGACATTTAAGCTGCACATGGCTTGATGTTAGGTCAAACAAAAATGTCACACTATAATCACTTTTTAAATAGCTGTTTCCGGCTCAGCTAGTACTGTATAGTTCCAGAAGAGAAAGCACTCACAAGCTGACAGACAGAAAGGGGAACCGTCTGTATAGGATGTTTGCCTAATCCCATCCCTGCTCTTGCCTGTCAAGCTCAGAGGCTTTGTTTAAAAAAAAAAAAAAATGCATATACAATTTAATGCCACTGTACTTTTCAGCTGGGCAGACT
Source organism: Polioptila caerulea (assembly GCA_013397295.1). Classification (NCBI taxonomy): domain Eukaryota; kingdom Metazoa; phylum Chordata; class Aves; order Passeriformes; family Certhiidae; genus Polioptila; species Polioptila caerulea. Next base: position 911,831 of record VYXF01004253.1, read on the forward strand.
CTAAAGAAAACTCATGCATAAGTTCTGGGGAGAACTCACAGCTTTGATGTAGCTGTGAGGGGACCGGGTGGCTCAGGGGGCACCCAGCCCTCAGCAGTTTTTGGGGCAGATTCTGTGCATTGAGGCACTATGCTGCTGAGATTCTATTGCTGTGAGAAGGCATGTAGATAAAATCCTAATGACCTCTGACAGCAGAAGATGTGAGGGTTTTCATATTCCCTGATACCAATCCTTAAATTTATCTCAGCCTCTGAACCAGCCTGTGAAGGACATAGACCACGGGGAAACCATGCCAGACTTGCTTCCTCTCTCAGACACCTCAGTTTGTGTGTGACAGACTCTGTATAGAATCACAGAATCACTTAGGTTGGAAAAGACCTTAATATGGTTTCATTGAGACTATGACATCCTGCCCTACCCTAAGGAGGAACTAGCATCCCCATGGGGCACAGCAGTGGCTTGCCAGAGAGCACAGCAGTATTCCCCAGCTCCTGGTCCCCCATTAACACAGACAGACACTGGGTCAGAGCACCCTGTGATGAGGCTGAAGTGTGTGTGTCTTTACTCTCCACCCCAAATACGGCTGAAGGGAATACTTGCATCCCATCACTCAGACTCACCATCCCAAAGTCAGCTACTTGTGCAATGCTGCCCACCTGCAGTTTTGTCTTTGCCCCACAAGCTCTCCTGGGGATTATCAGCAGTTTCTTTTGTGGCAAGGGACAGCTGGAATCAGAAGGTGGATCAGTGGATCGTGAAGCACTTACAGAAGGCAACACATGAGAGATCTACAAAGATGAATATGAGTGCATGATCTTTTGGGAAGAACAGAAACCCATGAGGGAATAAAGCAGTTTGTCATCAGTACTTTAGGAGGAAGGAGAAAACCAGCCTTTCTTGGCTTCCACTGTAGCATTTTTCATCTAATTTGATCTCTGTCTCTATTATTTCCAACCAAGTGGCAGTCTGAGAAGGTGCTGTAGATGTGACTAAACGCCACCAGGAGAACCTAGCCCCTGAACACCCCTGGCTGCTGCTTCACAGAGGCTGCTGACCCCTGCTTGTAGGTCTGCTGTAAATCATTTCCTTTCCTGATTAGGTCAGAACAGTGGCACTAACCTGAGTGTGTCAACATGGGGATTTCCTGCTATGTTGATTTTCCTCTATCCCGAAGCAAGCTAGATGCTATACTTTTTAAACTGAGAAGCAGATTAATTCCTGTTGGACATATATTTCCAAGCTCCATTTAGACAGTAAGCGATAAATCTTAACATATTCCTCATTTCATATTGTATTTACAGCAGGTGGTGGCTACTGTCTGATTCCATAATAATGAACATGATAGAAAAGCAAATCTCTTCCACATTCAGACTGTGGAAGATAAGCTTTTGCCAAACAGAGTTGCAAACTATGGGGCACTAGGAAGGAGACATTGGGTAAAATATTACAGTCTCCAAAAGGTAGGACAAGTTAACCTTTTGTTTACAACTATCCAACTTTCCTTAACCCAGATGCGACTTTTGTTACACCTCAAATTCGTACCAGCAGCCATTTTCCTTTTCGGCACAGTTTGCTGGGAATGACTGTGCCTTTGCTCAACCACTGATGTGAGGGTGAGTGGTTGCCATTGCATGCAACCTGTGGGGAGTCACTTTGGAGCTGTTGAAAAGTTCCTCATGGCAAGGAAGAAACAGAGAGATGGAATATATAGAGATGGAATTTACTGTGCACAGTAAATTTAGCTAAGAATGACCATGCACTCGAAGTCCAGCCACTCGTCCCTGTTTTACACTCTTTGACAGTACAATGAATGAAATGGAACTAGAGGAGCCATGAGTGGGTGAGTGTTCCTGAGAAAGCACAAAAAATAGAATGCATTGAAACACAAATGCTGTGATATGGAATCTTATACAGATTCACTCACCAGGGAAAAGGAACAGCCCCACTGATGACTGAGATAGAAACTTTCTAAATATGAGTTTCTTTCCTTTGTTGTTGAGTTCTTCCTTGTAAAACACACAGAGCAGAGTAGGGATGGGCCATGGCACTTTTGTTACCAATTACATGTGAGATCATGTATGCCATGATGAACCATCAATTAAATGCAAGGTTTAAAGATGAAGGCTGCCACCTTTTTGTTTTGTCTGTTCATCATCAAATAAAGACTTCAAGAACTCAGGCAAGAGAATATTTTCTTCAGTCTCACAACATTTAAAATACATTTAGGCATTCAGTTGAAAGACATTTCCTAGGAAATCAAAATTTAGTACGTAAATATTGTTTAAACAATCCCAATTATCTCTTTGAGGATTTTTTCCTTGTTAAAAATACTTAGCTTCCTTTTTATGATACATCACATTCACAATATTCAGTTGTAAGTGATTTGTAGCACATTCTTGTTAGTGAAGATCACAGAATGACAGAATGGTTGAGCTTGGAAGGGACCTCTGCGGATCATCTGGTCCAGCTGCCCTGCCTAAGCAGGGTCAGCAAGGACAGGTGATCCAGGACCATGTCCATACAGCTTTTGACCGTCTTCAAGAATGAAGACTCTGCAACCTATATTTGTCATCTTCAGTGACAAAATACAATCCCTTTGTGCCAGCCTTAAAAGGAGAGGGACTTCAGACCAGCAGCTGTTGAAGTGAAAAAAAAAAAAAGGACATACTAAAATGACAACTAAAAAGATGTTAACATTTCCAGTTTTTGATTTGCTGACTCCACAATCTTTAGTTATATGTAAAAATTTACACAAGGATTTTATTAAGAGATTCTTTGCACCCACAACTTTACTGTTTCTTTGAAAGTGGATCATAAAGCCCCAAAAATTTTTAAAGCTAAAACCTGCAGCCATATGACCTTGACGTTCCCAGGGATTTTTCAGCATTACAAATTGTCTTCTGAGGTACCACAGCTTTTCATATCCTGTATTTTTCATATGGGAAATAATACAGTAATAGCAACCTGAATTTCTTCTGTGTAGAAAAATACTGATTTTAACTTACCTGCCTTTAAAACCATGTTTCTTTAGATGAGTCAAATATTTAGAGTGTTTCTTTTTTTGTTTTGTTTTGTTTTGTTTTGGTTTGGTTTGGTTTGGTTTGGTTTGGTTTTGGGGAAAGACTTCATTTGGACACTTTATCTTGAATATATTTTATGTTTTAATGCAAATTTTTAATCTGTTTGTGGCTTGTATGGACATATCCAAACAGAAGACACACTTTTTTTATGAAGTGGGTACTTCAGTTTGGATTTTTGGCCAAGTTCATTGACAGACATCATCCATACATGCCTTCCCTGTGGCTCCCGGTGGAGCTGTGTATCTGCTCTGGGAGATCTGTGTATTTAGTTGTGTTGCTAAGAGTAAAATTACGAATGTTTTCACAAGCAGAGGAGTGAGATCTCTGCCAGAAAGCTCTCCAAGTGTGAGAGTAGTGCAGCACGGCTATGAAGCCTGAAGAAAGCATTTCAAGCCCGCTGGAAGTTGCAATACCTCTGAGCGAGGCGCCCTGACTAGAGCCAGAGCAGAAGTGTTCCAGAGCAGGGCACTGACAGGTCAGTGCAGCGACATCAGGAGCGATCATGGCAGCAATGCTGGAACGATGACTCCACATGGAAAATACTCCCTGCTTTTTGACCGCTCGGTGGGTCATTCAGATTAATGGCACAAAAGAAGCACGTCATAAAATCGTTGGGGTGAAATTTGTGATTGTCTTGGATAAGGTAGCTGGTTGGCCTTTATAAAGTGGTAAACTTGTAAACTGAGTAATTCACAATTCATAACAAAAGCTACCCCAATAAAATTTTTGTCTGATAGGTTCTTTGTCCAGCTGCATTTTTTTTTCTTTTGTTGAAAGGTTTGATTTTACGCAGCTTGTCAGTGCGATTCTTGATCTCTCAAAGTTCTGTATTCTCTTTTTCTATGTGAGCTTTTCAATCAAATCAAATATGGCAGCTTAAAGACATGCAGATGGCTTTTGAGCTGGAGAGAGCTGGTTGTCTAAAGTGACTGGTAGAAAGGGGAGTCTTCTACTTGTTTGACTGAAATTTGGCTCTGTTAATTTTGTATCGACTTTTTCCTCAGCATTTTTTCGTATCTTAAAGTTTTTTACCTTTCCTAATATGGATCATGATTCTACTGATGGTAAGCATTTCTTATTTTTTTTTCTTTTTGAAAGTCCAATGAATATGTATAAATGCCCCTCAAATACCCAGTTTCATAAATATTTGGGTTTTTTTCTTTTTTTCTTTTTTTTTTTTACACAGGAGTGTGTCCATTATTCATCACTGTTACTTGACTTTCTCTTGTGAACATTTTGGTATAAAAATTTTAAAAATAGCCAGCATGTGCAGAAAGGTGAAAGAGAAAGTCGTCTTTTCTCACAAAGCCACAAAGCTTATTTTCCCTGATTGAATACTTGTTTGATTTCTTTTTTTATTTTAGTCTTTTCTTCAGTTTTTTTCTTTTCAAATTTTTTTTTTTTTTTCAATTTCCTGTTCCTTCACAACTTAACTCCTGGCAGCTGTGTTATAAGGTAGGTAGACTAAGTAGATATTAATCTGAAATAAAAAAGTGTTTTGCTCAACAAAAGCTGCAAGACTCAGTTTGTTGGCAAAGGAAAAAGTGTTGGTCTCACCCTTCCCTGTTCTTACTAAGGAATGTTTTAATGTGCAAATTAGAAGACTAAAGTACTATCAAGCAATAATATTTCAGGTAATTGAATTTGGGATTCATGAGGGTTTTTGTGGTCATTATTTGGTAATTAAGGGCTGGTCTCAGATTTTAACTTTTCATTTTTGAAGTACGAACTCTTTTTCTTTAGACAGATTAATTGGACATTTTGTGGCTGATGGCCAAGATGCTCAATTACAGATTTAGATATAAAGTTACAGCTCCATTTCGTGCAACCTTTGGCTTTGAATTTGTGACTTACCACACGCACATGAAAAGGGAAGACCAACAGTGAGCAGCTGCTACACGATCCCCTCTTTCTCTTGCGAGCAGTGAAGTGCTTGCGCGGCGCTGTGCATCATCCCTGCGGGAAGCCCATTCCTGAGCAGGGAGTCCTTGGACCCAGCAAAATGTTTTCTTCATCTCAGAAAGCAGCTGTGAGCAACAGGCTGTACTGTACCAAACACAGTTTGTTGGCATCAGCTTGACCTTCATTCTTCTGGTTTGTTTTTTCTCTTTTCTGGATGTAAATATTTCAGTAAACCTTTCTGTTGGCTTTTTGGCTGCAGTATCCCTGGGGAAAAAAAAAAAAAAAAAAGGAGATCTTTTGTGGCCTAAAAAACATGGAAATGCGAGTTTCAATGAGTGGTTGGAAGTGGTGCCTCCAAGATGTTGTTTGCAGGTGTTTTTTGGCCACGCAGCAGAGCACAGAAAATGCCACAGTCTCAACTGTGAGGAACACAGCTGAGATACAGGCCGTCTTAAACAGCTTCCTGGCCAAAAAGTATCCTGCTAAAGAGGTCATCGCTAGTTTTTAATACTAAATATCTTCATGACTTCAACTTTTTGCAACAAGAAAATATAAACAGGTCACTTTTAAAAATACACTCCTTAGAAATCATTTGCAAATAAGCAAACTTGTCAAAAATAGCCTGCTGAAATAATTATGAAAATTACTTTTATTTTGGGAATTATATTTACTGCTCCAGTATCAGATATTCTCAAAAACATGTAAAAAATGATCCCATGCCAAAATCTTTGGGATTCTTCCAAACCCACAGGAGTTGTGTGAGTTTAATTCAGTGCAGTTCTATTATCATAATCAATGTATTTTTGACAAGTGAAATAAAACATTCAAATGTTTTATAGAAATTATTTTGATAAATAGGTAAGTTCTTTATCCAAAGTATTTTCATGTATTTTTCTTTGCTCATAAGATGCTGCTGATCAAATTTCTCCCCCATTCAGTCCTTAAAACCTTTTTATGTTCAGGGGACAATGGACAATGCTAGCATGTGCTAGCATGTGAGTGTGAGAACTGAAAAAAATACTTGTCTTCAAATCAACAGAGTTATCTTGACAAATCAATTTTTTTTTTCATTTGTAAATTAAAATAGGCATACCAGGTCACAAACTATCATTCAAAATTTAGATAAATCTTTCTGAATTTTTAAAAATCAATTTTAGTTATATTTTTCATTCAAAACTCTTTTCAAATTTGACATAAATTCTTGCATAGTTTAACCTGTGTCTCCTTCTACTGACGGATAAGCTATGTAGGTAAAAAAAATTACTTGCTCCAAAGGTACCACTTACATATTGGAACTGTTGCTTAAACAACAGCAGTGGCTAAAAATAAAACTTATTATCCAGTCCTGTGCAACAAAAACACATTATCTTTTTAAAGAAGAATATGTATATGTTTTCTACTGTTTGCTTTTGAGTCACCCAGGGCTCCTGCTTGATCACAAATTTGAATTATGGACACAACCTTCCAGGCCCTGCTGGTAATTAATTGCTGTAACTTGTGTGTGCCTTTGTGAATCCAGCAGTGTGGCTGCAGATAAACAACTAATTAGCACTTTTATACAAGTGAAGTGGATTTCCAATTACCGCTATCTCCCTCCTCCCCCCTCTTCTTCACATGCATTTTTCTTCGGCATTAGGGATGCCTCATGGCTTACCAAACCAGATAGTCTTGTCTTTCTGCCTTTCTCTTGCCACCATTCAGCAAGGGTTTAATCCAAGCCAGGCTGCTGAGCTGCTGTGCCTGCCCTCATGCTGCTGTCCTGGTGGGAGAAGCCTTTTGAAGGAAAGCATGAACTTTTTAGGTAAAACAAGAAAGCGTAAAAAGCATTTGGGCAATAACAGTGGTAGTAGTTTATAATCAGATGTAGCGCTGCCAGAGAGCTGTACTGGGAAGAGGCTCTAGAATTATCCCAGGTCCCTAGATTAGCTCAGGACTAAAGGGAAAAAAATGTGACCAGCAGTATGTAGTGTATATGGGCACAAACTAGGAAATCCAGAGGAATCTGTAACACGGTGTATTACAAGCAGCACAGAGGTGCAAACTAGTCCTGTGACCTGCTTATCTGCAAAAAGCTGGGACTGGATCCAGCTACTTTGATCCCCTGAGAAAGGAGGGAATGCAGCATCATGTACAGCTAATTTGGTAGAGTTCAGCTAGAGTACAGCTCCAGCCCTAACGGGGGCCAGATGGCGTGACCCCGTGCTGTGCTGCCCGCCTGCCCAAAGCACAGCACTTCCCTTTGGCAGGCAACTGCCTTTCCACCATGTGGGATTTCTGTCTTCAGAGATGCTTAAAGGAAAAAAAAAATGCTTTGCACTTCTTTTGCTCCAAGGAGGGACCCACCTCTTGTGCACAGTAGTCTTCTGGTTCCACCAATGTGTTTGGAAATCTTTACAGCATTCCACCAGAGCCAATGCAAATTTGATGCTTTATTTCTCAGAGGCAGAGCAAGTATGGAACATATTACCTTGCTGGGAAAATTCTGGCTTGGCTTATTGCTTTGGCACTTTCCAAGTGTCTTTCTCTGTTACCCTTTCTCACAGGATAATAAATTACATTACCCGCAACCAGTATGACCTCAGGAAGGTCCACCTATGGCCAAGAATAGCTCCCTGTTACTGTCAGATAATTAGTGGTGTCATTCATTAACTGAGGAAGTGAGAGCCAGGAAGCAACTCTTTGCTCTTTATGGCCGATGTCACAGCATGGCACAAAAGCCATCTGACCAGCCACCACTTAGATATTGACAAGGAATTTGTTCCTCTGGCTCATGGGAGAGGCATGGCACACACAGAGCCACCCTTGCATGCACATCCCGTGCATGGTCACATTTGGGGTTGTCATCCCACCATCCCATCAGGCAAGCAAGGCCTGAGCTGCTATTGCCTTAAGCTGTGCAATGCTCTGACCTTAAACCCTAACCCTGTGTAATCTGATGAGGGTGGCTTCCCAATCCTGCAGACTGGTGCCCTCTAAATTCAAGCTAAAACTTGTTCCTCTGATGCACAGAGACTGGTGCATCTAATCACACACAGTACACTGATAAAAAGTCAGGAGAACTCAGTTTGGCTGCTTGCTGCTTCTCTGTGGCCATCCAGGGAGCCTTTTGGGAAACAAGGATCAAAGAGCCCATATTTTGACGTGGAGTGAAAAAGGCGTCTCTGCACCCTGGTGAGGTTAGCTTGCAAGCCCAAGTGCTAAACTGAGACATAAGCCCATGGAGAGCTGGAGGAGCAGAATGCAGCTCCTTGTGCTCCAGAGGGAAAGGTCCACACTGCCCCAGGAGCTGGAAATGCTGGTGTGGATGCTGCTAGCAGCATGCAGAGAGGCTGATGCTGCTCACAGTCCCCCACAAAGACACAGACAGTGCCCAGCCCTGAGCTCCTCACTGAAGGTGTTCTTCCCCTGCAAACAGAGCTGGAGGTGAGGTGTTAGGAGGATTTAGTTCCATATGAAAGGTAGGCAGAGAGCACTGCAGAGATGTGTATGAGCCTGAATGAATCTGTAGTCTCAAGATCTCATAGATGTGCAGATGTACTATGATGGGCTTCTCCCTGAATGCTGGCATTCTAGGATGCTGGCATTCTAGGTCTTTCTGCTCCCTTACGGACACCTCTCTGACAGCCTACAGAGCTCTTTGGTATCACTCCTTATTCCATTCAGAGTTCATCCACCTCTCTTAACCCCCCTTACTCTGTCAGCAACCTTCCTCACCCTCCCACAGACAACAGACATGCAGTTCCCTCCTAGACATTTTTTTTTTTAACATATGAAAAATTCCTTCTTGCTTTTCCCTCTCCTCCTCTGCTCCACTCCACACCACATATTCTGGAAGTCACCTTCAGACCACACTGGAGTGTTACCTCTATTGCCCAGGGCTAGGATCATGTTACAGCTTTCCTCTTCTCACTAAAGATGTGTGCTCTGATTTGAACTTCGCCAAAGTTCAGGGATGTTTGGAATCTGGACTTCTGGCTTGGACCCCTCTCAGTGCATCGTGTCAGCATCTAGGAGTTGACAGAAGTTGTTTGCAGCTGAGGCAGCCAGATCTGCAAGATGCAAATGACCAGGAATAAAAGAAAGAAACTCTAGCCCCCTAATTAAAGCTGATCCCATGAGGAATTGCCTGGCCTCTGGAGACATGACAACATATTTTTCTTCCCACGCAACCCACAGGTCAGGCAGTCCTCACCTGGCTACAGGAAATCACAACAAGCAAGGAGATTCCAGGAGCCTAGTGTCACACCTCCTGGCCTGGATGGCACACACCTTCATATTCTTGCTTGCCTCTCAAGGGTCTGGGCTAGGACAAGGTGATGGAGAAGATCCTTGCAGATAGATAACTCTATTTGGCACATGGCTGCTTTCCCTTTGCAATGGCTTTGGAGGAGAAGAGGTGATGGACACCACAAAAAAGTGGATTTTTGCTTTTTATTTATTTTACCAGAGTAGGCTTGACCAGCTTAGCTTTGGGTCCATAACACGACTCAATGTGCAAAGGACAGTGGGGAGAAGACAAGATTTGTTTCAAAGCCCTTATCAAAGGGTAGGCTGTGTTCCTCTGCTGGCACCTCTTCTCAGCAGCGTGGCACCCACAGCAGGGTTGTGCCTGCAGCTGCTGGGGGATGTGAGAGAGGCACTCCAAGCCGGTGCTCTCCACATGCCCTCAGCCTGCCCCTCAAGGAGGGGATCTTACAGCACCAGCCAGGTGTCTGGGCCAGCCCAGGGGAGCCTGCCCAGTGTCAAAACAAGCTGGGCTGTCATTTTCTCTTCTTCTGCCTACAGGAACTGAAAATTTCCTTCCTGCCCTTTCCTCCTGGCAGAAAATAGGCAGCTGAGGGACAGGCCAGAGAGGCCAGGGAGGACCAGTGGCCCGCACACTCCCAGGATAGGAGGGAGCTGTTGCAGCCCAGGCTATTTTTAACCTGTTTTTGTTGCACACTGGCAGTCGTGTCTCTCATTGCTTTCTTCCTTCTCTGTGTCTCTTTGTGTCTTTGCAGCTCCTTCCTGCTCCTGTGAGATGTGTGAACTATATATGGCCTGGGAAATCTGCACCAGGCAGTATTTTTAAACCAGGCCTCCGCTTTGCAGGCTGCTGTGACGCGGTTCATCCGACTTTGCGAGTTTCTCATGGGAATGCAGGGTGCCCGGCAGCAGCCTCTGATACTCGGCTGTAGAGTTTTTTGGCCTGATGGGGCCCAGGATAACATCTCAAGACTTGGGAAGCAGCAGACCTTGTGTGTGTGCCGGGGAGGGTTTGAGCCTGGCTGTCATCACAGTTTAGCTTTCGGGATGTCAGCTGCAGGTCTCCAAAGTGAGATGACTTTTCCAGCTGGCCAAGTGTTGCCATCAAATCTGGTTGGGATGACCTCCTAGGTACCTGCTCTCCTGCCCAGCACATGTCTCTCTTCAAAGTCCCTGTTCATACCCTTTGTGGAAATGGTATGATGTTTGTAATATTTGGGACAGTTTTGCAGTGATGAAACCCAGGAAAATAGCCATCGAGGGTAGAAAAGACTGAATAAAAATAAATGAAGAAATATTTGGGAGCAAATAATTTCACCTGATTCACATGCCAAATAAACCTTTCTTCTTTCCTCTTTTTCCACAGCTTAAGTTCTACCTGAGTGAAAAAAGGCTACTGCTGAGGACAAAAAGGTGCTGCTGAGGACAAAAAGTTTTCTTATGAGTTTTTCTTCTCATTGCTACTTTTAATTTCTGTTTTATATTCAACAGAGGAAAAATAAAAGATTGGTTTCAGACTCTGCTGGAAACATTCTGTCCAAAAACATTATTTGAGCATTTTCACTCTGAGAAAAGATGGGAGCCACATTTATTGCCTACAGCATGAACGTCCATTTTTCTCACGGTGCTTGCTTTTTACTGAAATCCTTGAAGATAAAAAAATATATTTTAATCACACAGAACCTTGTAAATTAAAGAGTCACTTAATCAGATTTTTTTCTGTGGGAAAATGGTTTGTTTAGTCTTCTTTTAATATTTATGATGCATATAGAATTAAATAAAATGACTATCAGAAGATTCTCTTATATGACTCTACTGCTGTTGAAGAATGAATCACAGAATCATAGAACAGTAAAAGACCTCTAAGATCACCGAGTCCAACCCTTAACCCAGCACTGCCAGCTTCATTGCCCTTCTCTGGGCTCACTTCAGTGCCTCAATGTCTTTCTAGCAACAAAATGTTGAAAATTGAACACAGGATTCAAGATGTGGCCTCACCAGAACTAAGCAGCACAGGGATGGTCACAGTCCTGGTCCTTCTGGCCAGAGAATTTCTCATACAAGTCAACCTTTCTCACATCAGCTAACTGGGCCACTTTGTCATAGAAGGAGATCAAGTTGATTGAGCAGGACCTGACTTTTACAAATCCACACTGGCTGGGCCTGATCCCCTGGCTGGCCTGCACATGCCACAGGAATGCACTTAATCTGATCTGCTCCATGAGTTTCCCTGGCACTCAGTTCAGGCTGATAGACCTGTCATTCTCCAGATCTTCCTTCTGACCCTTCTTAGAGATGGGCATAATTGATGTACTTGCCTGAAAATGTATAATATATTTGCAAATATATTTGTGTTCCTATATAAATGCATACTTTTATCTACTGTTGTTTATATTCTTTCCCTCAGTAAGAATCCTGACTCTAGCAGTGAAGTTATGTCTTTGAGATGCAGTTGATTTTTATAGATTTCACTGTGTTTTGGACCATGCCCATCTATTATTTTTTTAAATTCTTGATTCTAGATCCATGAAAATACCTATAATTTGTGAAGATTACCCTTTCAGACTTTAAGGATTTACATAATTTAGGGAATGCTGACCAGTGTTTGTACAGTAATAATTTGACCTCCATACCACTCCATTCAATTTATTTTAACTGCTAAAAAGGCGCCATATTTCAGTTTGCCAAAAAGTGAATGATCACAGATATTATCAGCAAACCATGGGGTTTGGTACCATGACACTAGCCATGACACTTATTACATGAGAAGACTAATTTCTCAGGCCAAACTGGACCAGTGTAGGGAAGTCTCTGTGCCCAGGAAACTGTTTTTCATGCATGGTTAACTTTGATTTAGAAACATTTAGGTAAAACAACACCAAGAATGTGAGTTTAGCAGTATTAAAAGAAAACAGGAGTTATGTTTATCACTAATAGGTAAGGCAAAGGAGACAGATAAATCCTCGTTGCTCCACTGGTGATAACCACCCCCAGGAATTATTTAGGAGCCCAGTGACATTAGTAAAAATGCACTCCCATTTAGTAAAGAAAATCTGGGATAAAATTCTGACAATGTGGGATATTAGATTAGGTGAAGCAAAGACTTTATCTTGCTTGGTCAGTTTTACTTTACAAGTAGATATTTGCTCATGAAAACAGGATTTATCTTAACACGATTTTATATCAAAACTTGGCTTTAATTGACTTTCTATCAGAAAAGGACTTAGTTTAAGCACACACATTATTTCGGGATCAAAATGTTTTTATCATTCCAGAGATGCTTTCCAAAATGTTCCCATGACATGAAGTGGTCAGTAGACTTTTAATTCTGCAGATGCCAATTAGAATCCAAGGTCTAAGAGGAAGTTCATTTCTGGGCAGTGAGAGCACATTGTGGGTGGTCATAGACGCCACAAAGCCTATGACTTCAGCCACCTGAGAAATTAAATAATGAACCCTGACTGAGGAAGCTTGCAAGCATTACGTCATTTACACATAAAAACAAAAAATAGATTTATAGGGCATATGGGTGGCTGTGAGCCAGAAGCCACTCTAGAAGTCTCAGCTATATCCAACAGACTAATGCCCTTTAATACCATTCTTAGTAGAGAGGGATCCCACAAAACTACTCCTCCTCTACTTTGGGTTTCTGTTTCTCAGTTGTTGCTACAGATTGACTGTGACTCTCAGATGTGTTGCCTAAACTGCAGCTGTACAGGGTGTGCTTTGCACTGAAGGAATAGGATGTGTGCCAGGTGTTTATCCAAACCAGTGTAGCCCTGGAGAGATGAACTGCTGCTGTAATTTTAATGGAGATTGGGAACCAATTTAAGGGGTTTCTTGAGATCTGATGTGTTTGAAATATTTTATTATGTGGTACTGACTCCTCAGAAGTGGGAATAGGGTTGTTCTATTTCAGAAATTATCCTAAAGGGTTACTAACAGTTGAATAATTATTTTAAAAAAATTTATTGCCTAATACAAAAGCTGGAGAACTAATAGCTTACAGTAGTAGCCAAACAACAACAGAGCTGCAGCCAGCAGTGTCAGAGGGTGTAGCTCTGGTGGTCTTTGTTGGGAATGGGCAGAGGTCCTAAGAGTGGCTTTAAATAAAGGAAGAACCGCAGGAATGATTGAATGATTTTGCAGACAAGAGCAGTGAGGCTGATCAGTCATGGGAACAGCTGCTGGCAAAACGAGAAGGCACACAGGAGGCAATGGTTATTCCTTGGAGTCTGGTCCTCCATGTGCACAAAGACAATGATAGGGTCTTTCTGGGTGTCATTGATCCCTGTTGCTTTAGGCTCTGAAACTCCTCCCTCATCCCAAAACACACCCGTCACCTCAGGGAGTGGGTTGGACCACGACCAGCTCATATCCCTGAAAAAGCACCCTCTGCACACTGACCCCAGGCAGTCTTGCTGAAAGCATCTCTGAGATTTCTTTAATTAAAACTTTGGTTCATGCTCAAGCAAGAGAAAACAAACGTTGTCCGGTTCCAGTGTTCAGATTCCTCAATGGAAGCCAGATGTCACAGCTGGTTCCTACAACTGCTCTCAGTGTGGCAGCGTGACCTTCTGCCACGCGCCACACAAGGGCAGCAGGCAGAGACAAGCTCAGTAGCTGCCCCAGTGCATCTTGCTTTCATATTTAGTCTCAAAATACGTTTCCTGGACTTTACAGCCTCACTCTTCTCTCTCCTTTCTTTTTTCTCTTCATTCTTCCCTCGCACCTTGAGACTTGGCACACAGAGCACTGTCTGAGTAGCAAAATGAAGGAAAAAGAGGAGAGAAAAAGAAAGGAAGGAAGAGCACAGGCTCATGTCTCTGTTTGTTTCTAAGGCAACAGGTAGGAGCTGCAGAGCACTGGCACTCCCCCAGCTGCACGCCCGCCCGCCTGCAGTGCCAGGGCTGCTCAGGGCCCCACAGGGACTGGTGGGAGGCTGTCTGTCTGTCTGTCTGCCTGTCTGTCTGTCAGCACAGGCACTGGGGAAATGGTGTGAAACAAATAAGCCTTGCTTGTGCTCCCATGTCAGCCCTTCGTGCGGGACCGCCGCTGTGGCTGCCCCATCCCCGGCTCCTCTTGCCGGGTAACTGGAGACCAGTGAGCAGGCAGGTGAAAAACATGATCTCAAGTGGCCTCAGATGACAGCCTAAAAGCTGAGACATATTGAAAACAACAGGGCTAGAAATAAATTACTTCCTCCTCCCAGGGTTACAGCCAGGTCATACAGGAAGGAGCACAGGATTATCACTTCAGGAAAGAGAAGATGCATTTGGCAGTTAAAAATTTTACTGGAATAGATAAAAGAGAAGGCTTTTTCATCTGTTTTCTTTCCTTTGGTCTCTGGGCTTCCTTCACCTGCCTCCATCCATCGTAAGCAATCATCATGGGACAGCACATGAAGCTGGGGTCACAGCCAGAAAGGGCAGGAGGACACTCAGGTCAAAGCGAGTTGAAGATGAGCAGTGCTGAACCCAGCTGAGCTGTGTGGGCACTGCAGAAAGCCCTCCTGGAGACCCTCCAGAGCCTTGTGAGCGCAGCTGGGGGCATGGGCTAAAGCAGAAAAAGGCTTGTGGGGGGTTGGATGATAGCAGCCTTAGGAGTAACATGGACAAAAAAAATCACTGTCGCTGTGGCTGACACTTAATGCTTTTCCACCAGGTAAGGGAGAGGAAACATTTTCATACCAATTGGTTACTTTTAGCTAGGCTACTGGAAAATACAGAAACATGGCAGAGGAAGCTAGAAGTTGTGATCAAATGTAACAGATGTATCTGAGACAGGAGGAGATTTACCAGAGGCAGGCTATTAGAGCTTGGCCTCTTCCCTGTCTTTCCTTATTTTGGAAGAAGGTGGGGGGGACATGCTCCTGCCCCATGTGATGTGGGGCCCAGCCCTACAGACTGAGGATGGCATTGTGGTCTGTCTCCAATCCTGACTTTGCCTGATTGTTTTTGAAGGCTGAATTTAACTTACTTGGAAAGGTTTCACTAGGCTGACCTGTCTCCTTTTGCTCAAAAATATCAAGCATTCAAGTTTCCATTGTCTTCAAAACTAAGAAGACTTGCAGAAAGCTCTGCAGAATTTATTTCTGAGGTTTTCTGAAATATCAAGCAGCTGACCTGTCTTTCTAGCCATTGCACTAAATTTCAGAAAAAGCCCAGGGAATGTTCTGGTTACTTTTTAACAATAAGCTTAACTTCATCTGACTTCAGTTAATGTCAGCTGAACCACCAACCCCTATGTTGTTTGTAGGATCCATGGAGAGTGCAGGAATAATATGAATAACAATAAATAATTGCTGGGTATCTATGACAAAAGAAATTATGCCAGAGTTCAAGATGCCAGTCTCTGTACTTTCAAAAGTGACAATAGGAGTTTCTCTTCAGGCAGGTATGTTGCAAAGCTAAAATTGTTGTCAAAGAAATCCAGAGTAACCCCGTTGAAAAGAATTACAATATTACGATGATTGAACTTAAATATGAGGCTAATAAATCACCTCTTGCTCAGTGTAGTTGAGCCTTCCATGTGTAGTAATGACTTTTCCAGGCAGAATGGGTTGGGTATTGGCAATGAATACTGGGCTGTGCATTCCCTACATCTGTATCTGTGTGTGGCTATGGCTGTGTGTCTGGAAGGTGTGAAGCATGTGTGTGAATGCTGCAGGGGATGTTCAGTGAAAGAAGTAGCAATAGCAGCAAGAAACAGAAATAGCTTCTCTCTGATGGTGGCAGAGATCCACCAGCATAGCTGCATGTACCTCCTGTTCTCAGAATTGTCTGTCTTGTACATCATACCCAGGTTAGATTAATCAGATGGCTTTGCAGCTGTATATGCAAATAACCTCAAGTGAATAGACAAAACCATCAGGATTTCTTACTACATTTCCTTATCCTTTTTGATGATTCATAAGTAATTTTTTGAGCGCTAGAACTTTGCTTGCTTTAGAAAATTTTTCTTGTCTTGGAAAAGTAATGTCTTCTATTTCTAAATTAATACTCAAAAGATACACTTAAAAAGGCATTTTGAAGCCATCTTAGTTACCTGGATTTAAAAATTACAAGCAATTACACAATGTGACTTAATTTGAGCTCCAGGCCGAGTTTAGGAAGCATCTTGAAAAATATCATAGTCTAGAACTTCCTTTCATTGGTATGTTAACATAAAATGTTTTGAGTTGAGTTTTTTGTGGTTGTTTCTTTTCTACATTTGGAAGTTAATGTGTCCCAGATCTGTTGTACCTTATCTTTATTTATATCCAAGTCTTTTTTTTGCTATGCAACTTTTATTTTTCAGTGTGTCTCCTTTTGAAAGAAGAATGATAAAAGAGAAAATTGAATAATACTAAAAAAATATGTCTTTCAGCTTGTCAGAGGTAAAGAACTGTAGCTTTTATTTTACTACAGGGAGCATGATTGCCTCAAAAAAACCACTTTATTTTACAGCACCAAGCTTTCTCCTGTTCTTTATCTCTCTGTTTTGCACTTTCTGTTATGGGATTTTTTCCAAGATTTCCCATTCTATAAAAAAATCTGCATATTGCAGACATGAAACTGCCTACTAATGAAAAAATATCAAGATTAAGTTTCTACATAGAAACATTTCTGGGACAGATTTGATGAGCAATTATAGCATCATAACAGCAGGGAGATGTGATGTTTCACATGGTAAAAGATAACCAAAACCGTGCTCTTTGCCCTGAACAATGCACACTAGTGACACATGAAAAACCTCTGTGATTACAGTTTGCTCACAGTTCAGGCAAAGAGGAATTCAGATCTGTGCCATCCCTCATTTGAGAGACTCCAGTCTGATCTGGGAAACACGGAGTTTATGTTTTCCATGGCAGGAGGGGACGTAGTAACTTCCTGTATGACGCCAAACTCCGGAAAATGATGAAGCGAGTCCCAGCTGAAGCAGTTGAGTAATCACATGGCATGTCAAATGTTCATATGGAACTGTCTGGCTCATAAGATTGGGTGTTTGGCCAAATGCATAAATTAAAAATAACTTCTCCTAGCTCTCCTAACAGCACCAGGAGTTTTCTATCAAAGGAAATATCATTTGTATATCACAAATCCTTTGATTGCCCAAGAGGCCTGTACCCAGACATGCTGGTTCAAAATGCAGCTTCTTTTTCAAAAAAAGGAGATACTGGAGAGCTACTTATGCATTCACTATGCAAGCACCACTGCATTTAGGTCAGTGCCTTTACAATGATTGTAATGGAAAAAGACTATTCCCCAAGGTTTGGGGAGAACAATTGCTTTCTAACACAATTCCCTTGCAAAGGCAGTTGGAGTGAAAACCTATCTGCTGGTCTTTTCACACCAGCTGGGGGTGCTCAAAATTCTGCAAGAGCAGCCCAGGAGGGATTTATAGCATCTCTGCTGCTTTAGGGGCTAGCATTAGGGTTAATGATGAGGACCTTTTAGCAATGCATAGCTTAAACACCATTACTGATAGTGCTAGTTGTGATTCTGTGGAGACCCTATGGCCGGCATGAAGGTTACTCCCCTAGGGATACTTCAGCTAAGGCAGGGAGCTATGAGCAAACAGTGCCAGAGGACTAGTTCTTTTTTTCCCTAGAGAGGACAGGGCCTCAGAGGCACAGTGCAGGCTATCACATGTAGAAATACACCCCAAGAATGTTGTTCCCCTGAAAACTGAGTGGTCTGTAGAGCAAAATGAGTGCCTTTGACAGGAAACTCACTGAACAAGGAATTTGCTCCCACACACATCAGGTGCTGGCAGAATGACAGCCCCTTCCTCCTGCCCCCTTCATGTCCTGCTTTAGGTAAAATAACTGTAAGCTTTAAACTCTTGTAAGAGTTAAAAAAAAAAATCCAGATCCTGAAAGATGTGACATTATCTGATGCTGACACCAGAGAATTGTAACTATGACTACTGAAGCAGCAGTATTTCCTTTTTCCCCCTTCTTGCCCTTGTAGTTCCACCTGAAACAGAGGGAACAGCTCTGTGAACTAAAGCCCACTTCTGTTTTTTACCACAGCTGAGTTTTCTCTGAGGAGACAGGAGGAAGGCAAAACTTCAGCTAGAACTGTATTTGTTACAGAGATTTTCAGAAGCTTCAATGGCAGTTGCTTGATTTATAAATTACATCCCATTGCTAGCTTATAAATTATCAGTATCATTGTACCTCTCCTTTCAACATTGCCCATGAAGAGAAAGGTGGAAAAATAGGAGGAGGCACAAACACCACTTTCCAAGATCAGTTCTTAGGTTCTCAGGATTATGTGCCCAAAAGCATTCCTGTTAGTGAGGCCTTGAAATGCTGAGCTTTCAAGCCAGTAAATGGCAAAAATAACCTGCTGGTTCCCTCAGCACAGAGAGAAATCTGTTAAGCTGGACTGTTTCTACATATGCTGTCAGGCAGAGAAAGATGTCCACCAATTGTGACCTCCTCCTTTGGCTTCGGCGGTGACTCTGCATGGTTCACTGAGTGTGCATGGATGCTGCTGGCACGCCCCGCAGCAGCACAGGCAGCAGGGAAGGAGGCAGAGGAAACAGAGCACAGGGAGAGCACAGTTCAGCACCCCCCACATACGTGTGTGCACACACACATATACAGCCACACAGTGAAATGTGCGAAAGAAGGGAGAAGCTGGGCAGCAGTGAAGTGTAGCATGTGTCCAGGGAGAAGGGGCTTGACTGTTGTGGTTTCCTTTCAACAGCAAGGGTTTAATGCAATGTTAATCTCTGGTGGTCTTGACATCCCTGATCACAGTCTTCTGATTTCATGTGAGTCGGCATTTCCAGCACAAACGTCTTTTTGTGGGAGACTTGATTCTACAGGAAAAAGAGACCCTATATCTCAGCTGGATACTGACTTTTATTCTCTAATTAATTAAAATAGAAAACTCTTTCCGCCCTTGAATGATGTGAAAGCAAAGACGCTCAGGAATGGTTGAGGTTGTTTTTAATTCACCTAATTTCTGGCATTTAAGGGGAAACATAAAAGTGATCAACTTAAGTATATTTGAAAAGAGACATTATTTGAAAACAAGTCAAAGATTTCAAGTGAATTATCAGCAGGTGTCTTAGGATCAAATCCTTTGCTGTTGATACCAGTGGCAAAGCTAATTTGGCTCAAAAGCAGTGGGAGGCAATCTCTGGATATGGCCATAACCTGATAGCTGGCACTGTGGTTACATCTCATTCCCCCAGTTTACCCTGGGCTGAATAGAGCCAACTTTGGCTTTCAACAAAAACCTCCAGTGACCCCTGAGGTCCCCCTCTTGCCTTGCCACGCAGCCTGTCTCCTAAAGCAGCCAGCTTGAGCTCTCATGGCTATGCTTCAATGGAATTTGCACAAAGATTAAGTGCTCCTACTTCAGAAGAGAAACTGGGACACTTCTATGCTTGAAAACATGGGATAACTGTGGCAGCACTGGTGCAGTTGCAAGGACACCAACCCAAAGTGTGGCCAAAATAATATCTCAGGCTTTTTGAATTGTTATCCAGAGCAACAGTGTAGTTCTGTGAGGTTGGCAATGCAATTGAAATTAACAGATCACTGGGGTGTAATTTAAGAGTGGGCAATGTGTGGATGTGCTGAGCTGCCAGAGGAACTGAGGGAGAACTGACAGCTGTGGTTTTGTCCACCCACAATGTTTTTAGTTGACAACTTTTCAGAAGGCTGTAAGGCAGGAGGTGGGGATGAGGGGATGAGTTTGTGGAAGTGATTTTGGTGCTTGTATCCTTACCAAAGGATATAATGTTCTTCTACTCTGTTGTTTTGGGATTTTTTTCATGTGACATGGCTTCATACTCTTGGACAACCAAAAATTTCTGCTGCATATGGAAACCAAAGAGCAAACGATGCTTCTCATCACCTCTGCAACAAAATACCAATGAGGGGGAAAATTATTTGGAATATTATGTGCTAATAACAAAATACTTATGCCCATCTAAGCTGTAATGTCCTTCTTTGGCCCAAAACCTGTCTAACAAATATAGTCCATCTGTCAATATGGTTGTCATGCACGGTTGACAGTGGGAGTCCAACTGGTAGAAAATGTGCTCTGTGCATGCTAAGTGGCAGCTCTGTCTATGGTGAAAGGTTAGCTAAAAAGAGTCAGGGAAAAAAAATGGCCCAATACAAATTTATTATCCAAACAACTGTATTTACTGTACAGTTTAAAGTAATTTTTGGCATGCTCTGTGAATAGGATTCTAATCCACATGGAAAAAAGTTCAAGACAAAAAATAGTGTCTTCAGAGAATACATTGTGAGTGTAAAGTCATTATGTCTCCCTTCAAGCTGTGGTTTCTCATGGCCTTCTGGAACAAACTAGTAACCTGAAAGCTAAAAAAAAAAATCTGTGTACTTGAAACATGTATCTGAACACTTGGGGTACGCTGTCCTTTGTGCCAGGATTTTTTTTCACATGTGCTGTATGAGAATTGATTGCCTTTGTGATTTTTATCCTAGCTGAAACAAATGCACATGTTGTTCTTATTTGTATGAATGGCTAATCCATTTTAATATGCTGTTTTGACATATGTACATGACTTTTGCAAGTTAATAGAGGTGAGTCACATCAGTCATGCCTTCCCTTCTGTATGTTTTCCTCTATGCTGGCTTATGTTAAGAGGGAAATATATCCTTGTGCCATTGATAATGACATGAATTTTTTTAAGGGCTGATAGGCACCAACTTGGTACAGTATTGGCTTCCCTTTTGGAATGACCCTCTACGAAATTACCAGTGTATGAAATTCCTCTGGGCATTTTGTCTCTCTTTCTCAGCTTGCCCCAAAATGACTTCTTTCTGGAACACTCTGTGTGGGGATTAGGATGAGGACAGACTTTTGGTACGAGGAATAGTCAGGGAGATTCGTGATATTTTTGATATTTTTTCTTGCCAAGCAGCATGGGTCAATCACGCATAAAGTGGCAATGAAGAATAGTACTTTCCTGCTTTATTTGTACATGTCTAAACTGTTTATCTAGATATTAACTGTTATCTCTTAAAGCAAACAGATACATCTGAAAATCTCCCACAAGCTGGCCCATTAGTCATCAGAAAGAACCAGAGGAAAGAATCCATTTGCCCTCACCTTACACACCTAATTTTGGTGTCATTGGCAGATTCAAAGTAGGAGCCTGAAGTGGGAGCTCTGAATCATTGGCTGGGAGAGCAGCATTTATTTCGCTGATTGTAAGTGGAAGTCTATGGAGAGTTCACTTTGGGCAAGACATGGGTTTCCTCTCTAAAGAAGTCAACAGTTCTATTGAATTCAAACCCAAAATCCAAAACTTGTAATCAAGATGCTCTTAGGAGAAAAGGATAATCTTTTGCTGTAACAGATTGGAGAACATGAAAATAAGAGTGGTCAAACTCTAAGCTTTGAGGAGAAAAAGTAAATCTCCTATGGAAACTGAATATTTTCCTGATTGTTTCCATCTGCACTACACCCTGGCTATCCCATGCGATTTTAACCGATTAGCAGGGAGGAAGAAAATAATTTTCCAGAAATATTTTGCTGCACTCATGCCATAAGTACATTCCAGTTCACAATTACTTTGTATGTAAAAGCCAGGTCCTTTTACAGTATGTGTATGAAAAGAATTATCTAAACAGGGGCTGTGTACATTGTAGCTGCCAAGGTGCTGACCACATGAATACCCTGTGACATAGATTTGCCAAGAATGAGATGAACCTTGTTAACTTGGCCAAATTCCAGAATAAGTTACAAAAGTTGGATAAACCTATTTTTCTCTCAATTTTAGTAGGTGATACTGAACGTGATGCTGCTGCTTTATATTTCAGGTAGTTGTTCTCTTCATACAGGGGGAATATAGAATATTGCCCTCTTGACATCACGTTTACCCCAGCACTCCAGAAGCAGAAAAGACAATCATATGAGGCAATCACACCTTTACTAAGCTCTTCTAACTCTTTCCTAGTGCTGCTTAATAGCTGTTTTCTCTCAGTCAGATGAGGAGAAATCCCCATACCCTCTGCAGGTTTCAATCCATAATATGTTCTTTTGACTTCAGTGAATTGTCTGCTTGCTTCACTGAAAGGGTCTCAGGGAAGGTTTGTCCCAGGACCATTAAAACAGAGAAATAATGTGGAGTGTACTGAAACTCACAACTTTATAACACACTCCACTCAATAGAGGTCTCTATTCAAATTTTCCTTAGTTCTGTTGGGAAGCACATGGCATCCTATCTTCTCATTGCAGGGCGAATCCTGGAGCAAAGAACTAATGCTAAAACGAGCTAAATAGCTTTGACTGACAATAGGGGACTGCTGTTGTCATGGTAGAAAGCCTAGATGTCCACAAGAGAGATCTGGGGTCCTTCAGGCAAAAGGTCTGTTCCCAATGTACACCCTACACATGGCCTTTGTGCAGGCAAAGGCTCCATGCTAACAGCACATGCTATAGACTGTGTTAGCTGCTTTAAGAGAGCTGCAGGATAAAGGGAGCTGGGTATGAACAAGGGAGACTCTGCGTTGGTCCCTGATTAGAATCAGTGCTTGAGACAATGCTGGTCTTGCAGAGAAGGCATTGGCATGGAGTTAAAATTCCTAGGAGATGGAAATGACTTTTTCTCCCAGGGCTAACACTCCCATTAACTGGAGACATGAGACCTCCCCCTTGCTACAAATTTGACTTGATATCAGACTCATTACTCAAGTTTTCTCCATTCAAGCAGTGTGACAAGCAGCAGAATACTGGCCTAACATCAAGCAATGGGCATAGCACCCTGCAGCTAAGATCCAGAACTCACTAGTCAATGTCTCTATACAAAAATACTTCTAATATATAGTATCATATGCTTGTTAAAATGCTATGTAAATGGTGTAAACATTTTAGATGTGTAGGTAGTAACCACTACACTGCAAAAACAGCTGACTACCAAAATGTCCCCATCATTGCTGTTGAAGCTCTTCCTGCTTGCAGGCATTTCCAGCTAAAGTTACAGGTCTCTTTGGGCTAGCTAGGTTGTAGACCACTTGCTTTCGTTGACCTGTCAACATCAACAGTATTTATATTATTCAGCATCTTTGCTTAATGCTGAGCTGACAGGTTCCCTGCTGGAAGCCGTGTACCATCTTCCTGTGTAGGAAAGCCCCAGGTTATGTCCCAGCTGGTGTTGTAATGAGTTGGGGGGTTGTGTATAAACACACCCTAGGTGAAAACCCAAATCTGTGCTATTTGAAACCCAAGCTGCCATTTCATGCAGAGTTACAGCATAGCGTGGGACAGCCTTGCTGTGCCTGGCATCGGCCGCTGCTCTCTGTAGATCCCTCTGCCCGGGGAGAAGTGCACTCATCTCGGGGCAGGTCAGCTGTGGTTCTGCTACCTCCTCCTGCCAAACACTCCTGAAGGGAAGTGCCCTGCTCCTGCCAAGCCTCCCACACAAACCTTGCACCTGAACCTGAGCACACTGCTGGCAACGAGCCCACACCTGAGGGGAGCTTGGCTGCTCTGTGCTGATGGGTACGCTGGGATCAGCATCTGGCAAAGCGGGGGGAAAGCTCAGAAAGCTGGAATTGTGCAAGAGTCACTGTTCTGAATGGTTCAGTTAAGCTTCACCTTGACAGGGAACATTTTTTATTATTATGACTAAGAAGTACAGTGGTACAAGTTTACATAACAAAGTGAAAGAAAAGAAGGGGGTTTAGTTTTAGCCTTAATGATGATGTGTCACAATTTAGCATGAAACTTTCCTAAACTGCCTCTGACATGAAACTAAGTATTGCAAGATTATCTCTATTTTAAATGAAGGTTTTAAAAACTTGGAAATGGCTCTAAACCAGTATGCTCTAGAGTATGTTATAGGCTTGTAGTAAAAAGCTTCTACCATTACTTAATATTAATTCAGGCTACACTCAGTCAAGGCTTTCATTGATATCAGTTGGAATTTTCCTGCAAAGTGATTTTGCAAAGCCTGTAAAGGCTGTTTTATGTGATTCATTTTTAGTTACACCCTCCCCTCTAAAAAAATTGTTAATTTCATCTTTTTCTCCATAACCCCTTAGTACTTCTCAATACTGATTAAACAGGGATCTAGATGAAAGTTCTTTGTGGAATATGGCTTTTGTCAGGGTTAGTAGAGCTGTTAAAATTCTATTCTTTCCATTTAAAAAATGACATTTCTTTGCAGGCTTATACGAAGTACCAATACAGACATGCAAGTATGTGGGAAAACAAATGAAACAAACCCCCAAAACTCAAACCAAAAACAATGCAGGGAAAACGAACTGTATTGGAGTTTTGAAAAATTCCATAGAGTAGCCCTGTCAGTTAATGTCCATTTATTTTCCTGTCCATTTTCATTCATGTATTTTATTTGTTGTTCAGGCTCTATCCACTTATTCTATTTAATTAAATTGAATATTTTCTTCCAAAATGTTTGACACATTTCTGCAAAATGTGCCAAAAACTTATGAAAGCCAAAGACTTCTCAGCAATGGACAAAAAGACCTCGTTTTCAATGGAACAAATTCACCTTCTGTTGGAAAGCCATTATAGCAGCCTCCCAGTACTCATAGGAGGGCTACAGGAAAGACTGGCAGAGACTCTTTATCAGGGAGTGTAGGGGTAAGATGAGAGGCAATGTCTTAAGCTGAAAGACAATAGAATTAGATTAGATATTAGGAAGAAATTCCTCCCTGTGAGGATGGTGAAACACTGGGCTCTCCAACCTCCCTCAGCCTCTCCTCCAAAGTCCTGTGCTACAGCCCACAGCCAGTTTGGTGCCCTTTGCTGGACTGGCTGCAGGATGTTCCTCTCTCTCATGTAGAGGGAAGCCTGGAACTAGAGCCAGCACTTATCAGTGCTGAGCAGAGATGAAGGGTCACCTCCCTTGACCTGCTGGTGATGCTGCCAAAGGCAGTTCTGTGTGAGGTCACTACCTACATGGGCAACTATAGAAGGCAAAGAATCTTTTGTACTGTCTGCAACACAGGTGAAATAACTCAGGAAGGGCAGAAAAGGTAAAGATGAAAGATGACTTCAACAACAAGACAGGGCAGGATTTCTGGAAAAATATGCAAAAAATGCATTTTCATAGAAAATGCATTTGGAATACTGCACTTCAGAAAAAGAGTAGTGATATATAAGAGGGATGCTGTGATAACACTGAGACACACTGATTTTATTCTGATTCAGCATGATATTACAGGAGATGGAAGAGTGATACTCTAAGGAAACTGGGATGAAAATCACTACAGCTGCAAAATTTATCAGTGTTTACATGGAAAATAAAGGCCAGCAACTGAGGGAGCAAATTCAAAGCAAAAATGTACAATGAAAATGTACAACAAAAATGACAAATCAAGAAATAAGGAAAATAAATTTTCTACATAAAAACAAGAAACATGCACATCTTTCTTCGTGAATTTTTCAGGGATGTATCAATTTTTTTTCTGCTTCTTTTCTGCTTTCATATAAAAACATCTTCTGGGTCATCCCATTCAACCGTTTATTGAGTGTTTGCACTAAATAGATGTCCATAATAAATATACACAGTTGATTAAAATCCTCTTTCTCAAACAGCTGAGCCTTTACTTAGAGAAACCTTGCAATATTTATTTTCCATTCGTGAAGATAAATCTTCAGGAAGAAAAATATTGTAATATGAAAAATGGGCATATGCAAGCAAACATATTTAATGAACATTTTAATGTTGATTTAATTATTATTTTCTCTATATAGAGTAAAAGAAACCTCTTCATCTCACTACACGGTGACCACTTCCACAACTATCTCTCTGATGTCCTCCAAAAGAAGGCCAAATCCTATTAAAGCTTGTCTAACTGCAAATCAATTAGAAATATATTGGAGTTATTGAAATTGTTGGTAGAATCACCACACAAATTACAGAAGGTGAGAGTTCTCCTAGGAGAACTCCTGGGAGTAGCTTGCCTACTTTGCATGAGATTTAACACTTTAACCAACTGTCCAAGTCAATTATTTGCCATTGCACCAACATAAAAACTGCAGGAACGCTGTGTATGTGTAAGGTCACTGGGAGAAGTAATGTCAAGAATTATATAGCAAATGTCCCTTATGAGGACAAAGCTTCTGTAAAGGGAAGTGACTTCCAGAGGTTAGGTTAAAAAAAAAAAAAAAAAAAGGGCAGCCCAGCATCACTGCTGTTGGGCCTGTGTGCAAGCCTCAGACACATATTTCTTGCTGAAGTAGCTCCTCAGCTATGGTCTAGAGACTCTTGCAGACTTTCTGATTCAACCAGTATGGTTACCCATAACTATTTCATTAAACTATTTCTGTACAGTCTTTTGCTTGTTAGTCTTTCCCCTGGTAGAAGTCTGTATGTTCTGTGCTCCACTCCTAAAACAAACAACATGCAGATAAATATGGTGCAAAGCACTTACCACAACTGAAAAATAAACTTCTAACCACAGTGAGGGAGAGGAAAAGAGCTGGGTATTTTGTGGTCCCCAAAGGAAATTGAAATCTTCTTTTTGGTGGAGACATGCTTCAAAAGATGAAACCAACCAAATGGGGAAAATGTCTTTTTTTTCTTGGGCATGTGCGCAGCATATATTAATGGTTGCCAAAAGTTAAATGGGAAGCACTATTGATATTATTGTCTGTTTGTTATTAAATAAAAATCGTTCAAGCTTTGTTCTCTTCTCCAGTGGATTAAAGAAAGACATCATCCTGAACCAAATGTGATCAAGTTTCCTTTTAGCATATCATGCCTTGCTGTAATATGCTTCAGACAGTGGCTGCTGCAAAACATTTTGTTTAGTGCCTTGTTTATTATTGTTTTTCTAGTAGACAAACGGTCCCAAACATAATTTTTTCCTAAAATTCTAATGATCTGCTATACTTTAAAAGAAAACAGATGATAAAAACTTTGTTTCAACTTTTAGGGTTTTTTTTAAGTGACTTCATAAGTAAATTGAAATTATTCTTTAAAAGGAAATAAAGAAGATATGAGGAAAGAGAGAAAGAATGAGCAAATGAAAGAATAACAAAATGAGAGAATATGGGAAGGGAGGGGAAGGGAAGGGAAG
>VYXF01004253.1:939123-954852 GCA_013397295.1 Polioptila caerulea
AGGGAAGGGAAGGGAAGGGAAGGGAAGGGAAGGGAAGGGAAAACTTATGTATAGTTTGTGTAGTCAATGAGTTGGTTTATTTTAAATAAAAAATGACTAGTATTTTATAGACTAGTATTTGTATAAACATTCAGAAAGTCACAGAATCACTGAATATACTGAGTTGGAAGGAACCCACAAGGATCATCAAGTCCAAGTCCTGGCCCTGCTTGTGCATCCCCAGAAGCATTTTAAGAAAATAATTTATATATGTTATTGAACCAGACATTTCCATGTCTCCACAGACTCGGGAATGATTCATGTCCTTTTCTAATGACAATAATACAGTAGGCTTTTGACCACTAGTAAGTAGAGCTGGCTTAAGCTGGTGACCTGGAGATGAAATGTTTACTGCCAATCTCCCGGGAAACCATCTCCCCCTACAGGCACCTTTCAATAAATCTGCCCTTCCTTATTTTCAAAAGACACTTTGGAAACATGCCGATTGAATCTACTGAGAATACTTCCAAAAATCCTTTTGTTTAGGACTTGTTTTTGTAAGTATTTTGTGTAAGACAGGCAGAGTTTTCTTTCCTTAAATTTTAAGTAACTTGCAGATTTTACATTTTAATTTCTCAATGTCTTATGCCGTAGCCTGTGGCATGGCACTTTGCTGGTGAGCATTCCCTCATTAGACACTGCTTAGATACACAAATCCCAGCTGTCATCTCTGCTCCTGAGAGGAACCAAAAATGCTCTACTCTCCCACATTGCCTTACACACCCCAGGTACCTTCAGCTCTGCAAATCCTTTATTAAAACTGAATTCTAAGACAAAAAAAGGATGATGGCATTATAGAACTATCATTTTAGATAAGGGAATATGAGAGTAAATTACTCCACCAGAGTCCAGCACACATATGTAGTATTATATATAGAAACAGAGAAAATAGTACCTGACACCTAACTGTGTTCTTGGAGATCGGCTTAAAACCTCCATGCTAAATATTCCCAGAAAGCAGTGCTTGTTATTCCCATCAGTCTCATTCAAAGACATGCCCATCTGTTTGTGAAACTATCATATAAAAACAATGGTTCTCATTCTCCATGCCTTACTCAGGTCTTTGTGAAACCAGTTACTGGAATTTTTATCTGGGTCAAAGGAATTCAAAGCAGGACAAAATAAATCCAAATTTAATATGATGAAACACTCAAGATGGAAGTTAAGTGTAGGGTTATTTTCATTATTTTTGTTACCCTAAGTGCTAAGAGGATATGCCCAGCATATTGATAAATGCTATATTATCACAATGGATAGAGTCTCTCTTTACATTTACATATGTAAAGATTAAATTATGTCACTCTGCCTTCAGATTTTTACTAGTTTGTATTTTTCAAAGGCATGGATGCAATACTTAACTGGGGTGCAGACTCAGATACCTTGTGTTTTGAATTTCAGTTACAATTTTAGTAAGCTTGTATTCTGTAACAAATGTAAAAAATTCATTTTATATGGGTGATCCACTCACAGATTAGTCACTTGAATCTTCTGTTCCACAGATGTCTAAATCAGACCACTGTAACTCAGCATGTCTATGCTGAGGGCAGCAGCAATGCTCCTCCTGCCATGTGTGGTGAGCTCATCCCTCGGTGGAAGGGATAAGACACTTGCTCTTATGTACAAACTTTGTCTTCCATTGCATTTCCTTTGCCAGTTCAGGACCTGCGGTCTGGTCTCATCATATCACAGCACTAGACTCACCCACAGCCACATCTCCGTGTCCTGGTCAAGCTTGTCTGGGCCAATGTAGCTCATCAGCCACCCATGCACATGCCAGCTCCACAGTAGAGTATTTGGAGTATTTGGGCTTGGCTGATGCCTGAAAATTCTGAAAATTTATTGGACTTTCATTGCTAACAACTACTGGAGTGGGATGTACACATCTACTCTCTGAGGAAGGCAGTGTCTCATTTTGAGGATATTTAACCTAGAGGGAGAGAAAAGATCTCACTTTCCCCTCACGTTTCTGTTGGGATGGATGCAGTCTCCCATGGGGTTGGGCAGAGAGGTTCTGTTCTCTTAAGCATCTTGGTAACCTGGTGCTCCTTCCTTGGAGCTGGAGGCTAAAATTGCTACCCAAAGACAGCCAAACTCAAAGATTTACCAACCAAAGTTAAGAACACTGTTGCTGTAACAGGCAAGAGTTTATACCCTATGGTGAATAGGAACTCAGAGGAACCAAGGAGCAAGGGAACCAAGAGGATTGAGGAGAAGGGAAAGGATGAGCTAGGGCAAAGAGCACTTGCTTTGTCATCAGCAAGTGGAGACCAGGAAGAGTGTCTGGTAAATGGGAAGTAATTTGGATGATCTGATCTTCCTGGAAAACTCCATTTCCCTCTTTAGAAAGTGAGCAGTGATCTCCACCAGCATTAATATATACCAGAAATATATGGCATAATAGCTACCTCTGTGGCTTCTTTCTGGCTCTCTTTGTGGCTTTCTTCTCCTGTAAGGGGAGCCATCAGCACAATAGGGGATCTACTACAGTTTGGGTGCTGCTTTCAAGATGTTACAAGAGCCAGCAGGTGCTCTGGAGCAGGTGCTTTTAAGAATATGAATAAGATTTCTTGTTTTTGGAATAAGCAAATGTACCTAATACCTTTGATAATAAAGAATATTGAAATGGAGATGAATGAAATACATGCGAACAAAAATAGGTAATAATTTTCATCATTAACTGCATAAGGATCATTTCCATAGTTCCAAGTGACCAATTAATGAACCAACTGCAACTCTTGATCAAGGTCCCATTTTGAATGAGATGTGTCAAACTTGGAGACTTTGCAGATACAATAAACTGTGAATGCTGCTGAAGGAGAGAGTGGGGGACAGAGAGCAAGGAGGCAATGAAGAACCCTGAACAGTGCAAAAGTGGAGAAGATTTACAAGTTGTTGATCAAGAAAACAAAGAGTAATATGGGAAGAAACTTCCACAGAGAAAGTGTACTGAAATCTGGAACACTAAGCATGAATGGGTGGATTACAGGCAATTTTTCAGCTTGACATGCCCATTTTCATATATGACAACACACCCCAAGGAGAAAAACAAAGAAAATCAAGGAGAACATGACTTGCAGTTACTGGGAGTAATTTTTTAGCTACAGTGAGATGGCAGTAAAACAGCAACACAATGAGGACTTTAGAAAATGAAATATCTTAAATATAGCATGCCATGTCAAAGAGCAACAAAATGTCCTGGGATGCCAGCTTTGGAGAAAAGCAATGAGCTTTGCATTTGAGAGAAGAAGCAGGTATTCCATGAAACTGCCTGTGTGTATCATGATCAGATGAGGAGTTGAGCAATGTAAAGAGCTTGCTCCAAGCCAGATTTAAGAGGCTGGGGCAATGGCTCTTGTCTGGGGTTGTTAGAAATCACGTACTTGATTGCTCAACAATGCAGTTGTAATTAGAAGAGTAAAGACAACTCTATGGAACAAGAAAAAATTTAAGAGTTTTATTCTCCCCAATGGGATGGTGAAAACTGATGAAGCAGAGCTTGCATTCCTTCTCACAGGGCATTCATATATGCTCCGTTACTGTGTGGGACTGCAGAGACTTTTGAGGCATCCTCACAGACCCATCAGTGGCGACTCGCAAAGATAGTGATGGAAGGGGGAGAAGGGGTTTAATTTTGAATAAGAGAGTTGGAATCAGTCACATTCACAAGGAATATGAGAAATTCCTCTGATCAGACAACTCAGCAGGGATCTCTAAGCATGGAAGACAGCTGAAGGATTTTAAGTGAGCTGCACTAGTGACAAACCATTTCTTTTCCACTTTTGCCTTTCTGTTTTTGAGCAGCATTACAATTGCTTCAGATTTTCTTAAGTACAGAGCAGGTCTGATTTGAGAGGCTATGCGAACAAATGAATTCCTAGCAAGAAAAGGCACAATTTTTAAGAACTATCTTTGTGTTCAACCCTCAGGATTTAATAGACAATTTCCTTGGCTCCCAATTTAGATGTTTCTAGCTGCGCAGTAAGCAGAGACGCATAAGATTCCTCCTTTCTACAGGATCCTTTTGATATTTTTTCACAAGAAAAAAGAAAAAGACAAAGGATTGATAAGATAGCAGAAAAAAGAAGCTGTAATTTTAGGCAGAAGTTTGGGAAAAAACAGCAGGGAAATCTCTCTCTCCTAGTTGGACAAATCTGGCCAAGGCCTCAAGAGTAATTGCTAAGGTTTCCAAGATGGAAAACAGGAAGTATAACATTGTTTCTACCTTGTGTCCACTTTTGTATATTAAAACTGTAAGGTTCTGGCTGATTGTCTTGCTCTTCTATCCCCATGCATTCTATATGATTGATGTCTGTGGAATTTTTGGTTGTAGCCTTTTGTAGGCAGTTGAACGTAAGACAATACCAGGCTCTTCCAGGGTGAAGTAGAGTATATTGGTTACCTATTCGCACTTTCTCTCTGCATCCAGTAGACATAGCAAGGTTCTGGGCTGTGGCCAAGACGGAAAAGGGTCTTTGATCCAGCACCTCATGTGCCATGGGTTTTCCAGGGACCTGAGAAGGTTGCTGAGCAGCTTTGGAAAGAGCAGGCTGCTGCAAGAAAAGTAACATTTTTCCAAAAATGGATCCTAGAATCACAGAAGTACAAAGCTGCAAAGTACCACAGGGAATCATCTATGCCCTCCTTTTACTCAAGGTGGGATTACATTTGCCAAGACAATCTGAAAGGGAGGATTATTTTACTTCTTCCAAAAATCTCCAGTGAAGGAAGACTTCTGCTCACCCTAGGCTGCCTGTACCACCTGTTTCAATATTTCTTTAATAAAAATTGCTTTTTCCTAGTACATAACGTAAATGCCCTTTGCTTAATCCGATCATTTCTTGTCCTAGGACTAGTGAACATAATGAACAACAAATTAATCTTTTTTATAACTGTTTACATATTAGAAAACTGCCACCATGTCCTCCCTCATTTTAAGCCTTCTAGACTAAACAAACTCACTTCCTCTGACCGTTCTCATCGGTCAGATTTCCCTACCCTCAACTCCTTCTTCCTTCTATTCTTCTTAGTACATACTTCACATGAGGTAGTGTCCTGGAGTCCTAAGGTCACATCACTTCCCTAGGTAAGGTTTGGACTACTTCTCTTCAGAGGAAGAGGAGACAATAAACTCCTACATTTTACAAATCAAAGTCCTGAAGCTGCACTCCAGAAGCCTTTCTTCTTCTCTGTTACCCTGTTCATCTACAATAACTAAAAATAAAATGTAGGTGGTTATTCCAAGGTCCTCGTTCACCTTGCTCGTGGATGTAAGGATCTTGGTGAACTTTCCTCAAACTGAACTTTAACTGCATAATATATATTGGTGAAATTAATTTTTTTGTTACTAATCTTCAGTTTTGGTTGAAGAACAGAACTGTGTTGTAAAAATATTTTTGCCTCCAGATGGGACAAGATAGTAGAATGACAGAGATAGACTTGTAGTACTTTGACAAAGTCAGTCTTGTACTACATAGAATTGTAGAATCGTTAAGGTTGGAATAGACCTCCAAGATCATCAGATCCTATCTTTGAACAAATACCACCGTGCCCACTGAACCATACTGCACAGCACCATATCAGCTTGGTTTTTAACACTTCCCAAAAGGCTGACTTCACCACTTTCTAGGGAAAACTCTTTCCATGCTTCTTATTATGCTATCCTGTCCCATACAGCACCATCATAAACACGCTGCCTGGATTTGCAGCAATTTTGATTTTTTTCTGTTCTCTCCAGCAGTAAATTTAACAAAAAATAATGCAATCTGTCTGTCAATTAAGATAGGAATGACATGCAGTGTGGACTTCAATTTTCAGAAAGCTCCTGTGTCAAAGAGCAAGAAATGGCCACTGATCTTTTAAGTAACTATGTAGCACCATAAAAAAAGAAAAAGTATTTCCCCAAAGAAAAACCCATAAAAAGATTGTAGTCTTTATGCAGCTCAAGGAAGCAAGTTCAAGATATTGCTACATGGAAAGATCCTTAAGGAATATTTTTCAGGACATCATCAGACAGACTTATATCAATTGCATGGCTGTCTCAGCAGGGTATTTTGTGCATTTAGAATAAAAGCATTCCCTGTAAGTGCAGGGATAATAATGGCAGATATTTTTAAGGCAAACTGTTTACTAGAAGCAGCCTATGAGAAAAGCACATAATAGACAAAACTGCCCCTCAGGCAGTAGCTGTGGACTGAAAGAAACTCAGAAATTTTGGGTGGGTTATTTTTGTACTGTTCTGTTCCTTTATTATCCAGGATGAAACTGAGAGATCCAAGACAAAAGTTGTAAATGTTGGACTTTTTGAGACCTCAAAGAATGCCTTGTCTTCCAATTTAATGAGAGGGTTTTTGCCAAGTAATTTGTTTCAGACCATCATAAGTATTACAGAACTTATCTTACCTATGGCTATGCTGTTACAGTTCAAATTGGTTGTTCAGTTACTGGCTGTCAAGGTCTAGTAAAATGACAACCCTGAAGCAGTTGGTAGACACAGAAGCAGAGGAAGAGAGAAAAAACTCTTTTCAAGTCTTGGTGTAAAAACAGGAAGTACTTGACATTCTGCCCTGGCATCTGTGTAGTGTCCATAGCTGTTAGTTTAATTTTGGACATTTTGGTTCAATGAGTATAAAAAAGAGGGACAGAGGGAGGGAGAGACAGGAGAGAAATACTCTAAGCAGAGTATCTTAAAGTAGTAGGGAGGTATCCCAGAAATGCCAGGAAAACCTCTTTCAAAAGCAACATATTAAAATGTACAGGATGATGCCTGCTTACCGCAGTAAGTCCTGAGCACACAGACACAGGTTTTACTTCATGTGTGACTTACAAAACTTCAAACAACGTGAACTAACTAACCCCAGCAATACAACTGATGGAGGAAGAGCGGGTTTTACCTCTTGTTCATGATTAGCTGCTTTGAGAATCTTCAGTAGTTTTGGGTTTAGCTCTACAACATCGAAACCAGTAATAGTTTTGTCATTGCCATTATTAGTAAGAGAAAGGGAGATTGATTACTCCATAACTCTGAACTTGGGTAAAGCCTATGTGTAATTGGTACATTAAACAGGATAGAAAGAGGATGATCTGAAAGCTGTAAATTATTCAGTGCTATGTAATCCTGCACAATCGCTTTTTATTAGAAGCACTTCCTGGAAACTCAGGCATTTGTGACCTACTACATAAAGGCCTTCATTTAAAAGACATGAGAATTGAGAGACTAAAGATAAGGCATTCAAATGAGGTTGTATAATTTTGCCCTCTGTAGAAGTTGCTCTGTGAAAGCAAAACTCATGCAGTGTCATAAGCTGAGGCTTCATTTCGATGTCAAAGACATTTCCCAATTTTTCTATGTTAGCCTTTTATGTGTGTTATCATGATGTTTCTCATAAATGTTATTAATTAGTAGACAACTTGCTCCCTGATGCTCTCCTAAAGAGACCAGCATACCCAGTAGGAGCACAGTAAATTCAGCTGCTTTTTTTAGAATCCCACATGTACATCATCACTGCTTTATCAGAAATTCACATTTACATGCAGAATAGCAAAGGTGTGAACCTGACTTTCAATGCTCTGCTCAAGTTTCCTTCCACACTCATTAAATTTGCACAAAGGAAACACTGGTGTTCAGACTTAGATAATTCTGCTTTAGTCACAGACATAATACAGTTACTAAGATTTAAAGTAATGCTATTGAGAGAAATTTAAAACCAACTGATTTAAAATAGGGTATGAAGGGACTACTAGGCTTTCATGAATTTTTAAAATGCAGTTCTTAGCCCTTTCTCTATGAAGAAACACAATGAAAATATAAATTATTCTCCCAGGGAGAGATATAAACAAAGAAATTGGACTATAGTATTAATTACAATGGTAACATTAAAAGATAATTAGTCTTTATAAATCAAGGGTGAGGTTTAATGACTGGCTTTTCCCAGTCCATGAGCAAACCTGTGCCAGCGCCATGGTCCCTCCACCAAGACTTTCTGTTGGGCTGTTCTGGGGCTCTTCAGTCTGGAGAAGAGAAAGTTGTGTGGAGACCTCATAGCAACCTTCCAGTATCTGAAGGGAGCCTGCAGGGAAAGCAGAGAGGTACCCTTCATTGGGATCTGTAGTGACAGGACAAGGAGTAATGGGTACAAACTGAAAGAGGGGGAATTTAAGTTAGAAATTAAGAAGAATTTTTATACTGTGAGGGTGGTGATGCTCTGGAACAGGCTGCCTGGGGAGGTTATGGATGCCCCAAGCCTGGCAGTGTCCAAAGTCAGGTTGGATAAGGCCTTGAACCACCTGGTCTAGTGGGAGGTGTCCCTGCCCATGGCAAGGGGCTTGGGACTTGATGATCTTTAAGGTCTATTCCAACCCCTTAATATACTATGATGTTATAAAATCCCTTTGGGGCTGCCAATCTTCTCCATGTATTCTAATGTACTTATTCTGGATGTTTTTCAGAGTATCAAGGTCATCAAGTCCAAAACATCGTGTTTAGCTTCCAAAGGATAGCAGTGTGTTTCTGGGGTCTTTTTTGTGTTTTTTAAAGAAGTTTGTTTTCTTTCAGTTGGTTGATTAATTTTGTAGCTTTGGTTTTGATTTTGGGTGTTGATTTGTTTGGTTTTTTAAAAGAAGCTTGTTAAAAGGAGGCTAGAAGATGCTGCTAAGGATGTGATAGGGATAATAGTGCAGAACTGAGTGCTAAAATCTTGCTATTGGTTCGTTATTTGTCATCTATTAGGTAAACCTTGAAAAAGGTTAAAGGGAAGCTGATATGATTAAATAGCAAAATTTGGCTCTTCACTATAGATATTCCTCCAAAAAGATGAAGTTGTATCCAGGCAAGGAACATACACTGTAATACACANGTAGCAAAATTTGGCTCTTTACTATAG
This sequence comes from Polioptila caerulea, assembly GCA_013397295.1. Taxonomy (NCBI): domain Eukaryota; kingdom Metazoa; phylum Chordata; class Aves; order Passeriformes; family Certhiidae; genus Polioptila; species Polioptila caerulea. The sequence goes on from VYXF01004253.1 coordinate 948,042, forward strand.
ACACAAGATATTCCTCCAAAAAGATGAAGTTGTATCCAGGCAAGGAACATACACTGTAATACACATTCTAGCAAAATGAATACAAAAACATAAGTAAGCCAAAAGTGAATAACAAGTAAATGCAGAAGGACTCAAAACCTAGAAGGTACAAAATGCCCTCTAGACAGTCCAGAAGCTAAATGCCATATCAGTGTGTGACGTACTGGTGTCCTTATTTTAAAAAGGATATATGAAAACAGTGAGAGTGCAATACAGATAAGAATGGCACAAAACATCCTTTCCAAGAGGAACAATTGAGTAGCAGTAGTAGCCCTCGGGCTCAAAAAGAAACAACTTGAGCCAGATATGATAGACCTCTACAAAATCATGAGTGGTCTAAAGAAGGATTTAACTTTTTATTGTCTACTGCCATATATGAGGTAGGAGCCATCATACAAAGGCTGTAGGATCCAGGGTTGGAGTAAATAAAAGACAATGGTTTTTCATGGGACAAAGATAGGCAGCTGTTCTTGTCCAAGGAAAGAGTTCATGTGGGCACAAAGATAGACTGGAGAAGTAGTAGGAGCAAGGATATTGAACAAACAAACAGCATCAGGTCCCCAAAAGTTCTACTTACTCAAAAAAAGTTGACATGGCAGAGGACTTAAAGAGGGGAAGAACCATAAATTCTTGTCCTGTCCTTATTTACCCTTTACCATCCGTATATGGACACTTAGGGAGAAGGAAGACCAGGTAAAAGGGACATTTGCTCTCAAATAGTACAGACATTGCTGCAGCTGCTCCTGCATCCCATGCTTGTAGAGTCAGATGAAAGTACTGCAGATAGAAAAAGATTTTTTTCTTTTTATTTTTTATTTTACTACACTAGGTAAAGTGTCTCTTCTTGTATTCACAAAATGCAGAGATCAGCTTGTCTTTTTTTCTTGTGATTCTTGAAAAATGAGTTGGCCCTTCTTCCATTTTTAAGCAGTTCACGGGGTCACAGGGTCTTGGACAAATACTGGTCCCTAGTTCTTCATAAGTACTTTCCTCATGTTTTCTTGTCAGGCTTTTGCAGGGTTTGGGATGGGAGGTGGGTGTGGTGCATTGTTTTTGGATTTCTCAGGAGACCAATTTTCTGTTTCCAAATTTTTCACTTCCAATTCACAAATGATATTTCATCCAGTATCTTTTTTACACATAAGCCAGTCTAGTGCTGTTGGTTTCCTGGGAGTTAAGCCCTAAAGATTTTAACAGCATAGTTCAAGAGGTGTACTCACTTGTTTGAATATGTTCCTCCTCTGAATGAGGGTTTGAGTGTGTGACATGTGGCTACGTAGCTCCTCAGGAGAATATACACTTCCACTCTAGCAGTAGCAGCTGGTTAATGCAGAATCATCTGTATAAAATATCAAGATTGTAGACTGTAAGATAGCTCTCTGCCATATATATTTTAAAAATAATTTATACTCAAAATTCTGTGTATTAAAGACATTTTTTCACAGGTTATCTGAACAGAAAATACCAGCTATTCAAACAGTGTCAGTCAGGACATTTTTTTAGACTACATTTGTCAACAGCTCATAAAATCCAATTCCTAAGCCTGATGAACTATAGTGTGGAAAAGCACTAATGAGTTAACTCAATGAGTTAACTTTGTACACGTGTAGGCAGAGTACTGTCAATGTACACTGCAGGTAGGTCATGAAGAATACAGCATGACTATAGTGGCAAACAAATGGGAAGGGCATTTTAAAAATTTAAAAAGGGTTTTCAACTTCACATAGTGGCTCAGATGTTTTTCTTTCCTTTGCTATTGTGGGTGTGCATGTATGCATATTTCATCAGTGTTGGAGGAATTATTTTGAAAACAAAATACTGTAAGTCATCAATAAAAGAACATGCATTTTCCAGGAAAAAGGGAAAATGCGTAGAGCATTAAATGAGGGTGCCCTGCCTTTCCTTCTCTAGTGCTAAACCCCTCCACCTTGCTAAGAATGTCAGAGTTTTGCCACAGAGGCAATGACAATATAAACTAGGTAGAGTCAATAAAAGCCTAGGCATGCAGTTAGTTGACATCAGCAAGAGGTATCATGCTCAAAATATGTGCAAATAACGTGTATAAGATTGCACAGACATCTGGTAGAGATAATTTTTTTACTTAAATCCAGTACTGACACAGACACTAAGATTGCTGTCTTCAGAGCTATAAAAGTGCACTCATATGGTTATGCTGAGCATGTGGTTGCTCAAGGAAGATGTTTCTCAAAAACTGTCAGGAAAGGGAAAACACAACCAGGACTGCTTTCGTATTTCCATGTTTAGTGGTTTACAGCAGTGGAATTCAGGGCCTGCGATCTATTACAGTGGGAGGGAGCATGTAAGTCATGGCATCATCTGGTTTAAAGGCCCATAGCTGTTGTTCTTTTCCATCTAGGATCAGACAAAGCGGCATGAGGCTCCACATAATTAAGAGCAACTATCCCGCAGCGGCAAGGAAAGCAGAAAAGATTTCATTGGGAAGGAGGACTGACTACAGTACTTTAAAGACATGATTGTAAACAGAAGAAGCAAACCAGAGAATGTTTAACAGGAAAATAGCACTCTGACCCTCCCTGGATTAAATGCTATCAATCAAGTTTAAATTTAGCTCCTACATGGTCCCACATGAAAGGAAGGCAGTAGGGGCAAGGAAAGCTTAACGCCCGAGAATATTTGTATTGCATGGCAAGGAAAACAAGCCTAAAGTCAACAAAGAGCAGCCTGTAAAAACAAATAGTCCTGATGAGAACAGCACTGCCACCCGAAAGCTCATTAGCAGCCAGAAACAGAAGAATTGTCTCTCTGCTCTTTCTTTGCTGACTGCCCCCAGCCTAGCGCTACCACAGCGCTTCTGACTCAGCTGCTGCCTCCCTCCTGGCGTAACCCCTGAGCACTTGCCAGCACCCACACAATGCATGCCCTCAGCATGAAGAGTGTTTCCCCAGGGTGGGCTGGGCTGCTCTGTGGTGGGAGGCAGGAATGGAAAAAGAGCAGGAAACATCTGAGGGTTTTTTTCAAATAATAGTAATGTATACATACACGTATAGTAATTGTCTTTATCTGTTCTAAGATAAACTAGCAGAGGGAAATTTTGGGTGTAAAATGATGAGAGGAAACACTGCCATGCCCACCAGCAAGCACATGGGATTTCAGAAATCATGTGAATTCCAAACCCAACGTCCCATCTGTCATCGCCTATTCACTGCTGGTGGAGTCACAGCTGTGGGGCAATGAGACGCTCCATTTCCTCCTGGTGCATGGGAAAACACAACCAAGCATTTGGACAGAGCTGAGACGTCTGGTGATCAGTAAGGAACACCAAATACATTTTTTAACCTTGACAGCCAAGATGTCATTTTAACAAACTTGCATTTAGGTAAGCAGTTGGATAATATCAGAGCCCATTTACAGCACTTCAAGATTTTTTGTGCCTGTAGGTTTTACACTGGCCACAAGATTCTGTTCTGTAGATTAAGTTAATATTTGGCAGAGTTTAAGGTCGGAGACAAAGTGATATCTGCAAGTGTTAAAAAGGATATTCAACATTGCAGTTCTATTTGCAAGTTTTTGCCATTTTTTCCTTTTCTCTTCTCTGTTCAGACCACCAAACTGCAGATAAAAGGACAGAAAGGGGAAAAAAAATCAAGGAAGTTTCTCAAATGTAGCAAGTTGAAAGAGAACCTCTGTTATGCACAACAATCTGAATACTTTCCTGCATCACTGTAGTACCTTTCAGCTTCCCCATCCCGCTGTGCTGTTTGACTCCTTTCCTCTTCCAAACCTGCAGATGCACATCAAGCAGCCAACACCTGAGCAGGGCCCTGGTGCCCTGACTATTGGTTCATATTTGTGTACCTAATATATGATCACACACAGTCTGTTTATGAGCTTTATGGGTTTGTCTGTTTGTCTTCTTGTTGTTTATGTATGTCTGTGTATTTGTGGAAACTGAGGTTAGTTAATAATGCATTGCCTACACCAAATGCGTTGGCCTAGTCACTGTCTATTGCCCCATGATGGAAACCACTGGATTGTGTATAACTTGGAATATGTGGCAGAGTTAGACCCTGTGCAGTAGGAGGGTACAGACATGTTGCTTGCAAAATCAGGGGCAAAGTTCCAGTCAATTCTGCAGAGAAATCCTTGCTCCAAGGCTGACTCTTCAGTTCCTTACCTGTCATCATTCTCTCAGGATGCAATGGGAAGATGAAGTTCAAGACTAAAAATGCTGCATTTAAAGCACCTGTATTTGTATAACAAAGTAATACACAGCTTTGAGTTGGCTTCACTTTCTGATGTCTCTACCATTTTTTGCCCAATTACAGGCATGCAAAGTAGAAAGGATATCCATCAAAGTAGAGGACCCATACACCATATATATGATGTTAGAAATAAATTTTAACATTCAATTTAAGAAAAAGCAGCTCAGAGTAGACTCTAACCTCTTGGAAAACACATTTTAAATGAAATAGTAAGAACATACATCAATCTTCTATATACAGTTTTCATTTTTTAGGAAACATTGAGCTACAGCAGTAAAATTATGCAGGTAAAGCATCTAGTTTTTCTGACAAAAAAGTAAGAATGTCTGATTTTCAAGAATTTTTAATTACAGGCATATATCTATCACTTCAGATATTTGATTTCATAATCTGTAATCTCAAACTGGATTTTCTTAAGAGTAACTTTACCCTATAGATTCTGCAGTTAAACAAGTTTCTTCCTCACTCTTTTCACATCCTTTCTGGATTTTGGTATTGCCCTCATTTGCAATGGGAACTGTGGCAGAATTGCATTTTCTTTTGCAAACAGAATGGGGAAATTCAAAACAGGCACAGGTACCTATTATGCTTCTTATATTGAGATGACTTTTAATACATAAGAAAGAAATCCCCTAAACCTACAATATTAATTAATTTGTTTATAAAACAACCTGCCTCTCAATATTTGTATACTCTTGCATCAGATTTAGAACATTTTTTATGAAAATGAATTTGAGGGTCTTCCCCTAGAAAATGTTCAGATAATAAACATAAAATATTAAACTAACCAGGGGAAAAGGTTGAAGTTTCTCTATTTTGCTGTGAAGAATGTGGGAAAATCACAGACACTTTTAGACTGACATATTATTTTCCAAAGGTATTTTAAATAAAGTCCTCTTTGAATCCCATGAGAAACACCCTTGTCCTTGTATGTTTAGTGGAAAGAATGCTGGCAAAAGTCTTTGAAAAGTCACACAAGTGGTAAAATGTCCATAGGTAAAAAAATTGGCTGAGTCCATACCTTCCTTTCCATCTCTGCAGTATGACAGGTATTTACTTTCAGAAAAGTGCTCTTCTGACTCGGTAAATATGAGCATGAGGAGGAAAAAAAGTTCCATCCACAGGTTGAGTTTACTTCAGCTTCTGCATGTATTCATCCTTAATTGCTCAACAGAGGCTGTGAGCAAAAGTGCTGGCTCATCTCAATGCTGGTGGCAAAAAAGGTGACAAATGGAGAAAAAGCATCTCTGTTTTTTCAGCGTTGTGATCAAGCTCTGACTGTCCCAGATTGGTAGCAGGCACTGTAAGATACAGTGTGGAACTGCAGGAAGCACCCCCTTGTGTCTCTGGTGGCGTGACATTGCAGAGTGCCTCCAAGACAGCTTTACTTGCCTCTCTGTCTGAAGACCTGAGTGGGAACAGAGGAAAAAAAGGGCAGAAATCTCAAAAACTGGTGGCAGGCATTCAGGATCTCACGCTGTTTCACTGATGTTAACCAGCCTCCAAACAGGCCTGCCAACAAAGTGTTTGAAGATCTATTTGGGTGGAGGTATGCCTCCATAGGGTGCCTGAGACCAGCTGCAGAAGCTGAGCTGGTGGGTCTTGACCTCCCTCTCCATCCTTCTCCCAGGGGCCTGGCCAAGGCTGCCTGACTGCCCACAGGAGCTGGGTGGCTTTGGGAGCGTTTGTGGTACTAAACCCTTGTCACAGGTCAGTCGCTTCCCCCAGTCATACTTCCTCTAAAAATACCCATGTCTTATGGCTTCTGTAGTCACATAACTTCATGTCTCCCTTACTCCTTCCCCAGAGGAATGAAGAATGTTAAGCTGCTGGCAGCTAAATTGTATTTAAAGACATTTTTATTTTCTGAATCATATTCAGTGCGATGCTTGTTTTAATTATATGTTATGCCGGGTGCTGTAAGATGCATGCATGAAAGTCTGTCCATAAATAAACATGCCTTTAAAAGTTCTTATTTCTTTTCCTTGAGTCAATTCCTGCTCCTTTGCTGAGGTGCACAAAAGCTGGGATATAAGTTCTCCAAAGCCCAGCCACGGAGCCCAGACACCACACGATGCCAGGCAGTCTCTTTGCACCGCTTCTGCCTGGGCTCGCCTGCGCTGCGGCACCGGGGGGACGCCTGCCCCGGATGGCGACTCCAGGGGCCCAAAATGACCACGACTGCCTGGGGAAATGAGCTACTGTGCCTTCTGGAGAGGCAGGCACTCTCCAAAAGCCTCTCTTAGGGCCGCGGTGAGGCGAAAGACGAAAAACTCGCCAGGCAAACACATTGTGAACACCAGGCGAGCTCTCACAAGCTGCTGCTGCGCGGGAGGCAGAGCTCAGCCCTGAGCACAGGTCCCGGTGGAGGTGCCGTGACCTGGCTGTGCCCCTTCTCGGGCTCAGATCCCCTCAGGGCTCCCGTGGGATGAGGGAATGTCACCTGCCACAGGCGAAGGGTTGGCTCAGCAGCGGCCGATCAAACAGCGGCGGCAGGCGTGGGCCTGCCCATCAAAGGACCCTCTTGA
>VYXF01004254.1:426-77982 GCA_013397295.1 Polioptila caerulea
CTCCTTATGGATATCAAAGAAAGTCCAAGCAAGTGAAGTCTGGCTGTGTGAGCCCAGTTGTGGCAGCAAGCTCCATAAATAAACAGCAAGTAGGTGTGTGCAATTAAATGTATTTGCAAACAGTTTACTTGCTACCTGTAAGAAATGGATTGCTGGTCCCAGGCCCTGGGAATCAGAGGTGGGGGGCAATAGTCACACACATTTTCCTGCCTGGTAGATGGGATGTGGAGTAGTCACCTTCCTGGTGAGTTATCATGTGCACAGAGTAAAAAAGTCTGTATAGATCTCACCCTTGTTTCTCAACTCCAAACTGGCCTGGGCAGCAAATGAAGATGCTTGGAAATAGCACAGCTTCTGCCAGTAAGGGGCCAGAGGAAGAGAATGAAAACAGGAGGTCCACATCAGGAAGAAAGAAAGACATTTTTCACTTGGGAGATCTGAGTGAGAAGGAGAGCAAACAGAGTCAGGGAGTGCATTGTTTAGATTTGTGTGGATAGTCTCTTGTATCCTGCCAAGGATGTTTATGCTGGGATCTGAAGAAGATAGTATGCTGGAGGGGGATTTTAGTTTCTGTGATACTGTGCCTCAGAGATTATTGGCTAGCATTGATAATTGAGCAAGTCAAATCTGTTGTCTTGGACAAGATGTTACTCTGACTTTGCAAATCCTGGGCCATGTTGTTGGCGTTCTGGCAGTGCTGCACTTTTTGTCTGGCTTTTTGCTGGCTGGATGCCATTCTGCTCCTAGCTGGCTGACAGACCTCGTGCAGGCTTGTCAGAAAGTCTTTTGTTCAGTGATGAAGAACAGGGTTTCGTTCATGTGGGACTCTAATTTAAGTGTTTGTGTTTAGGTGATCCTGAAGTAGGGGATCTGTAGTATGTACAGAAACATAAGATTAGGACAAAAATGAGTAGTTTTCCCATGCTGTCCCTATCCTATCTCCAGGAAATCCGGTGCTGTTACCAGTTTTCCATGTGTTCAAGTCCTATGTGAAGAGCACGTGTGGCTGGGCTGCAAGAGCAAGAAGGCAGGATGTTGTCAAGGCCAAAGCCTGGGGAGTCCGAGGCAGACCTGCTGCGCTTTCAGAACCAGTTCCTGGCAGCAAGAGCTTCACCTGCAGTGAAGATTGTGAAGAAAGCAGACAAGAGGAAGGGGAAGGAAGGGAGCACAGATGCTGAGAGACCCCCGTTACAGGACAGCAAAGATGTAGTCATGCTGGATGGTAAATTTGTTTGTTTCTTTGAATTACTAAGATTCTCTGTCTTTCCACCCAGTGTTGCTTTTCCCTTCCATTTGTGCCCTTCTTGCAGTATTATTTATTCCTTAGTCTTGGAAATTGGCTTGTCCAATGTTACTAGCATCCAGTAGAACCACCTTTGGTGATTTAGTCTGTGCCTATCAGCTGTCTGTGGTACCTTGCCAGCAAGAGGTGTTTTCTGTAATTTGTACTGTTTGGACACTCACTGCTTATTTTGCTGGCTATCCAGACCCAGTGCCTTTGAGATTTACCTCTCCTAGCAACTCCAGTTTTCAGCCAGCTGATCTGGCTTGCTTTTGTTTTCTCCGTCAGTAGTAGCTGTAGCACTTTTATCATGTGCTTGATCTAAGAAGCACAAGGTGCTTTTTTAACAGCAACACTATAAATCTTGCAGTACTTTGTTTCAGGTAGAGGAAATATGGTCTGTTTATAGCAGGTGGAAAGGAGTTTGTTCATGATCATACAAATCCCTCACTTTTAACAGTTTGCAGCAGAAATGTGCTTTTTTATGCCTCAACACAAACTGCAAGGACAATATTTGTTTCTGTACAGCTTTGCTTCTTCCCTTAATACTTGCAGTCAGACCTCAGTACCCTTTCCTGCTTATGGAGCCCTTTGGAAAGACCTTGTGCCAATACATAAGTGGAATCTTCAAGCATGTTCATCTCCACTACACACTTCAGGTTAGAGACAGGGGACTCTTACTTGTCTTACTGCTTCCTTAACTATATCTCTCCTCAGAGGAATAGAAGGTGCTGTTAGGAAGCCTTGGTCTGGTACCTATTGCACAGTGGTTATACAGCCATAACTTGACTGGTTTTTTTCTTATTATTGCTTCCCCTCTTCAGGTTTTCCTGATACTCTCCCAGCTCTAACTCCAGCTCCTCCAAAAAAGTCCAAGATCAAAAGTGCTAGTGTCCACTTTGAGGATGAAGATCCAGAGGAAAGGTTGGAGACTCATGATCGACACATTACAGCAGTCTTCAGCAAAATTATTGTATGTCTGCCTTTTGTGTGATGACCTAGTGTTTGTTTATTTGAATGCTGTGAACTAAGCAGGGATGAAGGGCTCTGCTTTTTATTTCTACAATGTAATGATGCAGCACTGTAGACCAGTGTCCTGGAGCACCTTAAAAGAAAAAAGCTCTTTGGGTGTATTTTTCCTCTCAGTTAAATATCGATACAGATCTGTCTTCCAGCCCTGACTGCCTACAGGTCCGACTGATTGCATGCAGGCATGTGCTGTAGTGTGGATTTGGATGAGTTTCTGGACTCTGCTGGGGATGTTCTCCTGGCTTTGCAGGCCTAGGTTTTCCTTTATCTGATTGAGTGATGCGTGGAGTTTGGCAGCCCAGTTTTTTGAAGATAGTCTCACTTTGTCTCTGAATAAGCACAAGGTATTCTGAGCCTGATGACGATGTGAGCTGCAGAGCTGAGAGATTTTGAACCTGCTCTCAGTTAAATGATACAAACGTGTGGCTGTTGCAATGGTTTTACAGGGTTGGAATTTTTTTCTTCAGGAACGAGACACAAGTGCAGTAGCAGTGACCATGCCAGTGCCCACGGGAGACCCATTTCCAAGGACATTTCACCGCTCTGAGATAAAAAGTGAGGTAAGATTAGGAGCAGATGTTTTATGCTACCTTTGTTAAGAATTAAACTTTCTCCCATTAAAGCATAATGCTTAGTGGGCTTGGTAAGGCTCAAAATAACCAGCTTGGTATGCTGGAGATTATGAACTAGCTCAACATATCTGTGGCATTGCCACCTGTGTGAAGGAGAGTCTTCTACTAAGCTGCCATCAAATAGCTACTCCATACCCTGCAGTTAAGTAGCATTGAAATCTTCTTGGTATTGAATCTTCTTCTTCAGCTAACTTCACTGAAGTGGGTCAAATCTGCAGTGCTGTAATAGAATTGATCCTGTTCTGCTTGTTTTTCTCTGAGGAGCAATCTCTGTTAATTTGTCCACCAGGTTCTTAGTGACGTTGTGCCTGATTTCTCCTGGCATAACATTTGAGTATGGTTGCTCAGGTTATCTTTTGCAGCTTTTTGGATTTTGACATAATTTTCTTCTGAGACTGTAAACTGGAAGCCATGGTTGCTCTTACCAGTCATTGCTGTAGTAGCAAGGACTGCTAGGGAAGTAGGAGTCAGATGCTGGGATTGATGTGTGGTTGACAGCTGTGATTGCTTTGAGGAGGTAGCTTATTTTGAAGGACAGCTTTTTTGAAGGGTAGGAGTAGTACTTTTTAAACTACCAGTTTTGTTTATTAGATGCAGAAGCGCACAAAGCAGCTACCAAATGTTCAGTCTGCCTTTTAAGCTTCCTCTCTGGACTGGAGATATGCAAGAGATTTTTTGCTTAGTCTCCTTTGGATTTCCTCTGCATCCCCTGTGCAAGGCTGTTCAGAGCCATGCCCTTCTATTACCTAGGCAAGCAACACAGTAATTTAGCCAGGATTATTTTAGCACTCCTTGCTCACTTCTTACTGTGTAAACCTCTTCACCCCGCTGCTCACTAATCACCTTATAAGAAGCCTGTTCCAAGCATGTGGTGAGCACAGTGAAGTACAGCCTCATTTATACCTAGAAATCCAAGATACTCAGCTATGCAGAGCTTCCAAACAGAAGGAAAGCTGGAACTGTTGTGTTTGGTGATGTTTTAGGTGTATTTTCCTTGCTTGAATTCACTTATAATTATTCATCTTCCTTCTCTAGGTGCCAAAAAACATCCATATCTTTGTCTCTCTGTTACAGCAGTAAACTGTTGTTTAAACAGTCACGCATATACAGAAAAGGGCAGGCAACTGCCAGCAGTCTCCCTGTATCACGTCCCAAAGTCTGATCTGAGGGTGTCTTTAGGATCAGATCTATACATTTAGTGGCAGGTGTGCAGGGAGACTCTGGAGAGGAAAGTGGACACATGGTTTCCCCGTTTGCAGGTGCAGCTGGGATCTGGGAAAAAAAGCATCTTTGCTCAGAAGATGGCAGCGAAAAGAGCTGCTGAAAAGGCAGCGACGGCACCCTCTGCTGCCGAGTGCGTGCAAGTAGGATCAGCTGCTCCGGATGCCTTGGATCCTGTGGGATCCGTGGGAGAGGCACCTCTCCCCAGCGACAGGGGTGGTAAGTGAAGAAGGTTCTACTTATCCAGCTGACCGTATTTACATAGCCTTAGTACCCATAACGTCAGGGCACCATATTTTTAAATTAGGGTGGCATTGTTGTCCTCAGTTTAGGAATCCCAAGGTCAGTTGGAATGTCTGTATTGTGGCAATGATTTGAAATGGTCTGAGATGCAAACTAAAAATTCTAAGGAAAAAATTCTGAGATGCATTCTAAAAAAATTGGATTGGCTTTCTTACTGGTTTCCTTTTTGCTTCACGCAAGGAAATAGATTTATTTTTCAAGATTCTTGTCCTCCTTTTCCTTTCTGTTTGTTTTATGTAAAGTTTTTCTTGTTTCATTGCAAATTTCCACAATTTTAGGAAGAGGATAGTTCTGTGTTGAAAGCGTTTGAGACCACCGTAATGTGGGTTCTCACTCCTACTGAAATGTTTGAAAGCTCAGTTTTCCCTCACCAGGTCTGCTGCCATGAGACTGTGGCTTTGCTCCATAAGGGATGCTGTGAGGCAGTGCTGATGAGTCAGTGCCACCTCCAGCAGTTACTTGTCTGACAGCAATGTGACAAGGAAAGATGAAGCCAGTTCAACTGTTACCAGCATCTCCAGGGTTTTTTTAAATTTGTGTTGTCTGGGGCAGTCCAGTTTGCTTAGGACCACCCTGTGTCTGATTTTCATTCTGACACCCTCTCTTTCACATTGAATTAGAGGTCAGATGTCATTTGAAGGTTACCATTTGTCTAAGGTTTGTGTCAGCCCTGTCCCCTGTCAGAGAATCGGTAAGAGAACTTCTAGGTGTGCTGTGCTGTGCATAAAGCCACCATCCAGGTCACTATACTGTGCTTACTATATGTCCTGTTACAATTGGACATGTATAATTCAGTCTGAGAAAGCTGAAAGGGAAATAGAGCAGCCTTATAGCTGTCATCCTCTTGAACATAAATGCTTCTAAAATGTAATAGCATGACAGAGAGATTACAAAACGGCTTGGCCTCTTCAACCAGACCATTGTGGCAGGATCACTAGAAGCAAGAGAAGAGGGGGAGCTTAATTTCTTATAGTAACAATATGGTTGTCTCTTGTAACCCTTTGTTTAATTGCTGGTGATGGGAAGCTTACTGAAGCTTTAGCCAGGTTACCCTGTCTTATCTCTTTCCGCTCAATATGCGGAACAACTGTGGAAATGACATCAAATCTTCCTGGTGTTATGTTGAGAATCATTGCTGCTGTTTGAACAGAGTTTTGATGCTTTCAGGGCTGGCTGGTTTAGGGGCATAGGGATGGTCCAAGTCAATATATGGAGGATATGAATAAAACTTAAGCAGTAAAATTGCAAAGTCAGGTCCAAGTATAGTGGGTTACAGGAGAGCTGGAGGGTCTCACACTGACCAAAGGAGCATGTTACCTGGTGCTCTGGTTAAATGAAATGAACCTTTAAAATGGATTATGATCAGATGATAAAGGGGGCTCAGTTTTGTTCAGAGTAGGAAGAATGCCCCTTGCTGTAACTTCTAATATGTTTAACCCTTGGAGATGAGTACAGGACATTGTTAGAAGCAGACATGCCTGTGTTGAGAATTGATCCTATATCTCTCTGGAAGCTGGTTTACCTAATCTAATGTTCTGTTTTACTCAGCAGATATTTACTAGGTCATGGTTCAGCTGACATACGAATGTGGGTTCAGGCATTCTTGGGCAGAGAAAGAATCTAGTATTTACTAGCTTGGAACAATGCTCTGATGCATCGGTTGAGAATTATGCTCCAGTTTACCTTCTTGTGCTGCTGCTTTGCATTAAAGAATCATCCCTGCCATCCCTCCTCAAGCTCCCAAAGAAACAAGCTGGAAATGATGTCAACATGTTGTAACATGGGATGAAAGCGCAAATGTTTTAGTTTTGTTTGAAGCTAAACTAAACTTCTTTACTCCTAACTATACTACCCAAGTAAAAAAACAAAAGGAGAAATTATGCAGGCATATTAATGACAGAATTGAGATTTATTCATGATGCTGTAAACACAGATCACTAACTGCTTTCTCTGTTGCTTCTTATAGATAAAGATGGTGACTTTTTGACCACTCAGCGTTCTTGTCTCATAACGGGAGAGGGTCTTGGGAGCCAAAGGAGTGAGCAGGAAGCTCAAGCTATTCACAAAGAGAACTTGGAGAAGCTGCAATCTATGTCTGAGGAAGAGATCCTGCAGGAGCAGGCGAGGCTTCTGGCTCAGCTGGGTATGTGCTGGGAATGTGCTTCAGCTCTAGAGTTGAGGCAATTTATTGAATATGCAGGTGTCCTGAAGTCTTAGCAAATTCACGTGTCAGCAATGGGAACTTGGAATTCCTTCTCATTCCATATGTGGATAATCTTAGTTCTTACTCTTTCTGACATGACATGGAAGCAAGTGTAAAGAAATAAAAGAGTCTTTATTTTTCAGTGAGGCTTAATTTGGCTTATGTCTTTCTCATCACTCCTCTGCTGTGGGTTAAGGTGATCCATGCACTTTATTGCCTTGCACTCCAAATACATTGTCGGACATAAATGTTTAAGGTCCTAAAATATAATTCTCTGAAGCTGATAAGAAAGCAGTTTCATAGCAATGCTGAGGTGAGAGAGAACCCTTGGTCTTCCTCTCCAAAATACCTAAAACTTGGGCCAGAACTGTCAGTACCCAGATAGGGAGAACATATGGGCCTGTGGGAGATTTCAGCTTAAACCTATACTTGTAGAGCAGAAAAACTTGCAATTAGCCTTGACTTTTTGAAAAAGTGTTTTAATTATCAGGCTTTTGCGTGCAGGCATATTCTGGCAGGGATCTGGTCTCTGGTTTGGAGCCCTGTCCATAGTAGTGCTCTGGGAGTGCCTATCACTGGCACCTGATGGCAAGGTAGAGAACACTGAATGTGGTATGTTTGATAAGACTTGGTGTGATCTGGGGCACTGCAACACTTGTTGGCGTTGGTTTGATGAATTTATATGCTCAGGAAGAGCAGATGTACAGATGTAGGTGGCAGACAAGGATTTTTTAAATTCTCATGATCTTAGGTCCTCTAGCATTGAATTTAGATGTGAGCGTCATTTTAGATGCGTAAGTCTCTTGTGGGTTCAGCTTAAAGATCATATTAATTATCTTGACTTCATTGCAAGCAACATGGGTATAACTGGAAAGGTGGCAAAGGAACTACACAAAATAGTTGCAGCCAGATTGTTTAGGTACATCCTTCATTCAGAGACCCAAGTATTTTATTTGGCTTCACTGCTTATAACAATGGCACGTGTATGAAAAGTACCCTGATTACGTACTTGCTTCTTGTCAATGATTTGTGATCTTTGCTCCTTGTTCCAGCTGCTCAGTCCTTTGGGATGTTAGTGAATTGAATGTTTAAGGAGTTTAAAAAGGATGAGATGTATTTTAAGTATTTTTGAACAGTATTTTCTGAAGCAATGTATTTTTTATATGCCTTGTAGATTACAATTGTAGATATTTTAGTCTTTTGAGGCCTCAAAGAAACTGGGAGTATTTTTGGAATTCCCAAAATATCTGTGGGTAGAGAATTATACATGATGAAGCAACTCCTAAACCAAATTGCTGACTTACAGATGGATTTAGGAACTGGACGGTCACAGAGCTGTGAATTAAGGAGACTTTTTCTTCATATTTGAGAGTGTGAATAATTTGTATGTGTTAAATGCTGTCCAGTCCCTGAATTAACTTCTTAGTTATGAAGATGATACTCGGTAGTGTGAAATATGAGAATGGGTATGCAGTTCTGTGCTGGGCAGTGTCTTATTGTTGGTACTGGGCTGATTTTGTTTATGGAGACTCTGAACAGAAGTAGGCAAAGTTTCTCACATACTATGCACAGATTGACATCAGTGACTTTTTTGTCACTGTGTGAAACGATGAAATAATGAATACAGTCTTTCCTAGCTGTGTACAGTGAAATGTAAGAAAGTGAGAGCTCTACTTGCATTCAGAAAAAATAGGAATACTTTAATGAGACTGGGCTGAATGCCTGTCCTTCACCAAGGATGGTTTGACTCCATTGTTGAGGAGAACTTGCAGTGATCATGAGTATGGGAGAGATGTTTCAGAGACATGGGAGCAATTTTTGAGATGACTTATCTCAGGTACAGAGCATTTCTCAGCGGCTTGTCCTCTGTCCTCCAAAGAATAAACAACCACTGTAGGTGTTGTGTTGTACTTTATATATCTCTGACACTGCTTACTGGAGTATTTCCATACCTTGTGGAGGCACAATGCACAGTCTCTCACTGTTCACCTCTGGCATAAGGATCCCAACACCATCTTCTTGAGAGGAATATTCAGAGACAGTGTACTCCATCCAAAATCATGTGGGATATCTGTAGCAGGTCTGAAAGTAAAATTGTCAGTTCTTTCTCTGATGAACATAATCTATCCTTCAAAACACGTCTACCTCCCAAATGTTTCTCTTCAAAGCATGAAGAGAATGGCTATGTCTTTTTTCTGAGTGTTGTTAGACCATAATTGGAATGGGGAGTCAGTTCAAAACAAATGTCACCTTGTAACATAATATTTGAACAGCGACTTGCAGTTCTGCTGCAATTCAATAAAGATCAGGTAATTCTTTTTGTAGTGTCTGTCCTGTGTATTCTTCTAGTGTTCAGATTGATGGCACTGAGTGGTCTACACAGGGACCACAGACCAGAATTCTCTCCACAGTTAATAGTCTTGTTTAGATGTCCCATTCGAGTGGCAGTGTGGGGTAAAAAAGCAATTATCTTTATTTGTAAGCTGGGAAAATAAAATATTTGTGTTTGCTTTACCCTAAAAGACATTTTGTCAGTTCTTTCTCTGGTGTCTCCTCACCAGTGAGTTACACCCACCTAGGAGGTCATGAAGCAGTGGAGTATCTCAAGAGGAGTGACAGTTGGTAAGAGAAAGAGGACATGTAGAAAAGACTGAAACATAAATAGCAGGAGCTATAGGCATATGAAGTATTTTGAGACTCTCTGTCACATCTCTGTCTGTCTCTTTGTCAATACTTGCAGATCCCAGTATAGTTGCTTTCTTGAAATCACAACGTTTTAACAATGAGGGTCAGAAAAAGGAATTAAAAATGGAACTGAACAGACCAGAGGAGTTTGTGGAATCTCTGCCTGTGGCTCAGCATGGTGGAAGATCATCTTTTTCCATGCAGGAGCCAGGTCTGGAAGAACAAATAAAGAAGGAAGAAAATATGAAGGTAGAAATAATGGGTAAGAAACAAAGTGCATATTATTAATTTCCTGAACAGAAATATAAGGTTTGTATGGTGTTTATATCAATCTACATTGAATTGTTGTGCTACTTTGTAGGGATCCAAATCTGAATTTTATCATAATGTTTAAAAAATATGTATTTTGGGTTCAAAAAAGAACATCTCTAGATGGGCTCCACAGATTAGAAAGGTACACTATGTAATGGAAGTGACCTGTTCATTGCTTTTTCAAATCTGTTCTAAGGCCTCTGAAGAGAAAATGTGTGTTAAACTAGGCATCACTGTTCTTCTGTTCAGTCATGTGAACAAGGAAACAGAAGAGTGTACTAGTGAGATTCAGCTGGTGCCTGAATAATTTCTTTGAACTGGTACTGGCTGGGGACAAGAGAGTGTTGGGTAGGTAAGGGTTAACGATTTGTTCACAGGCTGGCACAGAGGTGGCAATAACTCTCACTTCAGGGAAATTGCTCTTATTGAGCATTTATGTCTTAGGTGACACTGCTATGGCCCCACTCTCTGTCTTGTATCTCAGAAGCCACCCAGTGATTTTCTCAGGATAGAGTTATTTCCTTTGTGCTTTGGATGGAGGGGGAAGTATTAAGCTGTAGAATGTCCTGCTTTTTGTGGAGTGGTACAGAGCTATTGCCTCTTATGACAGAACCCTTTAATGCTCAATCTATGCCTATATGGGGAGAAAGCTGCTTTACCTCCAGTAGCTAGAGCAGCCCCATACATTCTCATGGCAGAGAAGGGAAGATTTTTCCCTTTAGGTTTCTGCTCTTATTGTTGCTTTCCTCACTGCATTTTTTCTTCAGCAATTTCTTTTTTGCTGTTGTGATTTTTAAGCTCCTGTTGTAATTTTCCCCACACTTTTGTTCCTAACATACTTGTCCCATAATTTTGTGTCAATTTTTGCCTTTCTCCATCTCATCATCCTCTTGTCTAATGCATCCTTTGTGTTCCAGTGTGACTGGCAGACTGGTTAAAGAAGTCTATATATCACTTTGGGATTTCAGCTTGATGGTTGCAAGAGATAACAAGCATTTACCATTTTCTTCCTGAGAGGGATGAGTCTGTCTGTGTATATATACATATATGTGTGTGTGTGTGTGTGTGTGAACATATGCAGGAGAAATAAAGCTCAGCCCCTTTTTTGAGGAAGACACTTCACTGAACAGTCCTTTTGCAGTTTCTTGCAAAGTTTTACTTTTCCACAAATCCATCTTAATCAAAGGGACTATTTTTAGTTCTTTTTAGTCCTAGAACAACTGAGTGCACAAGTAGCACCAGGTCAAAAGACATCTTTTCATCTCCTGGGAGCAATAGAAGCAAGTTTTTCAACCTGTAATGGTAATAACAGTAATGCTCTTGGGAATAGCTCAGTGTTTAAAACATTGTGTACTGACATCTCCTCCCTCTTATAGAAGACAGCACAAAAAAAAGAGGAATTTGCCCAGGATATTTGAAACAACAAAGAAAGGGTGAGCTGAAACACAGTTTAAAAAGCAAGGGAAGCCTTTCCAGTACCTTAGTTTATGCCTGCAGCCAATCTTGGCCAAAAGGAGATGTAAAAATTAATTTGACATTAGCACTTAATGTTGGAGTTTCAGCATTTGTTTACACTCAGAAGTAAGCGCATCAAGAATAGCCCAGCAGAAATGGTCACACTGAATTTCCAGTGATGACACAAAGCAATAAGATTACTCAAAAGTCAAACCTACCTCTCTAATGACATGAAAGGCTACTGTTTATTAGAAACAAGATGGTGAAACCTTTATCCAGCGACTTGTAACCTTATCAAATGGAAAAGTTAATTCTGTCACTGAGAGAAAATGGGAAGCAAAGCAAAACGTGAGGAGGTTGAATGGTCGCCTTTAATGTAACCCAAGTCTGAAAAAGTTCAGTGCAAATGTTGCATTCACACTGCCAGCTTGTGCTTCTGTAAAGGGATTTCTCAGTAACAGTCTGCTGATGTCTTGAAATATATATCCATCTTTTATTGTTGACAAGATCATTGTACTAAGGGCTGCTAGTAACATGCATAATCTTATTCATAGAATGATTAGCTCAACCCTGTCAATTTAGTGATTAATAGAGAAAACATTTTGTTAAATTACAAATGTCGATATATTTTGTTTTTCTGCTGATTTTATTTCCTCTCATGTTGCATCTACCACCCACAAACATTCCACTTTCGTACATTTCAGATGCTTTTTCCTTAGCTTCAATTAAAATGCATGCTGAGCGTTTGGCTGAAATTCTGTGGAACAGCTTTCTGGCTGAGCAAGATAACTCTGTGCTTGGTTCCTTGCCTGATTCAATACCGCATTGATCATGAGGGTGAAACTTCATTCTGGAGAGGATGAGTGCCCTTCTTGAAAGTTTATCTGCTAATTGGAAGAAAGTAAAAGGTTAGGTTTCAGGCCAATTATCAGCAGGAAAAGATCTGATGAAAGAAGAGCATCTCAGTGGGACTTGTTCCTTGCAAGAGAAGACCGGAGTACTAGGATTAATAGCTGCAATGCAGATGAGTTCTGGGCTGCTCCAGCAGGAGTGATGCTAGTGTTTTTCATGCCCATAGACTGCCTGTTACTGTCCTTACATGTGCTTTCTTTTGAGATAGCAAAGACTTCTTAGCCCATCTCTTCTCATTCTGGTTTGGGGTTACCTTTCTAAGGCTTACCTTTCCTGGTTATATTTTTCTGGTCTCTTGACTTGTGAGATTCTTCCACATCCTGATCTGTCTCTTTCCTAGAGCAACTCTTGTGATGTCAGGCACAAAAATCTTGTTTCTCAAATTCTTGTAGTCAAAGCTCTTTATAAAAAGTTAAATTAGTAATTTCTTCCTTTCAGTACTTGCACCTTTGAAATTCTTGTTCAACTGTCCAGTTTCCTTACTGAGCTGTCTCTGGAAAGCTGTGCAGATTTTAAGACGTTTTGATCTTTTTTTTCCCAAGCTGATCTCCTTAAGCCTTTAGGGAGGGATACTGAAGAGCAGCATCACAAATGCAACCAGAACACAAATATTATGCTGCCTTTAGTGTATCTAGGCTAACATCTTACTGGGTTCCAATAATTTTCTGGGACTCTGCATTAATACTTTTCAATTTCATGTCCCCCCTAATACTCTCTTCCTTGGATGATATTAGTTTGCTTTCTTAAAAGTAGGATTGGTATCTTTTCTGCACTGGTTCTGATAATTTTGCCTTATTTGTGTCTTGATTTCTGTTCAACTTCTCCTAAATTAGCCTTGTCTGAATTTAATTACAGTGCTGTTTACTTCCTCTTCTTGCTCTCATGAAGGATGAAAATAGCTTTAAACCTTTGATGTTAATGCATCAGACAACAGTCAGCTTGAAAATTGTTTTCTTTTTATTTTACATAATCTTATATTTGATACAGTCTTTAAGCCGAGTAGCTTGGCAAAGAAGGAATAGTATTTTCTTCATTGCTGCCTTGGAGGGTAAGGCTGACATTTCTTTCTCCCCACACAAAGATGATGATCTGCCTGTGAAGCCCAGGAAGGAGTGGATTCACATGGACAACGTAGAGTTTGAGAAGCTGGAATGGATGAAAGATTTGCCCTCACCTCGACAGAAGAAAACCAAAAAGGTTTGAAAGCAGAAACTGATACTCTGCATGTTTGTGTCTGGATCATACTTCTCAGCAGTAACAGTTTTGAAGGCTTCAAAAACAAGTCCTCTGGCCATTCAGTCTGTGGGATTTCATCAGGTTGAAAGATTCCCCATTTTCTTTCACAGAATGGGATGATACAGGATCAGTTCAGTCTGTAGCACTCAAGGGAGCTAGGAAGTGAGAGTCTAGCCATTGTAATCTGGGATGAAACAGGTGTAAAACTGAGAAAAAAGGAAAGAGAGGAGTATATTTTTTTTAAAGAATTTGACACCTGAAGAGTTTTTGAACTCTCATCTTCCAGCAGGTGATGTAAAAAGTGTTATTTTAAGAGATGAATTGAGTGGACAGCAATAGAAATAATAGTTTTCTCCCTCCACCCTTTACCTGTAGGGAATGCAAGCTCGATTCAGTTTAAAAGGAGAATTGATTCCCGCAGATGCTGATTTGCCAACACATCTAGGCTTGCACCACCATGGAGAAGAGGCAGAGGTAGGTGGGTGTAATATAATAGAAAAGGTACAGACATTTCTATTTTCTGTTTGAATTGGTAGATTCCTTTTGTGCCAAGCTTCTTAGTGACAAAAATCCCCTTAAAAAGTGCAGTAATTTTTCTTTAGAAACAAACTCCTGAAGACAAGTTGTGTCTGCATGCATGAACTGCATCACTTCCAGAAAACTGTTGGTGCTTTTTTTCTTTAATGCTATTAAAGTTCTGTGGTGTTGGAAAAAGGTGCACATACTTCCTTTGCTTAAGAAGTTCAGTTTTCTCCTGTGACATCTAAGATTAGAATCTCTTCTGCAATTGCCACAAAGTGGCAAACAATGTTGGCTTGCAATTTATCTTCTGTTATGCAGTATGTTACAGGTAATCTTATTTTAAGGGGTATGTTTTTTGGTTTCTTTGTTTTGTTTCCCCCTGCCTTTTAGAGAGCTGGTTATTCTCTGCAAGAGCTCTTTCATCTGTCTCGCAGCCAAGTTACACAGCAGAGGACACTGGCTCTACAGGTCTTAGGTCGTATTGTTCAAAGGGTAAGTCAATTTAAGGAATTTCTCCCCATAATTCAAGTTTCTGGTGGATCAGGGCCCAGATTCTCTGGTACTAGTTGTTTTTCTGCTGTTCAGTGAAGATGAGCAAAGTCACCAACAGGGCATTCTGTTCCACTGAGGATACTTACTGTTAGATAAGCTAAGTTTTGGGATATAACAAACTGAGATGCAGATTTGTCTGGATGGTTCCAGTGTATTGTTCTTCCAGCAGGTTGTTTCAAGTGGTGTTCAGCAGCAGTGGTGCAGTTTCAGTTCTCTTGTTGATTTGGATTTTTTATCTTGTTGATTTTTTTTTTTTATGTTAGTTTTGTGACAAACCTATTCTTGGCATTGACCCTTTCACTCCTGTTGTCTGAGCCAGCTTCATGATGTGCATTTTCTGTAGGAGGTGAGAAAGATCCAAGCCTACTCACAGAGCAATGTGCCAAGAGGAGAAAGCAAAATGAATACTGTGCACATTTCCACCTAACTTTTGGGGGAAGTGCTAACATTCCTCCTAATGGCACTGGAACAGAGAAGAAGAAACATGGTGGTTTTGAGAAGGGTAATGGGGCAGAACAGGATGAAGTCAAAAGATGAGTGCAGACTTTAGAAAGAGGGATTTCTTGCACTAAGGAACTGTAGTTGTGTTTTTCTGTAGAATGAATGGAGGAGAAAATAAAGGAAGAATAACCTCCACACAGTTTAGTAGCTTTACAGTAGAAGTGGAAAGAGGCAAAGATGCAAAATGGTGGGATGTGGCAGCCCAGAGACATATCCAGCTGAGATGAGACAGCCTTAACCCTGGCTCTGTCTGGCACTTTCCAGGCCAGGGCTGGAGAGTTTGCCTCCTCATTGAAGGGCAGCGTTCTGCGTCTGCTGCTTGATGCTGGCTTTCTCTTCTTGCTGCGCTTCTCGCTGGATGATGCTGTGGAAAATGTCATGGCAGCATCTGTTGGTGCTCTCCAGGCCCTGCTGGTGTCACTTGATGATGAGGTAAGATAATCATGCAGAGCCTGGGTTTGATTTCATGCTGAGCTGCATACAGGGAATGAGAAGACATGGTAAGTAGCTTGAACAAAGGTTTACTGGATGTGAAAGCTTAATGGTGACTAGAATGTCATTGTGCTTTGAGACAGATAATGGAGTGTGTTATCCCAGTTGGAGACATTCAGGTATCTTATTTTTCCTCCTGTTTGAATTACTTTGCCCTATGATTAAATTCAGTGCATGCTACTGAGTTTCTTCTTCTTTTGATATCTTTGCGTCTAGATCAGGCTACTGCTAATGTATATGTAGAATTTATTTTTTTAATATGCCCTTGTATGTTATTTTCTTATTTCATAGTTTTTCTGCTTCTTAACAGATTAAATATTCTCCATGCTTTCCCTTATGCCTCATAATAACGCTGTTTTCTTTTTCTCTCATTGTCCATTTTCTGCTGTTCCCATGTGTTTTTGTCACACTGATACATACCTAATTTTGCTTGTTCATGTATTTATTTTCTCATTGATGCTTTTTTACCTGTTAGAAGGTTGAGACTTCTTTTAGATTTTCAGGGCTACTAGACAGCCTAGAGCAGCCAGATTAAGATGTACTCCTGGTTGGAGCAGGAAGCAGTGTGCTATAGGCAGAGCATGCTGTAGACTGTGTTACAAGCTCTTTCCTTGAGAGCTGCTTTTCTGTTTGACTGCAAAGGGGCTGGTGATTGAAGAGATGGGGTGGAAGTCCCCTGCAACTTCTACCAGGTCTGTAGAGCAATCTCTAGTGGGAGGCAAGAGAAATGAAGGAGTAGGTAGTTTTCTCCACATTTTGCTACTTTTCTATCTATGAGCCTAATGGAGTTCTGCTAGATGAGTCCTGCCTACCCATTGTAGGTAATTAGTGCTGTGAATCAGCATCTTAATGTACTTTTTCTCTCTGCTGGTGTTACTCTGGTTCATAAGTGTCTGCAGTGCTCTGATTTTTCAGATCGAAGCTTATGCTATGATGTCTTGTGTAAGCAGGGGTTGCTGACTCTTGCTGCCAGAAGCAGCACTGTGAATGCTGTGTCAGTGTATTTTCTAACCCAGAGTCCTTCAGAGGACTCTTCAGAGGACTAGAGGCTCATATTGCTGCATTTCTAAAGGTCTCTGAGACTCAAAGGGACAGGGTTGGAAGCCTGGCCTTCTAGTCCAGGATTTGTAAGACAAATAGGATTTATTTGCACTATAAACACAGAAGATCAGCACACATAAAAATCATTCTGTCTGAAGGCTTTGTTCATCCTTCAATGGCTGTAGGCAGGAGGCAACTTTCTTTTTGTTCCCTTTGATGACCCAGCTACCTTGTCTTAATGCTTTTCCTTCTCTTGGTGGAAAAAAAAGACTATAATCCCAAACTCTGTATTCCAGATGAATTTATGGCTTCATCCTCTCAAGTCAGGCCTCTTCTCACCATGCCATTCACTCACCATCTTTAATTCATGTTGTGTTGGGTTGTTTTTTTAATGCCTGATAATAGCTTGTGCTTCCTTGGTACTTGGCAGTTGAAGTCTACCACTACTTTTCTGACTAATGTGATGTTTGTTTCTGGTTGTGGGTGCAGGAAATGGAAAATTATGGCACTTATTAAGCAGTGCAAGCATTTGATTTGGCTGTCTTTCATATTCTAAAACATTTTGGGGGAAGTAGGACTGTTATGGGAGCAATCCCCTCTCTGAAGAATTGAAACTATTAACCTAGTTGGGCTATTGCCCTAGAACTTGAGACACCGACCCTGTCATCAGCTGTGAACAGAAAAAGAGGTTTCTCTATTTGCTTAAGCTGAGGGATGTTCAAAGTGAAGCAAACGTGAACAAATAGACCAAGCAGTCTTTATTTTATCATTTCAATTTTTGCATGATCTTTCTGTGTTATTTGTGACCTAAGTTTCACACAGGTCCAAAAACAGGAAGCCAATAAATGCCGAATTTCCATTTAATGCCTAGAGCCTTGGTGGTTGTTTTATTTATTTATTTATAGTCCTAATTTTTTTTCCAGATAAACTAAATTTCTGTTAGCTGTGTCGTGAATTTAATTCACACCACAGTAATTCTTTTTAATGCTTTTCCAAGTCTGTGTGTGTGTCAGGCCAAAATAATTGCCCTGAAAAAGCATTGAATTCTACTTGTATATGTTTAGAATAGCTTTTATTGTCTTCATGTTTTCTTGGGGTTATATAGGAATCAATAAATCATTCCATATTCAAAAGCATCTCCAAAAGGTTTTTGTGTTTTTCTTTTTGTTTTTCTTTATGAGAATTTTATTTTATATGCTTTAACATTCCTTATAGAAATGTCTCGATTGGACTTTCTCATGGTACCAAGGGATGGCTGCATTCCCCTTTGTCCCTAACAATGAGGAGGAAGAAGAGGAGGAAGAGGAAGAGATAAATGGAACAGAGAAATCTCAAGATAAAAAACTAAAGGATGAAAACAAGCCAGACCCAGATGTGGCCCGATATGATGTTGTAAAGGTAAGCACAGAGTTAGACCCAGAATCTTTTTAGGAAAATAGGCTCAGCACGGTGCTGTGTGTGCTGTTGAAACATCCACCCTCCTGTGCATGCTGGACAAACACATTCTGAACAAGAATCAAAACTCTTTCCTGGCTGTTGGTTGTTGCCTTTCTGTCATATATTACCAGGAGGAAAATTTTGTTGGTCTCTAAAAGTGTTGAGAGTTGACTTGTGTGATTTCAGTACCATTAATACCTTTTAACTTCCTCTAGGGAATTCAGCAGCAAACATGCTGATGACCTGATAAGACTTCCTGAAAGACTGCATACAGACATGACTTTCATACTCACTTACTTGAATTAAAAATGAAAAGGTTACAGCCATTATTAAAATGTCTATATGCACTTTTAAAAAGTTACACAAGAATATTACAGCTAGATAATTCAGAACTAGTAGATTTGTACAGTGATACTCTTTTTTTATTTGACATAAGGTGACTATTTACCATTTCCCCAAATGTCATGTTTGTGTTTCTCAGATTAAGATTTTTACAGCATTCAGAAGGAATTCCTCACACATTTTAAACTTAATCCTGTAATTTTGATAGGAGATCTAAAAATAGCAAACTTTGTTATCTCAAACTCAGCCTTGGTGGAGCCAATGCACCCCTCTTGCCCACTGCAATTATTAAAACCTCTAATCACATCACTTAATCCTTGAGCTTGTGTTTGAACAGCCCTGGTCTAAAAGAATCATTGGGTGAATGAATTACTGTACTTGGGCATTTGGTCTTATTTAGAGGCTTCATGATTTCAGATGTGCTCTGCTAGGTGTGTGGCACTGTTTAGAAAATGTAACAAAAGAGTGGTAGATAGACAGGAAATCAGATTGTGATTCTGTAAACTCTGTCATGGTTCAGTGTAATTCAGATTGTTCTGAGTGGCCTGAACTCAGAAGGTATTTGGGATAAAATTCCCCACTGTTCCCATTGCTGTGCAGTTCCATTTCACACTGGCTTGTTGGCTGTTACAACCCAATTGTTCCACACAGTTGGAAAAGGAGTATTTAAACTAGCTGCTGAACTTGGTCAGGCCTAGAGCTACAACTTGCTTTGCTGCAAATTTTTATAAGTATCAGTAATATGAACTCAAGTGTTATGGATTTGCCTTTTCCCAAAACCAGGAATGCATCACACTGTTACGTAAACTGATGATTTGTTTCCTGACACTGCCACTGATCATAAAAAAAAAAAAAAAAACACATCATCCATATGCATCTCTTTTCTTACTGCAAAATAGGAATTTGTGTCTGTTCTCTGTTTCTGTCAACTTTCTCTGATGTGACAGGTACTCTCAGACATACTGCTGCATTACCTGAAGGTGGTGTCTAGTCAAAATTATTCAAGGACCACGAGAACTTTCTTCACCAGCAGTAGGTTTTAACAGTCTTTTATAGGGAAGGTTATTTCCCTGGACTTAAGAGTTTTATACTCTGGAAAACACAAGTATCCAAACCCCTCCAGTGGTCTGATTCAGAACAGAACTATAGTTGTTTCTGCTCTGTTCAGATAACTCTTGCTCATTTGCCAGCATACTTGCAAATACACAGAAACTTATTTGTTTCATGCCTGCTAATTTTGAAATGGTCCCTGAAGAAGATGTCTCCTTTTGGCTTCCAGAAATTGAAGTACAGAGAGCACTTGTTTAGACTGTAACAGATTTATTTTTTTTTTAACACCTTTCAGGGACTTTTGAAGACAAGGATCCAGCACCGGCTGAGGTACATCCTAGAGGTGGTGCGACCTGTTCCAACAGTAGTCCTGGATATACTGCACATCCTCACCCATATAGCAAGGCATTCCTCTGAAGCATGCAGCCAGGTAAGTCTCCCATTGTGTAAGAGCTTGGGAGCATAGAGAAAGGTTTGAAAAAGGGGAGAAAGATCAGGTGAAGTTGTGGCAAGGAGATCAGACAAACTTGTCTGTTTTGCATGACTTCTCCATGTCTGCATGACTGCATATCTTTAGTTATTTGTGCTCCCTGCTATTTCTCTGCAGCTGCTTGACTGTCCTCGATTGATTGAGACCATTATCAGGGAATTTCTCCCTACTCAGTGGGATCCCAAAGTGGCTGAACCAGGGTTTTTACTTACCAGCCTCCACGGAGTTGCTTGCGCTAGTGCCATGAAGTTGATCAGGGTGTTGGCATCTGGAGGCCGAAATGCAACAGCCAGGCTGGTGAGTGGTTCCTGGAAGAGCTTTTCTGATTGCAAAGGCCTTTGTTCTCTATGTCTTACTTCCTAAATAAAGAGAGAAAGCTAACTGAAGGTGACTGTGAGCTGAAGCTGAAGAAACCAGGGTGAGGAAAATGCCAGAGTCTATTTTGAAGGAGTTGTTGACAGCATCATAATAATGATGCTTCCCCTGCATACTGGTAGGTGAGCTGTCTCAAGTTTTACTCTGCTTTTTTATGGTTTGTGTAGTGCACTTAAGTGTAAGTCACAGAGCCCAGCAGAGTGACTGACCAGGAGCAGATGTTTAGAGCATTAATGTGTGATGCCTTGTACACTCCCATGTTTCAGGAATAGGCAGCATAAGATTGCATAAACCAGAGACATAACCACTATCCTTGTGTTTTACAACCCTGATTAAACTTTTCTGCCATTAATTAGTCCTAATAACTCTGTGATAATTCATCAGTGTTTTCAAGTCCTCTTAACTTCTGGACAGGTTTTCCACTTCAGAGATAATTGCATTCTCTCTTATATGTTGTGATGCTGGTGCTATAAATGCATGAAATCTACCAAGAGCAGCTCCCATTACAGTGCAAAGAGCACTTAGGCTTTTTGGTTCACTATTGTTGACAGCACCTAACAAATTGTTACCCAGGAAATTGCTAGTCTCAACAGAACACCAGTCTGCTGTAAAATTAAGAGAATAATGATGGATAGTGGGATATTTAAAGACTGTTAGTGGTACTAGGAACGTAACAGAGAAAAATTCAGGTATATTTCTACTTCAGGCTTTGTGTACTCCAGATATTTCAAGGCATGCAAAAATTGCTTAGAAGGTTCCTGACACTCAGGCTTTGCTGCTGTTACACTCTCATATATTCTGGTACATGCACTTAGACGTGGGAGTGGAAGATAATAAAAAACTAAATCAAAACCATCAATGTAGGGATTTATTTTAGCTAACAACAAAGTTCTTCCATCTTCCTCCTGGAAGTAAATTTGACTTTGTCCTCTGTTCTGTAGGAGAGGTGTCAGAATTTATAGTTTTGACTCATCAGCTCCTTTGCTTTCTTGCTGGTGTGCATTGATTTCCCTACAAGATGTCTCTAAAGCATTTGAAATTTAAATTACCTATAATATGTCCTTGTGCTGTGAAAAAGACATTGTTGCCTCATTTGTTTAGACAGAGCACATAGAAGCTTTTGTATGTGTGGGAGAAGGAAAGAGAAGCTCTTTTTTATGGTTAAGTAAAAATACCCAGATGTAGGGGAGGATAAAAATTATTTCTAGAGAACTGCAAATGAGTCATGTCATGCTTAATTCAATACCAAAATAACCTCAGAACATTTACAAGGCATCAAAATTCTATAACCTTATGAAAGTAATAGGCAGGCGGTACCCTTTGCATAAAATAAACACCGAATTATAGAAAGACTTTGGTTGTAGAACTTCTGAAACCCATCTAGTGTGACCTCCCCAAAAGAATGTCAGCATCAGTTCAGTATTTTTGTAGACATCTTTTTTCACAAAGTATATCTTTACATGTAAGCTTGACTAAGAGTTGTATTTATTACTATTTAAAGAAGGCTAAATAGATTTTTTTTTTTTTTAATCAGTCAGATGCTTCAGAGAGTGTCCAAAAGCAGGTGTGCCTGAGTGGGGCAGACAAACCTCCATCAGAAATTATTTAGGTCTAATTGGTTTGTGTTAGGAATGGAATAGGTAGCCCTGGGCATCCTTTCCAGGAATACTTCTCTCTTAATAGCCATTGACCATTTAGTGATCCTTCGTAGTCTGCTCCTTAGGACTGCATAAAATAAAAGCAGATTTGAGCAGTGCAAGAAGAGTTCAGAATGAGCTGAATTGAAATCTGCAGCTCTCTGTGTGTGTCAGAGCAATGAGATAATGATGCATGCAGCTGATACCCCTTGTCCCTTTGTCTCTTTTGTTCTTCATCCTTTTCTTTTCCCTTGGTTTGTTTTAAAGCTTAACACATTTGAGATGAGGAGTCGCTTAAGTCGCTTTATCGCTGAAGACCCTCTGGAGGTGCCTCTGCCGAGGGAGGAGGCCGTGAGGCTGAGCACCGAAGCCTTCCGGCTGTGGGCGGTGGCTGCTGCCTACGGGCAGGCCTGCGACCTCTACAGGTACCGCTGCGACCGCACAGGGGCCCTGCCGGGGCACGGACAGCTGGGCCAGAGGGGCACACCGGGGGCTCCCCGGGCTCGGTCTCTGTTCCCTTC
The DNA here is from genome assembly GCA_013397295.1 of Polioptila caerulea. Taxonomy (NCBI): domain Eukaryota; kingdom Metazoa; phylum Chordata; class Aves; order Passeriformes; family Certhiidae; genus Polioptila; species Polioptila caerulea. Next base: position 22,657 of record VYXF01004254.1, read on the forward strand.
AGGGTGGCTTTCCTCAGTTCCTCTGGTCTCCTGCTCTCGGGGAATTGTGAATTCTATAGCTCAGGGAGACGGGGCCTTCTGAGTTGCTTCAGATGTTGAAGCTTATTTTTTTTCTTATCCGCTACACAGACAGAGAGGGTGAGCTCATGTCACAACTCTACCTCATGGTCCAGTAGGTCACAAGACCTCTAGTTACAACACCTTTTAAGGATTTGTTAACCAATAAAATGCCACCACCAAGAATATTTTTGTTTTTAACCCAATAATCAGTTATGTTTTGCCGCAGTGTGGAATCTTAACCAATCATCTAATGACACACAAACCTATAATACTACATTTTAAACTTATTGTTATCTTTATAACTACTTCTGTATCTTAAACTCTAAACTTTCTTCTACTTAGTTTTAACATGTTTCTACTTAAATGTAGATTCTACAAATCTAGATTTTTGCTTCTGATGTCTAATTTTGGAAGCTTTTTCTAAGGTCTCAAATCAAACCCCATATTTAATTTTAATCTTTGGCCTGCAAGCCCAGTATTCTGAGAGCTCTCTGTATTTTTGGATTCCAACATCCTCCTTCTAAGGGTATTTATGCTGTGTGTTGCCTTTTTCTGATTGTTCATTATCTCCTGTGTTTAAGCACTGCTGTTTTTTTGTTTCTCCTTTACAGTGGGAGACCACTGTAGCTTTTTAGGGCTACATCTTTTTCCCTTGAAGGGATGGATAATCTGTGCTTGTACGGCATCAGAACACGTGGTTTGCAGTGCACCCATGACTGAATCTGCTTTACCCTCAGGGCAATCTGTGGGCAGCAGTCACCACACTGAGTGGGGCAGACTGGTGCAGACAAACTGCACGATGTGTCGACTTGCAGGTCAGGACAAGTTCTTGTGCTTGACTGCCAAGTTCTGCACTTGGTGTAGATCTGACCTACCTCCAGCATTAAATCTTCTTCCTGTAATTGCACTGAATCGGAAGAAGAGAGATGACTGTGGAGTTGCTCTGGAGTAAAAGGGAGGCCAGTATTGAGTTTCAGAAGGGAGAGCCTCATCCATAACAGCATTTTGTGTTCTTTGGCACAATCTGATCTATGATTTAAAGAATAAAAACTGCATATACTATTCTAGCATTGTAAATAATGTTGAGGAAATAAACAGCAGAAGATTTCCTAAAGTTGCAAGATTATAAGCGTGGCCAAGAATGTGAGAACTATTCCCCACCAAGAATAAAATCAAAGTAGTTTTTTCAAGAGATAATTGGAGTGCTTGGAAGCAGAGTATTAGGTAGGTCCCATTCAGATGAAATTGGAATTGCAGTAGTCTTCCTTTTTCATATTTTTTCTATGTCAGTTTTTTTTTTTTGTTACTGTGGTGGTCGTTCTCATAATCACATTTTAGCAATCTTTATAAATAAATTATTTGAGAGTGTAAAGAAGATAGAGCCAGATTCTTCCAGTGGAAAGTGAATGGGCACGAGTGGAAATACAGGACATTACACTTTTACTTTACTGTAGAAGTGACCAAACACTGGAGCATTGTTGCACAGCAAGATACTGAATTCTCCATCCTTGAAGATACCTGGACATATCCCTGGGCAATCTTGCTCTTGCTGGCCTGTCTGGAATTGAAGTAGAAATGATCCCCAGAGACCCTTTCCAACCATATCAATTCTGTAATTCATACTACAGTGATCTCTACCCTGTGCTGGTGAGGATACTGCAGTCCCTGCCTGAGCTGCTCAGCAGGAAGAGCCCTGTGGTTGAGTTGTCTGTGCAGCGAGCTGCAGCAGTGGTTACTCTGTTGACACATGTGACACAAACTGCGGGATACACAGCAGAGCTGCAGGCCAAGTTGAGCAGGTAGGCTCTCTAGGTCACCATTCTGTGCATCTCAGTAGCTGGCATCCCATCTTCCCTTTCTTTGGTTTGGAGACCTGGCTGTCACCTTTCCGCCCCCCCTCCCATCCTCGTTTTCAGGTGTTTCCTGTCCCACATGTGAGCCCCTGCATTGGGGGGTGTATGACACAGGATCAGAAGTACTGCCTGCTCTGACAGCTGTGTGCCTGCTAGCATGGCCAGAGGCAGGAGTCAAAATCTACATTAAACTAGGGGACATAAAGGGCACTGTTGGCCAGTGCTGAAAGGAGCTAGGAAGCTGCTTTGAACTTCTCTTGAGAGTAAAGAAAGTAAATGTCTTGGGGTTTGGAGGAAAGAACCTCTCTGCAGAAACCAAGGTGTGTCAGGATTAAGAGGTGGTTGGTTTTGATAGACATCAAAGCAGTAGGATTTGCTGCAGACACAGGTATTTTTTCTGGTGGAAAGCAGGAAACTCTAACTAATGCTGAATACTGAGACAGCATTTCTGGTAAAGCTAGAGCATAGCTCAGGGGCAGAGAAGTGCAGGGGAAGAAACTTCAGCTTTCCTAAGTACATTCTACATTTATCCTTTCTACCTAAATTATTTATTCTGGGTTCTTGGACTGTGCAAAGAGCTTCCCCCTAGTTATGCTGTCGTATATCATTTTCAAGACTACATCTTTCTATTAAAATTGATGATTTAGAGAGACAATTGTTAAGTATTTGTTTGCTATCCTGTGTCATTCTTCCGTTGTGTTTCAGCAATAACTCAGAAGATGGCGAACTGATTCCACCTCCTCCAGTAGCATGGAATCAAGTGTCAGGCTTACAGCCCTTTCTTGAGACAAGTCTGAAAAAAATCCTTCAGCAGATAGCCCAGACAGAAACTTGGCAAACTCTCCAGCCTCTGACCACAACTTGTCTGATCTTCTTGGGAGTTCATTACAGTGCTTACAGCCAACAGGTAAGGCCTGAAAATACAGTCTGTCTTCTCGTCTCACCAGCATCAGCTTGTGTATTACCTCTGAAAACTGGAACTTACAGGCAGCAGTGAAAAAGACAGATATTAAGGCATCTAGCTGAACACTGATTTTGTTAGCACAGCTCATACCTAGGCTGCGTGACATTCAGGGTCACGGAAGTCTGCTAACCCTGTATGTTAGTAGTGCCAAATATCTGTCTTCCTTTTTTGTCCCTTCATCCTTTGGGATCAGAGTCTCAATCAAGCTATGTGGTAGTGCTGTGATTGTTCTGATTTACTATAGAGCTCCAAAGCATGAAGCAAATACAACATAATTTTATTTGGCAGTTGTTTTTCCTAGTGGGATAAATCAAGTCATGCATTTTTGCATTTGCTTTGGTCTGAGAACTTACATGTGGACACCTACACTGCAATCATCTGGGTGGAAGATTAAGCATTAAGGGTCATGCTGTATGAACTTTGGATAGGAAATAATAAAGATAAATTTATTTGTTGCCCCACTGACGTTCAAGGTCAAATTCTCTAACACACAGTTGTAGTATGTGATCATCTTTTAAAGTGAGTTTTCTGAAGGTGACATGTCAGTGTGATGCTGTTGAAGAGTAATGTCTTGTGCTTTAGCTACCTTAAAGATTCATGTTCTAAAGATAAACGCAATTTTCCTCTTTACTGCCCAAGTGACATGTCTGAGTTCCAACTTGGGAGAGCTATGTTGAGGGTGTGGGGGTAATTTAATGGCTGTAGTTATTCACACTTGTGCAACTCCTCTGAAACTTGCCAAAAGCAACTGAATTTATTAGTTATGGCTGGGGTGTAAACTGCCAGTATCTCTCAAAATTGTCTTCAGGGCCCTGAAGGTTGGTACACCTTTCACAGGCTGTGATTATGTCCTGAGCATTAGAGAACCAAGACAGCCAAGAGGTTAATTCTCCTTTTTGACCTTTACAGATATCGCAGAAGAGTGACTGAGGAAACAATGTCTTAAGTCCTTGAATTCTGCTGAGTTTTTGAAATTCCATTTAAAAAGAAGTTCAGTTATATACCTGTAGTTAGCTGATTAAAAAAAAACATTGTACATAGCATGTTTGAATAGATTAGTGCAAAAAAATTGACTTGTATAACTATTAGATTAGTGTATACTGGAACCTTCTTGAAATATTTTTGTTAGACTATTAAAAACTAAGGTTAACATCTTCACAAAGGTTTTACTGATTTCTGGAGGTGGATTTCACCTGGGGGAAAATCACATTTTATGTAATGGAAATGAGTATTTCTGTAACCCAAAGCAGCATTCTAATGAAGATGAAAAGTGTTAAATTTTGCCAACATGTTCCTTCAACCTGGAATATTGCTTACTAGGGTCAGAAGAATTTGAGTGGTTCTCCAAAAGCCAAAGTTCCTCCTCTGTGTAGTATTCATCCACAGTCATGCTTTGATGGGTCGGTCACTCACACTTTATGCAGCTGATTTGTTTTGTTTTGTTCTGTTTTTTTGGAGGCCCTCATGGTGTCACTCAGATTTCTCAAGGTAGTTCTGATCACCTTTGTGTCATCTTCGATTTAAATAGAAACATGTAGATGGTAGGGGGAGGGGGGTCTAGCCAAGTTTTCATTTAGGGAATCTTGATTCCAAGAATCCCATATCTTGTTTCCAGCCAATTAAGAATCTCTGGGATGCACTTTAATACTTGAGTGTGAGAACACCTTGAGGTGTCAGCTCTCAATTTCCGTGCTATGAGCAATGAGACCAGCTCTAATCTAGAGCAGTACCACTATGTAGGTGATGGGGTCTGGCAAGAAAATAATAAACACAGAGGAAGTAAATAAATCAGTCTGTCTTTTTGCTATCACTGGATGCTATGGTTATTTACTCTCTTTTTCTGTTGTTCTCCATGTGTTCTACAGCCATCAGTCAATCCAGTTGACTGCTTAGAGGAGCTGGAACGTTTGACATCGGAGGTGCTGCAGCCCCTTCTCAGCCAGCCAGCGTTGGACAGCATGTGGGACTTGCTCAGGTAAAACCATTCCACTGCTAAGATGCTGTTGTCAGAAGCTCCATTTCTATACTGTTCTGTATGACAGCTCTCTCTCTCCCTCTCTCCTCTTTTCCCTGTGCAATATGCCCCAGGTATGGGAATTGGTGTGCAGTAGGGCTGTGTCTACACCCTGCTTTGTCCTCTCCCCTGTCCCAGAAAAGGCATAATGCCTGCACAGGTTTGCAGCTCCTCCTTTTCTGCTGGTGCTGCTGCATCTCTGCTTTGCCATGTAGCTGGGGTTTTCATATCAATTTCAGACTATTTTAGTCACTCTTGACTTTGATTCTTCTTTGGTTTCACTGGTCTAAAAAAAGATAGCACAAGTAGCATTAGCTGAGTCCCTCTTACATGATGAGGCGAATCTGTGTGTTCGTGTACCGTTCATGTGCTCTGTTTGGTGCTGCTTATATAAAAGAATTTAACTAGATTCAAATCTTTAAGCTCCTGCAGAGCTTCACTAGGGCTTCGAAAACCCCTGCAGAGAAGTGCAAGAGCAGATACCAAACTGTTCTTCCAGACATTTGGATGACATACACTCTGGCTCTGGGAACAGTTAAGCACTGCAGATATTCTGTCTTTCTGCTGTAGAGGGAGCCTCTTTACTAGGCTGTGATTAATCTTCTGGAGTGGGGAATCTCAAAGGCCTGACTTGCAGTCAGAGAGGCATCCATCCGCCTCTGAGAACATCTGATGTAAAGGGCACTTGAAACTTTGGTGACCATTCAAATACCACTTGAAAACAAAACAGTTTGGCCCATGTTCTTTCATGACTGAAACTCAGATCTGAAGCTCTTGGCACGAAAGCTTTCAACACAAGAGCACTCAATAGACCCTGTTCTGCCTGTCCTTGCAGTCTGAAGACAATGGATTTGGTCAGGCTACGAAAGCTCATCCGCAGGAATTCTTGCTGTTCTTAGCACTGGCTGATAAAAAACAGAGTCAGATGATTCTTGGCCTAATATTTTTACAATTTTGTCTAAACTTTCTGGGCAGTTTAGGTCCAGGAGTTCAAGGTATTTTGTGAACCCTGCATATGTTTTTGCATCTCCTACATGTAATACCAGTGGTAGAAAGAGCAATGCATTTAAACAATTAGTTTAATGATATGGATCTTTGGCAGAGTTTGCCCTATTACCCCATTACCATTGAGCTGCTTGCTTGTGGTCACTCTTCCTTGTGGTGGACTTACCCATACAGACATGATGATCTACTCTGGGCCCTGTGAGCACTGCTGGTGTAGGAATTTTTAGTTTCACCTGCAGAGAACACACACGCCAAGAGTGGTCTGCACAGTCACATTCATGTTCATAAAGCTATGTTCTTTCTGAATACAGTTTAAAAATATGCATTTCATTAGTACTTAAAGGGTAGCATTTTTGCAATGTCGGTTTTAGATATAATTTGGCTTTTTGGTTTTGCCTACAAGTTTATTATCAAAATGTCTTGAGTGGGTGGGCAGCCCTATTAACCTGGTGTGCATATGTTTGTGGGGAGCAGCATATTTTTTTAAAATCAAAAGTCCAAGGCTTTCAAGTATTTGACATCAGAGATGTGTCACTGCATCAGTATTTCTGCTCATCATGACCAATTTAGCTGAAGAGCTCCTGACAGCTCACTGGCATTAGCTTGTGTGGCAGTAGTGATTGGTGTACCAGCTGAAACACTGGCTTTTTGCTTTCACTGTCTTCAGGGCTTCCATTTTACTGCAGTATGTGGTATAGTTCAGATAGCAACATTTCAGCAAGATAATTCCTCAGCACTGTGAATGTTTTTGACCTAACCCCTCTCTCTTTATTTGTTCACACAGACCATGTTCTGCTTTGTGCAATCCTCTGTCCTGTTCCCCAGCCCCAGAATCGGTCGGCAGCATTGCATCTCTGAGTTGCACTGGAGGCAAACCTCCTTTGAGCCTGGTTGGCTCCAAGTCACCTTTCCCCTTTCTCACTGCCCTCCTATTTCTCATCAATAACATCACTCACATTCACAAAGGCCTGACCAGCAAGGTGAGAATAAACCTTTTCACTGTAAATTCTAGGTGAATGATGATATACTTGCAAGGAAGGTTAGTATTTGTACGTTTTCAGACATAAAAGAGATGTTAGAAGGACTGTTAAAAGCAGATTGTTGTGTATTTTTATTTTTAAAATATTAAAGTATTATAGAGACAAACAGCCTAACTTTCAGAACAAGTGGGATGTGCATCAGAAAAATATCTTGTCTTTGAATTCCAATGTTCATTTGACACCGGGAAGCTGGAATTACAGAGCAGGTGATGCTTAAAGGATAGATTTATAAAGAATGTTGAGAAGAGTTGAATAACTGTTGTTTGACTAAGAAAAATATAAAACTTTAGTGTCAGTGGAAGAAAAGCATAGTTGAAGCATATATAACAAGGAAAAATGGCGTAATATTAAAGAAGAGAATGAGTGCTACAGTGCTACTGAAGATGGTCCTTCCTACTTTGGTTTGTTCTGAATTTTTAGAGTGAGTGAGTCGTGGAAGATCGCAGACTCTAAAGAGCAAATGTCTGAGCTCTAGCAAGATGCAATACCTAGCATAAGCTTTCTCAAAGCTTTCCTGTGTCACCTTGTGCTGAATAAGCTGATTGGCTACTAATGGAAATACCTGGCCAGATGAGGGAAAACCACTTTAAGCCACTGGCCAGATTTCTGCCTTAGAGAACATTACAGAAAATGTAGGCAGTGACTGTTGGTTATCTGTGATAGGGATGGTCATGATGAATGCAGGTGAGCCCTGAGGAAGAAAAGCAGATATTTATAAGCCTATTCTTAAATATGGCTTTTGGAATAGCCAACAGGAATTCTCATGTGAGAGAAGGTAGGGGATGGGCCTTGGAGAGGGCTGTGTTTTGCTTTCCTCCAAACACAAACTGTCTTATTATTATTTGTCTCCACTTGTGATTCCTTTATAGTACAGCTCTGTGCTGGGCTTCAGAGGCTTGAAGGATTATCTGCATCAAAGCTGGCAGACTGGACCTCCCTCTGTGACTCCCTCATCTGCGTGGATCCTACGCCATGAATATCACCTGCAGTACTTTGTGTTAGCGTTGGCTCGGAGAATGGTATTGATATTAGTCCTTTCATTTCTTCCCCCAAGGAACTGACTTCACTAGCACCTGGTCTTCATGTCCCTATTCTTCATTGGATCTGACTTAAGTCTGGTGACTTTTCTGCTGGCTTTTATGACCCATTAGCAAATAACACCTTTCCGGTTACTGATGTGGGGATTTAGTTCCAAAATACTTTGGATGGAAAAATTATATTTTTGCTTTTCTTTGAGATAGAGTAAGAACAAAGTTTTCAACTGTGTTGCTAAAAAGATATCTGATAATCTAAGGCAGTCAGGGGAAGCAGAAATATCTCTTGGTATAAATGTTGACAGCTCGTGCAGTCTGCCTCAGTCTTTCACTTTGCAGCGAGATCTGTGTCTTGCTTGACCCTCCTGTCCTTGTTGATTGTCTTGTTGACAAATGATAGAGTGCTTTTATCTGTTGTTTTGTTTCCTGTACAGGCAGGCACTTGTCCAGATTACACCCAGCACGCCTCCCTCCATCACTGTGTTGCCATGGCATTGCTAGGCCGTCTGTTGCCAGGGAGTGAGCATCTGGCTCATGAGGTCCTACTGGATCTTGCCTTTAATCCAGAGTTTCTTCCGTAAGCTTTGCATTTTTTCCTTTCTCTTGTCTGGTACGTGGGAAAACATGGGCAAAATGGAAAAAACACATTGGAATTGCAATTTTGTCATAATTTTTGGCCTTTAACAGGGCCTATACTTAAATTTTACTTACTCATTGTCATATTCTCCTAGCTTGGAACCTTCTAATCAGGCTAGCAAGGTGGTTGCATGTTTTTCTGTGATCTACTGCTGTTGAGAAGTGTGACCAGTTTCTTTTGATTTCCTCTGTGACAAGGCTTGTGTGATTCCTGATAGAACTGATCCTCCCTAAGGCCTAGCATCTTCCATCCTGAGAATAGGGAGTCTAGAAAATGAGAATTTGGCATAGCCTGAAAAGCTTCATGAATCTTCCTCAGACCCTTATTAATCAAGTTTGCTGATTTGACAAATGCCACATCTTCCACTTTTCACTGGAAGAAATCATGAGCATCTCTAATATGAATCCTCTCATATCTGGGCAAAAAGATGGTAGCAGTTTATCTTGCTCATCTCAATCTGTTTGAAATTAGCCATGGTGTATTCCTGTGGGAGGTGGAACAAAGGTGCTGCAAGGAGGCACTATGCTTTTTCAGAAATAAGGAAATTTTTTTTAGTGGATTTGTTTATGTGGTGGTGTTTTGGCTTTTTTGTTGGGTCAGCAAAATGGTGAGTCTTTGGTCTGGGATTGTGGCATATGGATTTGACAAACACCTTCCACATGCACAGTTTCTATCAGTCCATATGGCTCCCCTGACCTTGCCACTACAGCTGCAAAGCTTATGTTTTTAGAACTGTCTTCCTGGTTTGTGTAGGCCTTATCTGATATGCAGTATTTCATCTCAGCACTCTCATGTCTGTTTTGGTAAGTAGGATGCCTCTCTGGACAAGGGGTTTCAGACTCCACACTAGACTGGCTTCAAATGTGGTTCTGTGAGTTCCCTCTAAATGCCAAGGTAGCTGAAGCTTTACAGGCCCCTGTATTAGAATAGCTCAACAATGTAGAAAGTGTTGGGTGCTCTGCTACTACTGTTCCTGTTCCAGGACCACTGTAGAGAGGAATTTATGTGATGTGTTGTTTATTTATCATTTCAGATTTTTGTTTGTTTGTTTATTTCTTAAACTGTCTGTCTTTAACTTACAGTGAAGGGAAAGCAGGTGGGCCAGAAGCAGCTGACTTCTCTGATATTCTGCATCTGGGCACCAGTGCCAAACTGGCACAGCCTGGCTCTGCAGCAGCATTTCTTCCAAAGGTTACTCGTGGTGCCCTGCTGAGAGAGTCATACCAGAATCTGCCTTCCATCCGTTCCTGCTACCTCTCTCACTTTGTCCACTTGCAGCCCACCCTTATGCGTTCTCAGGCGTCCTACCAAGGGCGGAATTACCTCATCCAGTCGATGCTGCTTCCTGAGGTCAAAGGGCCCATCCTGCCTTCAGACTGGCCATTCTTTCCACTTATCAGCCTCTACAATAAAGTGACTAATGCAGAGACACGTGGGGCTATACTGAACTCTCTCCCACTTGATCTCATCAACACTGTGACCTGGAACCTGCAGTGGGTCTTGTTGCTGGAAACCTGGCGTTCTAAAATCCTTCAGAGCATCCCGACTGCTGCCAAACTCGCACGGCTTATGTGTGTCTTCCTCACAGGCAGTGACCTCTTTCTAGAAGCACCAATCCACCGCTACACAGCTGCCCTTCTCTCTGTGTACTGCCAACCCAAGGCCCTGGACTCCCTGAACTTGGATGCTCCTCTCCCTGGTTTGGCGTCCTTCCACGATCTCTATATAAGTCTCCTGGAGCAATTTGAGGGCGTCTCCTTCGGAGATCCACTCTTCGGAGTCTTTGTTCTTCTACCTCTCCAGAAGCGTTTCAGTGTTCATCTGCGTCTCTCCATTTTTGGGGAACACACAAATATCCTGCGGGCGCTGGGAGTGCCGTTAGAGCAGGTAACCCTGCCTTATGGTAATTGCCTGTCATTGAGTACTTCTGTTGCTAGACTCTTGCCTGTGATTCTCCAGCCTTGATTTGTGTGGAGGGCAGGAACTGTGAAATTGCTCAGTCTTCTGTGGAAACTGTCCCAAACCTTGCTTGGTTTAACTGTTGAGACCCTTCTGATTTATAGGTTGTATATATGAAGGGCTGGTTTCACCCTGTGTTCTGCTAGTGATTACCTTTCCCTTAGATAAGTGTTTTCAAACCTTGGTGATAGCTTTTTCCTTGCCCATGCATAGACAAATGGTCATTTTCCCTCTCAACCATCTTTCCACATATAGTTATATTGGAGTTGTGCTCTGCTGAGTAACAGCAAGAAAATTTGGTCTGTCAAATGTAGGACTGCATTTCCTTTGAGTGAGCAGAGTACAAGAGATAGAGTATTTTTGACAGCTCTGCTAAATTGTGTCTTCTTACTTTATAAGTGCTCATTTCACCTGTGCCAAAAATCAGCTGCAGTGATAGGACCAGTAAAACATCTCTCCATAAAGCTGAAGAGGTCTTGACAACACTTTGTCAAGGCATGTCACATCAGTCAGGGTGGGTCGTAGCAGCTCTCCTGCAAATGGGGATCATGCCACTGGGGTACATCGGCCTCGTTATAGGAGGGCATGCACAAGGAAGGGCACTCTCATGAACTTCCTCTCACTACTTAGACCCTGATAAAAGTTGTAATGTTGCCTCTGGCTGGGTTTGTTGCAGTTTCCTGTGCCTCTTGAGCGCTACACTTCCCCTCCTGAGGATAACCTGAACCTCCTGCGGCTCTACTTCCGAACGCTGGTCACTGGTGCGCTGCGCCACGCCTGGTGCCCTGTTCTGTACGTGGTGGCCGTGGCTCATGTGAACACTTTTATTTTCTCCCAAGAAAGCACAACACAGGTGGGTAATGGATAGCAGAGCTTCAGGGCTGCAGTCTTTGGGTTTTGCATCTGCTCCCCCTGTAAGTCCCGAGTGCCTTGTGATGAATCACTGACCTTTGGGACTTGAAAACAAAGACTGTAAGCAAATTTGTTGAGGACTGATCAGCTGTTTGAGAATCCACATACGAGGCAGGAGCTTTTGTTCATTATACCCTAAAGCACTTGCTTTAATGGTAGCCAGTCCTGCCTGAATCTTTGAGGTCAGCAATTATGTGTTCTGTGGTGTGGGGGAAATAATAAGCAGAAAGAATAAAGAAGGTGATCAGACACAGAAAGCTTGTAATACATTTGGCCTCTGCCTTAGCAATCTTAAAGGTGCAAAGTACTCTTTTGACTTTGCTTAAGTAACCAAGCAGAAGCCCTGCTATGGCCTTGAGACCTCTGTCAGTGAATAGTTGTGCTAACAACACTTCACCTCTGATCTGCAGTTCTGCCTGAAGGTTGAGAAGTCAACTGAGATTCAGATCAGGGAAAGGAGCAGAGAGGCAGGATTTAAGTGATAAGACATCTCAAGCACTTTCTACTGGAACAGGCTGCTCATTATTATAATGAACAAATCATCCTGGAGTGCTGTATGCCCCTGGGCAGAGGTATTACTGCACCATGTTAAGGAAAGTATGTGTTTTGTTCCCAGGAGATAGATGCTGCTCGGAAAAGCATGCTGCGGAAGACATGGCTGTTGGTGGACGAGGTAGGATTTGTAAGATTCAGCTTGTGCCTCTGGGAATTAAGTTTTCCATGCGTAGTCTCTTTCCATGCACTCTTAGAGACTTGGATTTGGCTTTTGAATTTTGCATTTAATTACCTCGCTAATTTGAGAATGAGAGGAGATTAGCAGCAAGATTTTGGCCTGCAATTTCTGTAAATACGCTTAACCAGTTCTTGTAGTAATTGACCTCAACACACTGAGCTTATTGCAACCTAGATTACTTTCCTGTGCTGTATTTCCATACGTCTTGTCCAAGCAGCATTATATCTGAATAGCTGGAGATGTTAGAGGAGTGATTGTAGCACAGTTATGAATAGGTGGCTAGGAGTGATCTGTCTTATCTTAATTGGATGCTTCCCCTGAAATAAGAGGACAGATGTAATGTTTCTATTTTTTTCAAGGAGCTTGCCAAAATCTATACTTTCCCAACGTGAGCTGGGTCATTTGGCCCTCTGTGATTTGTGTCCAGGGTAAATTATTCAATCACACTCAAAAATCCTCTTGGGTTTCTGGCAAGAAGTTATTGTGAGGGGCTGTTGAGGAGACAATGGAGTTAGAAGAGGAATTCTCCTGGAAAAAGAAGTGAATTTAATTGGAAGAAACTTGCCTTTTATAGCTCTTCCATTGAAAATGATGTCATTAAATATCTTGGGCATGATGGAATTGTACTATTTGCAGATTTCCTGTGTTATGTTGGAGATGGGGGAAAAGATTGGATACCTTTTTGCTTCTATTTTCAGAACTTGAAAAAGCACCTGCTATACTACAGACTGCTGAATGCAGAGAGTCCTTTGGGATTTGACCTTTATGAGCAGCTCCCTCCCACACGACTGAAGTACCTGCAGATAGTGACACAGAAAGAAATTACAGACAGTGCACCAGCACGAGACTCATAGCAAAGCACCTGTGCAAGAGGAGGGCCAAGGTGAAGAATGGAAAAGCTCACTTTATACTTCACTGATGAAACTTGCAGTTCAGATAGCTTTAGTGTCTTACCAGGACACTCGTGGCATCTTTGCCTAGTGGAGCACTCGTAGAATGCTCCCAGCCCTGCAGAACAACAAACATGTTGTCAAGATATGACAGCACGTATGTGTGTGGCCTGTCTGTGATGGATGTTGGAGCATTTTCCTCCATTCTCCTTCAAGTCATTCTGCTTCTTCCCAGAGGAGGTGAGAATGTGTCTGAAAGGCACTGGACTGTTGAATAAACAGAAGGAACTGGAAAAGCTGTTTTGTTCAGTCAGGCTAGAAACGGCATTATCAAGATCATGTCTATTTTCCCCGTATCCTTCCATTGCTTTTTTTTGTACCTTGGATTTTAAATGGTCCTTTCCTCACCCTATACCCTGCAAACAGAATGACAGTGTGACAGGGAGGAATCTGATCCTGAGAGCTTTTTTTTAACCTATACATGCAAGCAGTTTCTTCAAGATAGTGTTCTGTGCATACACTCAGTAACACACATGTATTGTGCCAGACCTCTAAGAAATATGAGTTCCTAGTGCAATGGTACAAACACTAAATATCCTGCCTTGGTTGTCTTTTGGATGGTCTCTAAACTGCTTTCTTTTTTCCCTTAATTTGGTTACATGTATAACAAGATTAAAAATAATTTCTTTGCAGGCCAGAATGCTTGGCAGTAACCACCCCTCATTAGAGGAAAAAAAACCCAACGTAACTGCTTGTTAAGTTAGAATATGTATTGGTTGCCCTCTGAGGAGAATGCAATTTAAGTTTTGAAGTGGAATTTCCTAGCTCAAACCTAATTTTAAAAATGTTTAATTTGATCCCACTTCTACGTCCAAATTCTGAATTGCAGCCTCAGACACAAGGGCTGCAAATATAGAGCCCTAAAAAGCTCTTCACAAATGCCGTATCAAGTCCAGAATTTACTCTAGATATATGATCTCACTGGGTGTACTCTTTATATTTTTGCATGGTCACTCTGGTAGGCTTTTGTTTGGAGAACTTGATTTTAATGAACAAAACTTTTCCAAGAGATTTCTGATGTTTTGTTCTCAGGACTAAATTCCTCTGGAAGATGCAAGGTGATGCCTGGTCTGAAGAGCTCAGCCTCTGTTTTTACCTGAGGCCAAGCTAGGTTCCCTCTGAAAAAACCACACCTGTATTAACCTTGCTCCAGGGAGTGTCCCAACAGGAGTGTGAATCACTGCTAATAGGCCCACTTGTCATGACTGAAATTGTTCATACAAGAAAACAGATTCCAAATTGATACAATCAAAGAATCATTGAGTTTGGAAAAGAAAAGACCTTGTGTCCAACCATAATACGGTATCTTTCTTTTACCTGACAGTCAAGTGTTGCTGCCCCCTCAAATGCCTGCATAATCACAGGGCTTAGGGCATTTGTGACTGATGCTGTCTCTGTACTGGCAGTTTTCTAAGTGTTCCAGTCCCCTTCCTTAGGTTGCCAGAAAACAGCCAGTTTCATCTTTCCCCCCCCATATTTCAGAGAGGAAATGGTCGGAACTGTGTTTCTTTCTGATCTCTTTTTTTGCTTTTTTTTGCTTCCCTTTTGATCTGTGGTTTCTATCTGCAGCAGATCAATGTCATGTAAAATAACAAAAGCACAGTGGGTCTAACAGGATTTTTTTATTGTTAATTATTTTAACAGTATTTGATGTGAATAAAAGGTTAATCAAAGTAATTCAAGTTTTAATTTGTCTAGATGATGAAAGCCCCACAGTTGTCTTTCAGAGCAAGGGATGGTAAAATTTAAGGACTCCTAGCTGCCCATTTAAGAGCAGCCTTCATCAAGGACTTAACCTTTAGCTTTTCAGACCTTCAGTTTTAAAATCTCTTCCAGCTCTTTGTGGGATGCAAAGTTGAGTTTTGTAATATGTACAGGATGTTAATAAATATTTTGATACCTCTGCAGGAGTTTTTTTTTAACTATGAGAATACTTTTTTCGAGTCTTTCTTGAATTTGGATAGTTCTGTTCACAGTTTATCAATATCTTGCAACAACTGCTGCCTTAAAGAATTCTGCTAAACTTTGGAGCTCTGTAAGAAAGCCCCTCAAGCCAAAAATTCCTTCCTGCTTGTGTGATGGGTCAGTAACACAGTGTACCAAATTTAGTGTGTACTTGGGGAAGTTGCAGGGTGGTATGATGTGATTTGACACATGCCCCAGGTGGGAAGAGTGTCCACAGATGGTATTTGAAATTATGATGCAAATATCAACAATAGAGAGAAGGGAAAAACGGATCCCAAATAGTTCTGCAGGCCACAGTCATACACTGAAAATTCCAAGGATGCTGCATGTGAGCTGTAAACTTTCAAAACATTGACTGTCCCTTGAGATGGTTCATGAATTTTTTTAAGGCTTCAGCAATCTTGTATGGGATTTCACCACAGAACACTAGAGGGCATTGCTTTATCTGGTTTGAATGCAATATTTCTCAGCTTCAGTGCTATTGGGACCTGAAAAAAAAACCAAAAAAAAACCCCTTCAACATTGTTTGAATTTTTTGCATTTTTTATTTTTGCATATACTTTTGGAGCAAGTGTGGAGAATGAAATATTTTATGTGATGGGTTGCTAAGAACCATACAGTGTTTTGCCAACAGGAGCGTTTTTGAAAAATCATTATACATTTGAATATAAGGTTTAAACTTAAGCTGAATGCAGTCTGAGGCAGGACCAAAGCATGCCCATTCTGTTAATCCAGTTTAATCCTGGTCAGGGTAAGTGAGGAGATGAAGAAAATTGTCCAAAACTGTCCAAAAAATGGATGTGACTTCTTAATTCCTTACTGAAGGCTTAGGATTTTTTTGAGAAGAAAATAATTCTGCTAAAATAGGACCCACAAATAGGTTTCTGGTGTTGAAGGGGGTCTAACTCAGATGAACATATGTTGTCTGATAACTCTCATCAGAAGTCGACTAATCAACTGTAAAAATTCCTCCCTGTCTTTCAATTCCTAAAAAGAGCACCCCATCTTCTGGTCCTTTGTGGCTAGAATATGCTTAGGTTCATCCAAACTACTGATGATGTCCCATGTGGATAACAGTGGAATCTCTATTGGTAGAAATCTAACATGGGCTGTGCTGCAAGGCAGCAACAGTGTGGTTTTAAAAACAAATGGTTGATTGGACAGAAGATGAGTTGAAGACAATCTTTTCAGCATTGTTGTTGAGTAGGCAGCTGAGAGGGTAGGGCTGTCACAGGTTTGCATTCTATGACTTTAATGGCATTCTACTGAACTTTCCTTTGCATTTTGAAAGGGAGGAGAGAGTTCTCCCATCAGCTTGGAAGCACGTCCTTTTCTGCCTAGAAGAAATGGAGTTGATTTGTGATCCTTCAACTGCGTGAGTGGTTTGAAGTCGTGGAGTTTAGAATCCATATGTGGTGACTTGGCTCACTTTGCTGAGTAGGGACGGTTCCCAAAAAGATGTAAGCAGCTCAGTAGCTGGCAGTACTACACACTGAGGTAGGACAAGGCCTGACAGAAGACAGTAAAGAGTTAGGCATGGAAGAAATCAAAACACGACTGAAACCATACTGTATGGGAACTTTTAAGAGTGCACATAAAGCATTATATAATCAAAAGACTTTCATTCCACTGTATTTATTGACTACTTCAGTTTGACTGTGGAGTTTAATAATCCATTTCTACATTAATGCATTCTGTCTGGCCACTTAATGCCAGGCAAACCCTAAACACCTTTTGCTGATGAAGTCATGGGCAGAGCAAGCCATAAGATGTGGATGTATAAATACACTGTGGATCAGACAAATACATTTCTTTTGGTGTCAGACATAAAGTACGGCAGAAATGTGTGTTAATCATTGCTTTTGCTTCTTCGGAGTTCTGCAAAGTTCTTGGAAATTTCTCACTGATGAAGTGGTGCTGCCTCCAGCTGATGATGATGTCTGGGAGGCAAAACATGTTTATTCCCCTCGGCTAACAGGAGCTTATATAAGCTTTACATTCACAAAGCTGGCTTTCAGGTGTTCCTTGTTTAAACAACTTCGTGGTAATTTACTGGCCTTTGCCCTAGTTTTTAAAAACTGTCTTCCCCTCTCCGTTTGAATGGAGAATGTGCCGGGAAGCCCAGCTCACAGAACTGCTGTGTTTTGCATGCTGACTGGTGGTTGTAAGCAGAGATAAGTTTGCCCCAGTGTGCTCCCCTCCCTGCCTTTATTGTGATAATTTTGAGTCTCAAACCAGCTCAGCAGTGCTGTATTTAGGTTTCTGGCAGCCTCAACCTGAGGACGGTGCTAAAGGAGCAGGCAATGCACCGGCTGTGTTGTGAGCCCCCAGCTACTCCTGGCCGCAGCAATAGCTCTGTGCAGGTTAAATGGACAGAGGACGTTTCAGACAGAGCAACGCCTGGCCCATCTCTGGGTCCAGTTCTTTATTTGTAGGTGGGCTGTAACCAGCAGATACCAGCAGGCGCCTGTGGCTCCAGAGAGCAAGTGCATGTCCTTTAATCTGCGTCTGGGCAACTTCTGCACCGTACATTGTTGCCTGTTGAGCAACCAGCTCATAAGCCCAGTCAGGGCGATGAATATTCCTGGGAAGTCCAGTGTATGGGCATTAGAACCAAGTCTAAGGCAGAGGGGGAAGGCTCGAGGCACCCACCCTCTGCATCCCCCTGCCCTAATCCGACATGGATGACAAACCAAACCAGTGGCGTTGCTGCTCATTCAAAAGCTGCAGCCTCTCCTGGCCACAACAAAAACGGGGTTGTGTGATGTGCAAGTACCACTGATGTCAAAGCACAGCCAGGTCCGTGACAGCGTGTGCTGAATTCTGAGGTATTAGTTGATGACTAAGGCTGGAGGAAAGTTTTGTGGCACAGTCTGGGCGCTGGGATCCCGTCCTGAGGGGCAGCAGCTGTGGGGCTGGGCAGGTACCAGGGAGCGCCTGGGCCAGCAGCAGCATCGGTGGGAGGGAGGCAAATACCGTGTTTCATGCCTTTGATCTGCCTCTCAGGGCGTGGGTGCCTGGCTAAGGGCTGTGGAGGACACAGGTTAGTAAAGTTAAACTACGTGTGCCTTGTGCTGGGGCTGGTGTGGTGGTTGTCTTTTCGGATCTGTGCTGACCGCACTGCCTCACGTTTCCCCCAAGGAAGGAGGGAGGGCTGCCCAAGTCCTGAGCCTCATGGCCATCCTGCCCTCAGCAAGGACTCTCTTTGGGGTGGTGTGTGGGGCCCTGGGTGCCATGAGGGGGCCCTGGCAGGATTGTTTGCTATGCAAACAGGAGGCAGGAGAAGCCCAATCCTTGTGGTAACTGAGGGGATAGCAGAGCAGGAGTGCAGGTGCTGGAGGTCGTGCCACAGGACAACCTTGTTCCCTTGCCATAGTGACCAGTCTGCAGCTTTAGAAGGGACAAAGAGAATGGTTGAGTTGAGCTGGTGGGCTTGGAAGGTGGCTCAGCTTTTGCTTCTTGATCGCTCAGGCTGAGAGGAGTTTTGTGGTTTCTCTTCTCTCTTCAGTGTCCCTTTCTTTCAGTACTCTATATGTTCCATGTCTTTCTTGTCCTTCTCTAGACTCTTCTTCCCTCGGTTTGCCTTTTAATTTTCAATTTTCCACCATTACAGTAACTTCTAAGCCCTGTTGGCTTTTCTCACTCTTTTGGCTGTTTGCAGAAGCAATCTGTAATTCAAGAGTTAAACTGGAGAACCGAGATGTTGTTACTGAGTTTGAGGTGGAAGCTCACATCTCTTGAGTTGTTCATCTGAAGGTCTGGGCAGATGTCCATAAATAACATGCACAACATGTCCATTTGGAAACGTTACAGCAAAGAAGTCTGCAACTTTACTTTTAGGACTCAGATTGCCGTCTGGTGTAAGCACACCACACCATTTGGGTCTGATCTGTCAGATATTTGATAACACTTTAGCAATTAATGTATTGGCTCTGTCTTCTGAAAGGGAGACTGATGCTTGTGTATCAAGTGACTATTTACTGTTACTGCTTCCACCACGGTAAACTTTTGCCTCAAAAAATTAATATCTCCAGAACAGTATTCTAGGTTTTCTCAGTGCATGTGTACTTTTCTTAGCAGCTTTCAGCACAATGCATGTTCAGGGAGGATCTTTAATATCTTCCAAGTGGCAGGAAGTGCAAAGAGCTCTGAATTAAATTCAGGTATCATATTGCTGGCAGTGAATTGTAGCTTCAGAGGAGTGTAACACACTATGATGATACAATGACAGCCACTGTGAAGGTATGTTGTTAGCATCTTTCACAAAAAAGCAGCTTGCTACTCCTGGCATCAATGTATCTTTCAATATAGATTATAAAAAACAAATTTAGAATGATACAAAAGTTTCTTAAAACCATCATACATCTCTTGTCTCTGACATGAGTGTCAGCTCACTCAGAAAATGCTAGTTGTGCTGCCACCCAGAAGACACCACAGATGGTGGCTCGTTTTTGTTCCTCTTGTCTGCTGTAAGATTGATCATGTTTGGATTGATGAAATTATTTGGGCAGAAACTGCCATTGCTCTCCTCCTGTCTGTCCACTGTAAAGAGAAGTGGGAGGGAAGGGGATGTAAAATATACTTTTTAGTGTCTTTCTCTCTTTGATACTGTTTTATTAACACTTAAAATATTTATGGAGGAGAGTGTGGGCTTGCTGACCATGCTTCCTTGCAATAAGCTCTTATCAGCAAGTTTTATATTTTATAGCCTTCTCTGGGTTGGGGGTTTTTTTTGTTGGTTTTTTTTTTTTTTTTTGGTTTTTTTTTCATTTTTGTTTTTTTGTTTTTGTGGTTTTTTGTTTTTTTTTGTAGCAGTACAATTTGCAAGGTAAAGTTAGGATGCAGGACNTTGGTTTTTTTTTCATTTTTGTTTGTTTGTTTTTGTGGTTTTTTGTTTTTTTTTGTAGCAGTACAATTTGCAAGGTAAAGTTAGGATGCAGGACCTTGGGTATTTGTATTCAGCAGTGGCTAAATAACCACTCTGGTGTGATGTGAATCAGAGGTTTTCATTCTCAGGGTGCACTGGTGCCCTGAAGGCCAACCATTGCATTGTTGGAAAAGTCAGCAGGTGCCCACCTGCATTTTGCAGAGCTCCCCTAGAGTTACTATATCATTGCCAGCATTGTTTTAGGGACAATATACTGTCCTCTTGGATGAGTCTCTTCTGCTACCAAGATACTTGTGTGATTATGAAAATTCTCTATTTTGTAACTAAACTTTCTCTTTGAACAAGCCACTTTTGCTTACTGCTTTCTGTAGCTGCTTATTTTGATAGTTCCTATACTAGCTGTAAATGGAAGAAAGAAGTAATAAGCCTACAGCTAGCATGGGATTCTTGGCCTCTAAACAGAAAATGCAATTTTATAGTCAGACTAAACCCATGAACAGATCCTCCCAGGAACATTGTTAAGGTACACGAGATAAAAGCAGGTGATTAGTGACAGCCAACATCTCTTCACTAAAGACAGATGGTGCCTGCTGAATTTGGAGGTCTGCAACGTGGTTACAGTGTTGGTGGATTAAGGGAAGGGCACTGACATCACCCTCTTGGACTCCTGCAAAGCATTTGACACTGTCCCACATGACATCCTTGTCTTTAAACTGGAGACACATGGGTTTGATGGATGGACCAATTGGTGGATAAGGAATTGCCTGGATGGTCATGGAGAAAATATTATACACTCCAGAAAGACAAATAGTCTGAGGTTAAGGTAATTTTTCATTATGAGGGAGACTCCAATTACTGTGTTAACAGCTCTGCTAATGTGAAAGTTTTTCCAGATTTTCTGAGGTTTCCACTTTTCATGTCACTGACAAAATTGTATCCAAAATGGAATTCTTATTTTCTGGTTTATCCTCAACACACGGTTTATGAAAAATTAATTGTTATAGGAAAAATGTTCTCAGAGTGTGATAAATGTATTTTGTGGCTCAGTTCAGGCTTCTTTTTTTTTGTTAACCACATACTCTTCCAACAAACTATACTAAATCAGTAACTGGAGAATATTCTCAGAGTCTCATGCTGTAAGCTGAACTTTACCAGTGCTATTTTGGCTTGTGAGCTTTTCCCCAGTGTGAGAGGAACAAGAAAGAGTGAGCATGAGAGTCCTGTTGGGGTTGTGTTCTCTTGGCTCCAGTGCACAATGTTTTACCAGAAAAACATTGCATGCATTAAAAAAGCTGTTGTGTGCCCCTGTTCTGTAGTCTCATCAAAGAAGGAAGTGTCGCCATGAGAAGTGACTTGTACTTGGATCCTTTTGCACAAGTTCTGTTTGGCTTTTGGTTACATAGTCTGCTGAGGAAAATAGATAGTGAAGATCAGGAATATGGTAACCTAGTAAGCTTTTCTGGTGAGGAAAACTTGCATATTTTTCTTTGACAAGATGCAGGTGAGAACGTCTCTGTAATCATCTGCATATAAGCCTTGATCTTTTTCCCAGGGAATCCAGTCTTAGATCTTAGTGGGAATGAAATCATGGCCTCTGTTTAGTAAACCAAAGGATCGTGAGAGGTACCTGCTGTAAGTAACCATAAATGAGTGATGCCTTCATAACAAGCTTTCCTTTTCATTTGCAAAATAATAACATAGTTGCCTTGACAGATAGGTATGAACAGTGAGCTCAATTAAAAATAAACCTTGACTGTAAGTGCCCAGACTCTTACATGTCTTTCTTGCTTGCAGGCATGCTCATGTTAAGACACTATGTCTCTCAAAGCTTAATCTTTGGTGACAGACCTGATTTTCCTCTTACATTTTTATTACAGTAAAAATCCACACTATTTTACTACATCCGTATTTCAAGTCTTCTGTAGCTTGAGCTGAGTGCCTTCAAAATTTTATTGCTGCTTTATTCCTCTAAGAGATAATTATTGACTGTTTTGAGTGGCTAACTCCTTACTGAATAGCACAGTTGATGTGTGTGTGTTTAGTTTTGTCTGCTCTCTAATCCACTCTTATGGATTTCCATATGGAATGCACTCTGAGGAGTTTTGGAACATCTTGTGATGCTACTTGTAAAGAACTTTTGAGAACAGGACATGTTATGAATCCTCCTCAGTGGAAGCTGGAAGCTCTGCTTGGAAAGGACTTGTGTTTCCCTTAAATCCCTATCAAAGAACCCTATCCTTGTGTTTTGAAAATTTAGAGGTTTGGACCTCCTATAGTTTCACCTGCTGACTGTTGATGTGTTCAGGGGCTGTAATTCAGGCAATATCCAACTGTCCCAGTCTTGCCCCTGTCTCTCTTTGAATCTTGTTCCATTGGTTTATTCAGTGACACAGGTATAAGCATTCTGCTCTTCTGCTTTTTTCATTTATTTGTTAGCTCTCAAAATTTGGGAATGTCTAATTTCTAGCTACCATAGTGTAAAAAGGGTTTAATGGAAACTGAATTGTGCTAAACATGGTAATAAATGCCTTTTCTGTTTGTTGTGGTTTAGGAATGGTACTCCAACATTTAGTGCTCCCACTGAGACTCTCCCAAACCAGATGCTGCTTGTTGCCCTTCCTCCTCGCCCTGATTGAAGGCACAAAAGGCAAAGATCATGGTTTGAGATAAGAGCAATGCTAGAAACAGCCATGAGATAAGAAAACAAACAGGTGCAGCAGCAATATTGGTAACGAAAGGTATAGGATAAAGAAATGACAAATACCAACTGGCTCTTCCCTACTACCCAGAGTCCCTTTCTCCACCCTGTTAATGATGTGAGGTGGTATCAAATTACATTTAGGGTCTGACCACACCCCACTCCTGGCTACTGTAAAAAATTAACCCTGTTCTGGCTGAAAGTATGACACCACTGCACTTTGCATGCCCAAGTTCTTTAATACACAGAGGTTCATAACCCCCAAGCAGGAGTGGCAGTGAGTGCATATAAAAAGATCACCTAATGCTGAGATAGGGAGGACTCTTTTAGTATATTACAGTGCACAGAGATGCCACAAACTATTTTAGCCTGGAGAACAGAGTGCTGTATTTAGATAAATCTGTAAGATTGATTTAGGTAGTTAGCTAAATTGGATTGTCTCCAGGCCAGTGGGATTAAGAACCCACATTTTGCAGAAAGCGTTATGAGACCTTTAATGATCATACAAGGTCAGGACCTCGTTTTATGTCTCATCTGAAAGATCATGAACTTAAAACTACTGATCTGTCACTGTCTGATCTGACTTTCTGTTCTAGAGACTGCTTTATTTTAGAAGAGGTTTGTGTAGCCAGGAGTCTAAACGCTGTCAAAGCTTTTAGTCCTTGCTCTGTTTCTTGCCTGAGGATGTTTCTAAGAAGTTTTTATTATGAAATACTGTCTTGGTTTGTTTTTCCCTTTTCATGTCAGACCAAAATGAGGCTGCAAATAATATTTTGCAGTTTGTATGTCTGTCATTTGCTGTGCTGTGCATAGAGCTGCTTACTGATATGTGCCTGAAAATTAGTTAATGTCTGGGTTGTTCAGGAGGGTATTCGGTTCTCAATAATTTTTCTGGATAATTTCATCCTTTTGCCTTCATGGCCACTGCTCGGTGAGGCCCCTCCTTCCCCCTTACTGAAAAACTGCAGACACAGCAAACTGCATAAATGTAGCAGGAATGTGTAAACCTTGCCAATCCTGCTTAAAGTGTGTCACAGGTAGCTGCGTTGTGTGTGCTTGTGTACCCATGTAAAAAAACCCTCTAGTAGTAGTTCAAGCAAAATCTTTCAAAATCAGCTGCACCCTGAAAAGGCATGTGTGAAGAGGTTAAAGAAGCTCTGCCTCCCAGCAATTCTCAGCATATTGTATATAACTTGGCTGGGTTTTCCCTTTGTAGAGGTAGAGTCGGGACCCAGCTCATAGCTTCACTGTTCACGTGGTGTGGCCATCTGATTCCCAGCCTCTTCCACACACCTTTATGTGTGCCCATATGATTTTCCACCTTGCCCTCAAAAGCACACTCGCTGTAGTGCTGCTTGATAGCACAGAAGTGTGTATTCCTGTGCTTCCTGACAAGAGCCTGTTTAGCCTGCAGCAAGGAAACGTATCTGTGCCAGATGTTATCTGAGACAGGAGGAAATGGACAGAAGAAAATGCTTTCCTATTTCAGAGTGTCCAATGAATGAGCTGTGCTAAGTTTTTTCATCTATATATTATGAAGTTTTGCCTAGCCCCAAAATGACATTGCTCTGCGTCATCTTTGCTTTTAGCAGCTTCATTTTAGCAGCAGCAGCAGAGGAGGTGAAATTGAAATCAGAAGGTCTTAATTTCAAAGAGAAATAAATTTGTTCAGAAGCAAAAGGCTTTTCCCTCTCGAGTCACCAATATATTACAATTCTTGATTTGATTTGGAAGCTATTTAGGATGCTGCAGTTATATGGCTGCCTGGCACTCTGGGTAACCTCATCACTGATGTGCCCATGAATGACAGACTGTGAGTTGGTCACACCATACTGTTTGACTCATGGATTCTGAAGGTCAAATGCAACAGCCTTGTTTGAGGGACTTGGTTGGCACCAGCAGTGAGAAGGGATACAGGACTTCATAGTGAAATGTAGCAGCAAGACAGTCCTTTCTGAAGAGGTGGGTGGAGAAGGAAGCCAAGTACACAAAATGAAAATATAACTGGTGGTGTTGTACATTAGTCAGAGTTTCTGAATCATCTGGGGAAATTATGCCAGCCAGGCCTACTTGTCTAGAGGAAACTTCTTGTCTCAGAGCTGAGGTGGCACAGCAAACTTGAAGGCTTGCTTCAGGCTTTTGTGACCTGTGCATTCTGCTGTTTAGAACAGAACAGAGTAATCCAATTTCCTGACCAATAAGTAAAGCAGTTATTAAGGACATTGTCCAAAATCCTTTTGAACACTGTCAGTCTGTGGAACCGAACACCTCTCTAGGAAGCCTGTTCTGGGGTTTGGCCAAACTCTCTTGGTCAATCAGTGTTTTCTAATGTCCAGTCTAGACCTCCTCTGGTGCAGCTTTGAGTCATTCCCACACGTCCCTGTTTCTGCATCCCAGGGAGAAGATCTCAGCACCTCCCCCTCTGTGTTTCCTCCTCAGGAAGCTGTAAAGAGCAATGCAGTCACCCTCCAGCCTCTTCCTCTCCAAACTAGATAAGCCCTAAATCCTCAGCTGCTCCTCATAGGACATTCCATCCCTTTCACCAACTTTGCTGCCATGCCCTGGACACATTTAAGGACCTTCACCTCCTTCTTAAATTATGAAGTCCAGAACTACGTACAATACTCAAGGTGAGGCTGCACCAGTGCTGAATACAGCAGGGTATCCATGTATATGGATATATCCCTGCATGGCCTCTTGCCCTTCAGGAGTCAACAGTTCCCAGTTTGGTACAATTAGCAAACTTGCTAATGGTGCATTCAACTATCTCATCCACATTCTTGATAAATATATTGAACAGAAGGGGACCTGGAATTGAACCTTAACACCTTTAAAGTTGATGCCTCAAAATTTGATCCTTGACTTGCCCACCCTCCCCAGGTTTTACCCTCCCCACTCTACAGGTGCCCAGTAGATCTTGACACAGTCCATAAACACTCATGCCCTGAGTAACTTGATGCCTGTTTGAAATGATTTGCTTCTTTCTCTTGTTTGACAGATGAGAAAATACAGCAACAAACTGCTAAGGTAGCTGCCTAAGGTCTCACTGAAGCAATTGACATAGGGATAGCAATCCCTGTGCAAGCCTTTCTCTCTTTTTTTTTCCCCTCTTAACCAAGTGCCCCATCACTGCTTTTATGGAAATTCAGACTTCACAGATTTGGAACTTTCTGGTGACTCTTAGGCTGGGATACCCGGATAGGATCTTTTGATACTCACCTCAACAAAAATCCTCTTTTTCAAATATATTTTCTATTCAATGTATTTTCAAGCTTAAGTGCCTGGCCTTGCACAGAGCTTGACTGCAGGTCTGCTCTTGCTCAGCCTTTGGGATCCTGATGAGGTGCATCTGCCACCGTGACTGACTCCTAAGTTGCTGTTGCTGCAAGTGCACACAGACACATTCCAGCTCAAGTATGTTGATAGACTAGTTCCTTCAGGAAGGAGTTGAGGGAAATCCTGCAATCCAGCCAATTTGAAACCCTGTGACAAAACAGAAAGTAAATGTATGGAGTTCCTGTGTGTTCCATGGGAACTGGGGAGTGAGTAGAGGAGAAGTGGGCATCTATCTGTGTGTCTGCTGAGAGAGAATCTCTGTTATTTCTGCCATATCTGCTCAGTCTGGTTGGAGCCAGCTGGCCAGTTACACATCCCTACTGGCCACAGAGCATCCTGCTCTTCTGGTGTGCCCCTCCATAAAACAGGGAAAGGCGTGGGAGCCTGAAATTGTCAAGTCAGGGATGTCTGTGTAGGGAAATGGTAAATAGCAGCAATGAGGCTGGGGAGCAGAGTCCTGGGCAGTCACAAGTATTGCTGAAGGGCTTGTTCTGTGCAGGGCCTTGGCTAATGACTGGGGAACCAACAAATAGCCCATTAGTTCACTGATGCTGCTAATGTGGAAAATGGTGTTGAATACCACGTAAATACAAAGGCAACTAAAATGTTAAAATCTGGACAGAAGTCAATACAACAGGATTCAAACAGGGGAGATCATATGAAACATAGCTTAACTAAAAAAATAAACCTACACAAAAAGGGGTCAGTCTGGCCTCCTTAGGAACAAAGTGCCAGCTGAAGCCACTCGGCTTGGGTGTGCAGTGGCCTCTTCCCAGGGACTGAGGTGCCAATAAGATGTGTTATTTTATGCAATTTGGAGCTGTCATCCAAGTGACATTCCATGACAGAACTCCCCTGAGCAAAATTGCTCTCTGAATGAGTAGGGAGTGTTTCAAATCAGAGTCTGGGGTGATATTTCAAATGTGGTGATGTGGTCTTTTGAGTACAGTTCAGAAAAGAGTCAGAGAGACTGAAGAGCTGTGAGGACCAATTTGGGGATGCTGACAACAACAAACCAAAAGAAGAAGAGAAATAGTAAAGACAGAAACTATTTACAGAGAAGCATTCCCAGAAGAGTGGTGGGGGTTAATGGGAGGAAAATGTGCACAGAAATCATCCCTATTGTTTGTTGTTTTGCTTTAAATAAAGGACTTGTACAAAGAAGGCCTAAGGCATCTTACGCCACAGTAGTCAAAGTTCCAGAAATTATCTGATTAGCTTGAGACTAGGAGTAAACTTGAGGATGAAATGTCTTTGTTTGGAATGTGCTTGGAGGCATTCTTCTCTTCTGCTTGAGAATAAAAAATCCTTAAAGAGCAGTGACTCCTCTTGGATCCTTCCCATTTGCACTTTGATTGTGTTTGTTTCCATTCTTTTCTGGCTGGAACAATTCCTCCCCTTCAGTGTATATTTTGATAGGATGTTCAGGTACAAATGTATTTTCCCAGAAAACCTCAGGCATGTCAAGCTGCAGCAAAGGGACATGTTGTGGTACCAGATTGTGTGGCACTGCGAATCCTCTCTGGACTGGAGTGCACAGTTCATGCTGATTTGCCTGAGTGGTTTCTGGAGGCAGTCCATACACTTCAGAGGCTGTGCTGGTAAATAACACCGCTTCATCTCTTCAAAGGATTGTGGACATATTTGTTTTCTTAACAAGTTATTTTCTCTGACTAGGAAGGGCAATACTTTCTTTGCTTTCAAGCGTCCCCAAGCTTTTGGTTGATTTTTTGGCCATCTGTTTTTCCAGAGGTGATCTTACAGTACTTGGCCTCTCTCAGGTTTCTCTGTTCTGTCTCCTCCTCTGTGCAGTGCCAGGATGGAGGGATTGTCCTTGTGCCCCAAACACCTTTCTGTTAGTCTATTACACCTAATTGGTGCAGTTGGGTTTTTTTGATGGAGTAATTGCAAACTCACTCACTATGCCTAGGGGAGGGGCAGGAAGAAATCCATCTTTTATGTCATTAAAAGTACAGACAAAAAAAAATCCAATTCAAACCAGATTCCCTTGAGGGTATCTGTGGCTTTTAATGTCATTTACATGTAGCTTGATTTTTACTAATGAACAAGCTGTTTGTTTAGGGCTCTTAAATGAACCTTCAGCTTCAAGGGCTTCTGCTGAAAGAAGGGAGAAAGGAAAAGGGCAGAAGAAGAATGTGTAATGCCAAGAGGATGCTCACATGAATTTTCTTTTTTTTTTCTTATTTTTTTTTTTTTAGCAGGAGGATCTGCTCTGCTTTGTAATCCTCAAGCAGCTCCTCTGTCATTTGCAAGGTCAGGGTTTTCTGGCTCACTTGGAGAGGATGCTCTCTAACCAATGAGGCATGAAATAGCAGTTGGAGAAGGGCTTGATAAATATTGATTCAGAAATTGCCATGGCTGCTGACTTTGCGATTGGCCTGTTTATCCAGCAAATGGAAGAGGAATGGAAAGAAGTTGTCCATTTCTCAGTGTTGGTGGCACATGCATTTTTCAACACCGCCCTAGATATGTGAGGAGAAAGGGTTTGAAAGCTCAGCCCAGTGAGGCTTATTTAGGACAGCATTAATCCATTACAGCAGATTAGACTTTGGAATCCTTCCTCCTGCCAGGAGCCTTCCCTTCTTAGTTTCATTAGACTCTATGTAGATGGCTACACCGTCCCTCCAGGAGGAGGGAAGTTTTCCAGTGCCAGCAGGATAGAAATTTTGCTGCTTTGGGGAATATCTGTACAGTGTTCAGACCAAAATGATACACACTATCTGTGCTCTGAGCTGAATGAATTATGTCTCTCTTAGCCATCTCTGAGCCTGAATCTGTGGTTCCCCTTTGAGTGGTTTATGTCTCTTACCCTGCTGGGTCTCAGCAGTATAAAATGTGAACCAGCAGAGTGATATCACACCACCTCAGTATTCTGCATTTGGCTGTTGTGCCACTGCTAACATGCCATGGTTTCCTGTATTACCAACCAAAACCTAAATTAAAAGCCAGAATTGTGGTAATTAAGCTCAGTGCTATGACAATGCAGTTGCCAGATAGTTGGAATGTCTCCAAGTACAGGTGAAAATGAGCTCAACATTTGACAGCTGTACTCAGTGGAGGCATCCCCAGGGTGAGCTGTTTCCAAATGCCACCTGAACTTATGGTAACCCTGGCCAGTGTTTCAGGGTAGTCCCTTTTCGACACACCTGAAAGGAATCCTGTGCTTATGCAGTGATTCCTATCCATACTTTTCCTGTTAAGTATTAAATTCACACACAAATTGTAGGAGACTATCACTGAGTCTGTTCTGCCAAAGGAAATATAACACCTTCTGATCCTTCTGGTCTATACTTTCAGTGTTTTCAAACCTCCAAAAAATTAATGGGTATGATTTTGTTTCCTTTTAATTTCTGCTGCTTGATAAAAATATTTCGATTAGAGAGTTGGCTGGGGATTTCTATCAGAATCAGGAGTTCTCCAGATTAGGTGTGTTGAACACATGTAGTACTACAGAGAAGGCTGGGAACAGAAAACTTTTGTTCTGAAGTGCTTGTGGTCTAGGCAAACAGGATAGAAAAGGTATGGAGAAACCAAGCCCTCAGTTCAACTGTGTGGAATCCTTTTGTGAATAATGAGTCAATTGAAAAAAAAAAAAGGAACCAATAATATCTTCATCAGCCGGTCTGAATTTTCTGATGTGTTTTGACTAGATTTGTCATTTGAAAGCCCTAAATTAACAAATAATTTACAGTGATAGATGGAGAGCTTGTTCCTCAGCACTCTGCTGCCAGGTAGCTCGGTTGTGCTGTGACAGCAGTAAGTTCTGTTCCCCAGCTCTTTATGTTTGTGCTCTCAATACCAGGGCTCAGGACCCGGAGGTAAAGCTCATGGCTATGATCTGTGTGCAGCCTCTCCTGTGACAGCCCCCTGGCCCAGAGTCACCATCCACGAGCACCTCCTAAGCCAGCCCAGCCCCTTCACAGCTGGGGCGCCACCCCCACAGGGACAGAGCTGAGGTGAGCTCCTTTCAGCACAAGGTGTCCCTCTGGTTTGTGGTCTGCTCCAAGAGCTCTCTTTGCTTAGCCCCTCTCACTTGGCACATGGGTGTTCCCTTCTGCCCCTGTATCCTTGATGTGTCAGCAAGGGCTGTCAGTGTTTCTGGCCATGCACCTTGCCTGTGGGGCATTGCCCCTTTGTACCCTGGGGCTGTGTGCTGGGGGACACCCCTCACAGGGCAGGGGGTAACTGCATCCTGACCCTCTGGGGAAGGGAGGGGATTGAGGGACAAAAGTACACAAAAGCCAGTAGAGGCTGCATAGTGACAGGGCTCTGCTCTGCCACAGGCATCTCCTCGTGCACTCGCTCCTCATGACTGCTCCTCTTGGATTAATAACCTTCACAGGTCACTGTGCACTAATACCTGATACCCTCCTTCAACCTGCTTGAGTCATGAGTTGCTTCTAGAGAGCATCCAGCATTAACATCCAGCTATAAAGAAATATTGCTGTGGGTTGGGGCAGGGCTGAGAGGGAGCAGGGGCAATGATGTGTGGGGGAAACAGTTTCAGGAGGCTTACGGATGTATCTTTAAGAGGGACAGGGCATACAAAATTACTGCTGGAACAAATGACTCTGATACATTTTGGGAAACCCAAGCTGTTAAAACATGGGTATAGTGACACTGCCTGTCTTTTGCTTTCTAAAAGAATTGGTTTTGAAAAAAGTTCTATGTTGTGTTGCCCAGAGGTCAGAACATGAAGATTTTCAAACTGAGTTATCAGGGTTTTTTGAGCTTCATATTTAACAAGGAATGATTCTAGCCAATGTATTGTGCTCAGCTGTGAGAAAAATGCATATAGTACTGTCCTCTAAGACCACTTATCAGTGCTTGCTGTGTTTTCAGGTGGTTTATGATGCACTTTGAGTTAAAAAATAAAAAAGTCTAATGTAAAACAAAACTTTACTTTCCCTGAAGCAGCAATAATATAGCTGTGTATTACTTTTGAAATTGCATAGCTGTTTATTTTTTTGTTGTTTTTTCTTTATAGCTGCACTAATGAAGGTTTTCCAGAGTTGGTGGGTTTTGTACACCAGCCTGTTATTACAGGAGAGACATCTCATTACTGGATATTTAGGCAAATGAGCTTGGTGGTGTTTTGCAGCTTTGTAACACTACTTATCAGATACTGTAATGTTAAGAAAATACTTCTTATCCAGTAATGACAAATTGAAAAAAATCTGAAATTGAAAAGAGGGTTTGTGAACCTGGCTGATATGATGTTATGATGATCATGCTATAGTGGTGGGAATGGATTAGTCTATTTAAGAGTTTCTGTTGCAAGGCTGTAAAACTACAAACTAAGCAGTAAAAAAGCTGACGAAATGGCCTCTGTTAGAAAGATGTTGCAGGTGAAATGTTAATCCCCAGACTTTATCTTTATGTAAGATAAATATGGTAATACAAGATGTGAAAGAACTTTTTTAATATTTTAAAACAGGGGACTAGGTGGTTCTTGTCTTCATGGCTGGAACATTATAAGATTTTTTCTCAGAATCCTAATTTTTTTCCCAAGAAGTCCCTGTCCCTTATGCTAAAGATTCACTGGGGTTAGGAAGTCCTGGCCACTGCTTTCCATTCCCATCTTTGGAGTAGTTAGTTCATTATGAACAATGTGCTGCTGATCTCATGAGAGATGAGAAAGTGGCCACAACCTGGTTTGTCTCAGAGGACTGTAGGTACTGGGTCCTTGCTCAGGCTTTTGGTGTTAGCAAAGATTAGTGACACAAGGCTGAAACGGTCACCTCCGAGCAAGACACACTACAGGAAAGTGAGTGTGTCTCTCTTCTCTCAGTTCTGGCTCAAAACTTCATCAAGCCCCTCGATTGTTCCATTTTTGAGAGCTTATTTTAAAACCTGGTATTGACTGCCTGGGCTTAGGCCAGTTTGAAATATCAGGCTTCCCACCAGTTGCATAGCAGCACTGCCCTGGTGTATTCTCAGTGCCAGTCCTGCACCCACAGTAAGTGCTGTCTGAAGGGTCTCAGCAACTGCACTGGCTCTGAATGCATAATGTGCTGAGTGGATGCAGCTGCTGTGTGTTCCTCATTTGCTGCTGTGCATACCTGAACACCCACCTTACACCTTTAGTATACACACATGAACACTGTACATCTGTCAGGAGACTGTGCCTGGGTGTGTTTCCCAGGAGTGCTGTTATTGGTCCTTTATTATAGAATACTGGTTTTGAATGTAATTCAAAGCATTTTACAGAGAACGTTAGAAGTCAATTCCCAAAGGTAGGAGCAGGAAAAAGACCCACCTATGGTTACAGAGGAAACTGGGAGCAGAAGCAGGCCTAGATTTCCAGTTTTCCACATGCAAGAATGCCACCTGATCCAGCAGGCCTTGCTGCAATGGATGATGTTTCTATAAATAGATTTTTCTGGGGATCATTTGATCATTGTGATGGAGCTGTAACATTAAAAGGAAACCCTTCTTAGTATAGCTCCAAGTTCTAGATGTTGTTCACATCAGGGATTTTGTAGCTCTAACCTTTCTAGTGCAGCTGTGGCAGGTGCCTATGCAGTGGCTCTGCCTCTACTTTGAGAGACTAAGAAAGCAAGGCAGGGAATAACAAAGTGACTTCCACAAGTCAGGTATGGAGGAAGTAGCAAGTCAGTGGATTTGCTGGGAATGGTTTGCAGGTGTAGCATGTTGATGTGCTCCTTCAAGCCCTGCATACACACACATCTCTACATACCAGAGAACTAAAACTGGCAGATAGTGATGGAGAACATGTTTCCAGGCTATAATGGTGTTTCCCAATTGTTCTTAACACACAGTGAAGAGGAAATGGTGGAAGGACAATGGGAGCAAAGGCAAAAGACCCTGATCCATGTGTGTATCAGAATAACCCTCTCCACGTGTCCAGTGGGATGCTGACTGCTTGTTGCTGTACTTTGGGACAAGATGGGGTTCCTAGTGCTCATCAATAGTGTACAGCAGCTGGTTCAATCTGGATCTTTGATTGCCTGGAGCCCTGGAGCCCTTCAAGCGTGTGTATGTTTGCATACAGCCTAATTAGTGCCATTATCATTGTCATTAATGGCTTTTAATGAAGAACAGATGGTCCTGTCAAGGTTTCAAGCTGTGAAGTTCACTGACCCATTTGTGTTAAAGGGAGGGGAAAGAAAACAAAAAACCCTCCCCTGGTTCCAAACTGATGGTGGTAGACTGAAAATGAAGATTGCTCAAACATAAACCTTATGTTTTCCTAAGCAGCATGATTTGAAGGCATATGCAGATGCTGACCAAAGCCCTGCTTTCTCTGAGAAAACAGGATTTCCTGGCACTTATCTTCATGAGGCTCTGACACATCAGTTGTCTTTGTCATGTTGAACTGAGACAACCCCATAAAAAAATGGAAGAAGGAAGACATTGAGATGATACACCCAGGCCCTGGAAAGGGTCATTAGGCTAGGCCAGTGCTATGGAATTAAGGAAAGGGAGAAAGGGAACATAGATTTGGAATGATTCTCATCAGTGTCCCAGTAACATAAGTGAAGAATCCTAAAGAATTTAAACTTTACTCTCTTAATCTCTTTCACTATTTCTCTGAGCTCGATTATCATTCGCACATGGTTGTGAATGACACTTCTTTTCAGGGTTATAGTTCCAAATTTTTCTTCCAGAAGATGGAATGCTGCTGTTCCTTATTAGGAACTCAGATGGTTGGCAGTGAGCATGGGATCTTGTTGGAGAAAAATTGGAAAAGATGAATCCCAAGCATAGATCGTTTGCTAGGATGTAATTTTCTATCCAGGTAGCAGCTTTTCTTGTCTCCTAATTTGCTTAATAATTATTGATCAAAAGCGGATGTGTAAATTATAAGCTCATGTTGATCAGTGCAAGGTCTGGCTTAATGAAAAGAAACTCCTTTTCTCTTTTCATTGTGAGGGAAGTTTGTAGCCTGCCTATGATTCAGGATTAGCTATCTGCTTTTGGCATGGTGCTCTCCATCTGAATGAGCAGCATAGAGATGATAGGGAGTGTGTTCTTGGTGTTCACTTCTGTCCTCTCTTATTGATTCCATCCCATTCATATGCATCATTTAAGAGTATCTGCACAGCACAGGAAGGGCCTGATCAAAAATCTTCTCATTATCCTGGTCATGTTCTAAAGGTTTCCTATCACAATTACCAGTGTGATGAATGCAAGCTGTGTTTGCACTTTGTAGAGGAGTTTTACACAGGACCATGTGCCTGTCACTTCAGAGCTGTGTAGGTCCTACTCTTCAGTGTGGACAGATGAGATTTGGGGCTTGAAATAATTATTGGCTCAGTTGCAATGTCCTCAAGTTGAACTTGCAATGTGCCTATTTCTTTAAAAACTTAGCATTTCAAGACATTGCTGAAAAGTATTGTAAGTAAGAGTAATAAATAATTTTATCCTGATGTTGGAGGAATACACCACAGGACTAAAGAGTAGCTGTAAATTCATCTTCTCCCGTGCCAGCCCTCTCTTCTTTCCCCTCCCCTGGCTTCTTGTTTTTACTTCATACTTTCATTTGGAAGAAGGAAGAAATTAAATTCATTAGCACTGATCCAGTGCCTTATTTAATTGGCTGCAGTGTGGGGCACTTCTGTAATCTGTGAGTTAAGAGGTTTTGTTTAGTTTGGGGTTTTATCTCTTTCCCCTGCACTAACATCTATTAGGGATTAAGTAGTGATATATCTGATTAATTTACATTGCCTTTATCAGGTTCCAGAAATAATTATCTCTCACTAGGAGAGTTTTGAAACAAACACAGTAATGTCCATGAAATAATTTCCCAAGGAGTCTCTCTGGAGCTGCAAAAGGAGAGTTAGAGCATTGACAAGCAAAAATTCTGCTGTTCTCCCCTGTGTCCTTCCCAGCTGTTTTACAAAGCTTCACCAGCCTTCCTACCTGGTCTGTGCCTACCAGAAAGAGGCAAGGCCCATAGAAATGAAGACCCCTTATTCCATGAGATGTGTAGCTGACTTGCCAATCCCTTAAGTTGTGTTTTAGAGGTGTGCTTTATTATACTCTGTCCTGTGGAAGTTTAGAGAGGAGGGATTGGGAAGGCCTGTGGAAGCAGCTCTGGCAGAACATCCATATGCAATGGCTTTAGGTGCTTTAGCTTTCCTATGTAACATGCACAGGAAAGGTTTTCTCATTAGCTCCCATACCAGGCAGCAGCTGAAGACCAAGGGTGAAGAGGAAGCATGGCAAGCTTCATTAGACTAAGTGGAAACATTTCCATAGGGATTTATGGGGAGTGAGAATGTCACACTGGCAATCAGTAGAAAGTTTAAAAGCTGCAGATGTCTGCCCTCATTCCGTCTCAAGCCTGGCTGGTGGATCCTTTCTTTCCCTCTTTCTCCTTAGTTAATAAATGCTTTGTTACTTACATGTACAGCAAAGCTTTTTATGGCTTCTTTTTAGTATTTCCTTTATCTGTCCATTAATTTTCTCTTTTCCTGGGTTTTGAGGTGGTCAGGTGTGTGTGTATGAGAGAGATTTTTTTTCAAGGTGTATAACCCATATGGGAAAGTGAAGCATTTTCCAGGTAGGAACCTGCAGGAGAGACTTGAGAAGAGCTTCACTGGCTGCTGCAACAGCCAGCTGTTGAAAACAACACTGTCTGCCAATGGCAGGTAGGAGCTTGGCAGAAGGAAAGGTTTAAGTCCAAAGAGAAGGTCTTGTCTATGCAGTCTGGAAAATACTGTAAGGCTAGGGAGACGAGGGAGAGAAACACTCAGGTATGAGCCAGTTTTAAGAATCATCTACTTGAATGCATTGGAAAGTTCAAAGAGGTGAAAAGAAGGAGCAGTCTCAGAGTAAGACAGCTAAAGATGTGGATGCTTCCTAGGAAGGTGTCTTGGAAAGCACAGGAGTGAGAGAGAGAGATGAATGAAAAGGAGTTTAAGGAAAGAAATTTGGGGAGAGTCAGGACAGGGGAGGCTCTTGCATGGGGCAGTCTAGTGCTTGGAAACCAAGGTGTTTCCTGAACAGGTTTGGATGTACCAAGGTAGGAGTCTGGACACATTCATTTCTGAGGAATAGAGTAGTTCTATTCACTGGCATCAATGTACTTCTTTATTTCAGTCTTGGATGCTTTTGCCAGGCCTTTTAACTCGTTAACAATTTTCATTTAAAAGGCTTTTCCACCCCTTATTAATACCTGCCTAAAAAATTTTAGTACACTCAGATTTGGTCACAAATGTGATTTTCAAGCTTAATGTCAATTAGAACATCAATATCTGCTGCAGTCTTAATTGGTTTCTATCTGTCCTTTGGTCCCTAAACATTTAGACAAGGATGTAAATACAGGATCTTCACAACTTGCTCTTCCAAGAATTAGTCACTTTACAGTGCTGGCAAATGGCTGCTCTGAAGTATATTCTGGGCCACCAATTGTCAGTTAAGATCTAGCTAAGTTAAGCCATTTATCATTTTAGATTTTTTTATTTCTTTCAAAACTATGTCATCACTACTGTTTTTCACACTTGAAGTTAAAAAGTATTCAAATACATAATGGCCTGAATGAAATCCCTCACTTGTATTTTTCTTCTATTCTGAGATGCACCACCAATTATTAATTTTAGAGGGGAAAAAAAAATTTCAATGCAAAATTTGTGGTCTTTTAGCAGTTTTCATGGGAACCAAATATGGGATACAGAGGCCAGGCACACGGCTCAGCCAGCAGCTCTGCCCAGGGAACCTGTGCAGGTGACAATGAACAGGTGATGCTCTGTCACTGTCCTCACATCATGATTTAAGCTATAACTGGACACATGCAATATTTACAGAGAAACTGGAACCCTGAACCAGTTCAGCTGGCTTTGTATTCCATTACAATTTAAATTACCAGTTTAAACTTGCCAGTACAAAAATGTCAGGTTACAGCCGTGTTTGCAGAATTGCAACAGGAAATAGCACAAATAGAGCAGATACTGAGGGTGTGTAACTGCAAATATTACTTGATATGTTTAAGACACTTGACATTTTTTTAAGCCATCTGTAAAGTGCATCTGAATGTTCACTTAAATTTCAGTAATCTCTGGAGAGTCCTAGACCCAGTTTTCAATGCTGTCCTATTTTAGGGTGTTGTACCATAATTTACATGCAAATAGTATCCTGGTACTATTTTGAAGCAAAACCCAGGGAGAATCTGGTAGAGGTCAGAAAGGTTGAACATATGGTTTGTATATACAAATCACTGGAGTTTCACTTAGCTGTACTTGGTGCCTCACATGACTGTGAAGTGGGTAAATACAAATGTATATGTGAAAATGATACTTAAGGTTACGATTTTAAAATTATTCCACAGTGAAGTACAAGGTGTACAAGTACAAGTTAAAGGAATTACCTTTTTTTTTTTTTTTTTTCTTTCTTTCAAGAGGGAATGTATCTATTTATGGAGACTCTTTGTTAGACCCATAAATACCTTTGGTTTCAGCTGCTCCTCTCTCTGGGGAGCCGTATTTGTTGAAATCCCACCTGCAAGGCAGATGATATTTGGTGACACTACAGCAAACAAGATCCATGGGCACCTAACTCTAAATTACCATGTTTCAAGGTGGGAGCCTAGAATTTGCCCATTACTAGCAAACTGAATTATGTGGGATGCAACACAGAGGTTTCCCCAACAACTAGTGAGTGTCCAGAGCAGGGAGGAGGCAAACAGATCTGAGGCAGGATCCCTCCCTGCTGCACACAGGCTGAAATTCTGGCAGGAATGTTGCAGTGCACTGTGCTGAGCAGCTGAACCCATGGCTACCTGTGTGACTGACCATTTCTGATCCACTTGATATTCAAACTGATTTCTGTTGCAAGTTAATTACCACCAAAGCTTGAACCAGCAGTGTTCATGCTGTCAGCCCAAAGGACAAGTAGACGTGACAGCTGTTAGGTGTTGATTTTAAGTAAGGCTTGGCACGGTGCTGCGTGGCACTCTTGTACGCAAACTCAGGAAGCAAAACCCACATAAGATTGGCACAACCAGTGGAAAAACTAGACTGAGTAATCTATCAATAGTTCCTTGTCAAGCTGAGAGAACATTCAAGTGTGGTCATCAGAAATCTGTCCTGGGTCCAGAACTATTCAATGTTTTAATTTGTTATTTTGACAATGGGAGGACAAGCATGCTTATGGAATTTGCACATAATACCAAGCCAAAAAGGATTGTCAGCCTTTTGGAGGAAAGAATTAAAATTCAGAATGATCTTTGTAGACTGGAGAAATTATGTAAAATCCAAAGGGATGAATGAAATTCAGTGAAGGCAAATGGTTAGAAAAAGGAAAAATTAAATATATAAATACGGAAGTATCCAGTTTTGGCACCATGCTTTGAGAGTGATAGAAAAATGTGAGAGAGATCAGAGTTCTAGAAAATATAGCCTGAGTAGAAAGATGAAAGGAAGTGTGTGGAAAAGAAAATGATAAATATAATATTTAATATATTTAATATCATAAATAACTCATCATAATATATTATATAATAACACTATAATAAATATAATTAATAAATATATATTAATATTATTGTTAATATATGACAGGTAGTTGCAGTGAAGATTAGATATTCTTAGTATCTAACAAGCTAAGAATATGATGAGTTCTATTTGCAAGGAGAGTTTAGGATTAGATTTTAAGGGAAAACTGTTTGTTCCTTTGGAAAAATAGCACTGTAAGAAGGGCTACCTTGAAAGATTATGAAATCTGAAGTTTTTAGGTATTGGTGAGATGNTCACAAATAACACATAATAATATATTATATAATAGTATAGTAAAAATATCATTAATAAATACATATGAATATTATTGTTAATATATGACAGGTAGTTGCAGTGAAGATTAGATATTCTTAGTATCTAACAAGCTAAGAATATGATGAGTTCTATTTGCAAGGAGAGTTTAGGATTAGATTTTAAGGGAAAACTGTTTGTTCCTTTGGAAAAATAGCACTGTAAGAAGGGCTACCTTGAAAGATTATGAAATCTGAAGTTTTTAGGTATTGGTGAGATGAAAATCTGTTGACGGTGATTTTTGCATACCAATCCTACCTCATGTTAGGAAATGTATTATGTGGAAGTTCTTCAATGAATCTCTGTTAGACAGGGATGTGAAGGGGAATAGTGTGTAGGAACGAATTTGTGAAAAATTAAAATATCTGTCTTTTTGTTCTGTAGTATAGCTTCACCTTTGCATTCTCACTGCTCCTCATGGGAGGCTGTTTCGTGTCTGTGGTCTTCAAATAATATGGGCAAGGCCCTGTGCAATTTTATTTAGCTTTAGAGTTATTTCTGCTCTGAGAAGACTGGAAGAGTTGACTCCAGGATTGTCTTTCATCTTCAGTTAATCTGTGAATCTGTTTCGTATGGCCTAAGATTATCAAAGCTCTTGCTGAAAAAATTTTAAGGAAAAAGGTTTGACAATTTCTGCTGCCAAATAGATAGGACCCTCTGAAAATGTTGTTCTTGCTTAAGGTTGATAGAACAGCAAAAGACAAATAAATGCTGAGTGTTTATCTCCTTTGTATTGTATGTTAAAATTATACATTTTAAAATATGTAACTAACTCCATCAGGAAATTATAACAAACATTCTCTAAATATCATGATCCAGAAGATGCATACAATATTTGCATAAAAACGGGCAGGTTCAAATTAATTCAAAGTTGTTTAAAAGATTGGGTAACTTTGCCAGTATAGAGAGAGCATAGCAGGGGAAACTATGAATAAAGCATGTCTGCTTGCAGGTATAAGAAATGTGATGGCATTCACTTGCTTGTGTCTGCAGCAGGGCGGGCAACTCAGACAGCTCTATGATAATCATTGTACTTTGCAGCAACTTTTTCCATTTAATTACTTGAAGCTGATCCCAGAACAAGAGGATGTATATTGCTGTGTTGGTGGACAGCTAAGTGTCTCCCATTCAAATGTAAATACAGAGATTAAATTTATAGCAGGATATGGCACAGTAGACTGTGTCATGAGTCAGAGTGAGATAATGTATGAATAGCTTCAAGGTCAAGAGACAAAATGTGTGATGGGGTGATCTTCGTGTTTAGCTTATAGAAAGAGAAACTTGAAACATTTGTGAAAATGGCTTTTGTTTCTAAAAAGCTGTTTCATGGGGCTGGTTGGACCAGTAGTACCCTATCTTTACTTGTCAATTCAAAAAGAAAATCGGGTTGCCTGGTGACCTGTGTGTTGGACATTCCCACACTGGTCTCCTGACCTGTCTGGTGTGGCAACTGGCTGCTTTCCTGGAC
Organism: Polioptila caerulea; assembly: GCA_013397295.1. NCBI lineage: Eukaryota > Metazoa > Chordata > Aves > Passeriformes > Certhiidae > Polioptila > Polioptila caerulea. Next base: position 62,964 of record VYXF01004254.1, read on the forward strand.
AGCCCCATGACTACTGTGATGGTCTGGTTCCTTCTTACCAAGGTACAACCACTGGTTTACTAGCATGTTGATCCAGTTGCTTAAGATTTTGAAGTTCTGAACAGTGGCCATTTGAGTGATTGTCTCACAGTGCAGAATGGCTGCCTTCCTATGCCCACCACTGCAGCTTCCATTGGGGAAGCTCCTCTGTAGTTTCCTGGGGAAGTTAGGATTTTGGATAAAAATAGGATCCTCATGAAGACTGGAATGAACACATCAGTTAGTGGACTACACACCCAGGTGCATAGGCTGGACAAAGGAGACACTTTATGAATTCTGTTGTCTCCCAGCATTTGCACACTGGTAGACAGCACAGCCTGGAAGAGCAGTGGAGCTGGAAATGCAAGGCATGAAATGCTGGAAATGCAAGGAGAGAACATGGCCCACAGGAGCACTGAAAAGTTATGTTTGCCTTGTCATATGCAATTACACACTAGTTTCCTCTCCCCACCCCTATCTTGTTTCCTTCAAGGCAAATTATAGATTCTCAAAGACCTTTTCAAGCAGGATATGACTGAATTTCAAATCTTTTCTTTATTATGCATTGTGAGAAGGGAAACTGATGGTAACCTCCCTACATGACTTCTGTTCAAGCAATACTTTTCTCTGGCCTGCTACAGATTTGTCTGCCTCTGTGTGATATTTCCTGTTCCAGTTTTTTATATGGGCTTTAATTCAGCTGTAGCAAGTGGGACAATGCATGAGTCCTTTATTTTCTTGAACAAATGGCTGGCCTCTAAGGCAATCTTCACTGTCCTTTAGCTGTGCTGCTCTAAATGTCTGTTAAATGTGGACTGTGGAAGAGGCATGTACAGTGTTCATTGAAATTAAACATTTATTAAAAAGGTAAAAGGATTGTGTATTTATTTAGTCTGCTGGTCCACTTTCAAAAACGTGCCGAGCTTCCTTCATTCTGACACCTTTATGCATCTCACATGAACATTAGCACTACTAATCAATCCAGACTCTGACTTTTTGAAATTACAGACAGACTCTTTGTATTGTTTTTGCAGGCAGCGACGAGCATCTCTTTATTGATTTCACAAATACTATGTATAATATCCAAAATAAAGACAAGAATAAATCAGTGAGGGATCTGCCCCAGCTTAAGGGCTCAAAGTTATGAGAAGGGCATTGTCTTCACCGTCTGCCCTACCCATGCTGTTGTCTACTGCCTGCTGGCAAGTTTGCCAAATCTCTGTGTCCCAGTTACCATTGCTACTGTTTGTTGTGGGAAGTTGGTGATTTCAATGGCTGACCTGTGAACTGCAGTGATTAGAATCATAGAAATGTAGAACAGCCTGTATTGGAAGGGACCTTATATAAATCATCTAGTTGCAACTGCCCTGTCCTGGGCAAGACACCTCTCACTAGACCAGATTGCTCAGAGCCCCATCCAGCTTGGCCTTGAACATGTCCAGGATTGGGGCATCCACAGCTTCTCTGGGTGACTTGTTTCAGTGCCTCACCACTCTCTCAGTAAAAAATACCATTCTAGTATCTAATCTAAACATACCCTTCTGTTTAAAGCCATTCCTCCATCATCCTGCCATTATATGCTCATGTAAAAGTCTCTCATTATCTTTCTTGTAGGCTCCTTTCAGGTACTGGAAGGCTGCAATATGGATAGCTTGAAGGCTTGTCTTCTCGAGGATGAACAATCCAATTTCTCTCAGCCTTTTCTTGTAGGAGAGGTGCTCCATCTCTCCAAACACCTTAGTGACTCTCCTTTGGACTCACTCTAACAGGTCCCTGTCCTTCCTGTGCTGAGGACCCCAGAGCTGGATGCAGCACTGCAGGTGGGATCTCATGAGAGAGGAGCAGAGAGGCAGAGTCCCCTTCCTCACCCTCCTGGGGCACACTGCCTTTGATGCAGCCCAGAATATGTTTGGCTTTCTGGGCTGCAAGTGTAAGTTACCAGGTCCTTGCAAGGTAAATTGTTCAGCCCCTCAGCCATCAGCACCCCCAAGTATTTCTCAGTCAGGCTGCCCTTGATCTGCTCACTCAGAACAGAGGGATACACCAAATATTTTGTGTAATCTCCTGTGAGAAAGGTAATCACGGGTAGGAACCTGAGAACTGCTGTCCTTGTCCCCACAAGTGATCTCTAGATCAGCAAAGGTTTGTGAATCGAAGCCCTGTACTAGCTGAAAGGCAGTTCCATTTTCTCGTGTGGCAGAATCTGTAGGATTGCTCACTTAAAGGCAAATTCATGACAGCTTTAAGTGAAACGTGTTCATTGCAGGAAACTGAATCCTCTTTTGGATTTGCTAATTCTGTGCTATTTAAACACCAACCAGTCAGTCCAGCCTAAGTTAGTCTTTACTACACAACCTCAAGCCTGTGGGAAACTTCAGCTCATGAACTATCTGCCCACACTATACAGAACACATTGTGCCACAGCTTCCAGAGGTAATGCTGATTGCATTCACTTCTCTGCATTACTGTCGTAAGAAAATATGACTTCTCCAAGACTCTAGGTAAAGACATGCATTCTTAACAACTCTGGAAATCAGCTGAAATAGACTTGCTGGGTTGGTCTCTTTTTAATTCTTTTCATGCCTACTGAAGGTGAGATGTTGTAACATTGCCCCTGTTTAACAGAATGGACTTGGGAGTGCAGGTCCCCAATATGGCTTCTCTTGCATTTGCCACTTCAGGTTTGAAACCCAGTTTCTGTGGGAAAGGTAAAAAGCGCTGAATGCTGCGGTGACACGCTGTCAGAATGCTGGCACTGGTGCAGAGATGTGAGTTCCCAGCCTTGCTGCAGCCTGTGCAGTCTCTGACATGTCTTGCACACTCTGTGTCTGCTTTGTAAAGCTGTGCAGCAAAGCCACTGTTCCATGCCCCCTGCTGTGTGCTTGTTCCACTTGTTCAGCTGTTGCCTTTTTGGCTGATTCTTTCAGTTCGACTGAAATACAGTCCAGCTTACTGTGTTCTTCCTGCCTCGGCATCTCACTGCCGTTGATCCCTCTGCTTTCCTCCTCTGCATGCCAATATGTACTTAGTATCACAAGAGGATTGGCTGCTCAAGGTAGTAGAAAATATTTTTCAAATTATACAGCTAGGTAACAATTTTTTTGTGCATCTCTGCTTCTGTTATGCTTCACAAAGCAAGCTGAATTTCAAAATGTCCGTGCAGTTACTCTGATACTTTCTGCTGATGATGAAGATTTTTTTTCCTATCTCAATGACAGCAAGTCCTTTAATCTGTCACACTGTATCATGGATAGACAAATGAGGGCTCAGCTTCTCAGAAGAAACTAGTTTAGAAGAGGTTGGTAGTTGTTGCCATAGTCAACCCCCTCAGTGATTCCTCACATTTGAATAAAGGTGCTTTTTCCTTTGAAGCACAGGTGAGGGTACATTTTGCAAGAAAGAAAACAAAAAGATAAAGAATTTTCTTTCAAATATCAAATGATGATCATGAAATACAATTAAATCAGAAACCTGAAAGCAAGTAAAAACTCCCAAACTCTCAAAGGTTTCCATTGGTATTAATTATAAGCGAATTTATTTTTTTCTTTATTTTTTTCCCTGCTTTGATCATCATTGAAAAAAGGGTTTATATGCAGTTCCATCTAGTATTTGCTTTAGGAATACTACTTGCAGTCTTTAATTTTTTGGTGGAACTGCCACTCATCCCATGCCTCAGTCTCATGTAGAAGCTTTACATATAACTGTGTGTTTCTGTGGGTTTTCAGCATTGCCTTGTGATTCTATTTAGGAAGTATTTTGAGATCATTGAAAGGAGAAAGACACCAAAGGGAGTAACATGCAAAATTTTGAATTTTATCTCTCACAAGGGTTAGTTTTTGTTTTATCACTTTCTAGGGATGACTGGATAGAACTCCTGCTGGGTTTAGTGAATAACAATCCAGCTGAATCAGTAGTATGATGTTTCAGCATCTTTCCTTCTTCTGTCTCCAGAACCTGGATGTGCTACCTAAGTCAGTAGACCTATGCTTGTACTGGCAGGGGGATGGGACAGACTCAAGAATAAAACATGTTTGAACAGAGGTTACAAAATTTATTTTGACCAACTCTTAGTGATGTGTCTTGGTTGTAAGGGAAAATACATTCCACATCACCATTGCTTGCTATTCAAGAGAGCAAAAGTGAACCTTTTATTTATGTCAGTCCAATGTGCAACTCTGAATGGGCTCTCTCATTAGAAGTGAGTAACTTAGTAATGGCATTCTACAAATTAAGAAGAAGGATGGATCAAGCAGCTGGAGGCCAAGGCTGCTAGGAAGTGAGGGAACGTGATTGGTGTGGAAAAGGGCAGGCTGTTAGCATCCTGGTGTCTGGCTTTGTACCTTGCCTAACAGTGATTTCTGGCAGGCTGTCAGGTTTCAGTGAAAATGAACATCAAATTGGTGATTCATAGCCTGTGCCTTTAAAACAGGCTCCTTGCTTCCAGATAGAGTACGAGGAGCGTTGTGGTTCCTCCACGCTGCCCTACATTGCTTTCAGTCAGGTGCTTCCTAACTTCTCACTGCTGGTGCCCACTGGCAGTGCAGTACTTCAGTCCCAGCTCCTTAAGCCATTTATTGCCCCCTCTCCTCCTCTGTTCCCTCCTCAGCCAGCTCCCAGACTGCAGGCAGTGCTTCCTGTAAAGATCTTGCTCTTTGAGTCCTGTGGCATCTCCAGGGTTCAGGTTCTGGCTGGTTTTAACTTTGGAGAGGGACTCTGCAAGTGGACCACACAAATCTTTCCTTCCTGCTCAGTTGGGGTGGAGATGTGTTTTCTGGTAATGGACCAACAGATTACTTAGGGATGTTATCCATCACACTGACAGAGAGAAAACCTGCCGATTTTCTTACAGGGCTGAAGATTTCAAAGGATGCTGAATGCGTCAATGCTAATCCTGCACTGGGCAGAATGCCAGAGTCTGCCTAATGCCTTTGCTGGTCTGGCATTTGAGTCTCCATCCTAATGGATGCCAAAGCGGATCCCTCCACCTCACAGAGCCATTAATTAGAGCTTAATGGCTTTCTGAGAGAAAGGCCTCGGAAATGAGATTCAGAGAATTTCCTACTGATAATGTGTGGTGTACGTACCAGGTTGGCCTGCTTTGGTCAGACTCTGAGGACTTTTGAGTCAAACGGTCAGTGCTTCTCTTTACAGTCACTACCTTTTTTCCCAGTCACTGTCACATAAAACACAAAATCTATTCTGTGTAGAATGACAGCTTCTCTTACTTCTCAAGCCATTCTAGGTCTTCTCTGGGCATTAAATCAGTTTTAAGCTCTGCTGATACTGGCATGGCTCTTGGAATGACAACTCTGATAACACCCAAAACTCCTTTCAGTGCCAGGTTCCTGCAATTGTGATTTCTATGAATTTTTGCTTTATCTGGAGTTTGGTCTGATTGTACAAAGATCTCATTTTTTGGTTTTTTTTTTTAGTTTTTCTTTCTTTGTTTTCTTTTTTTATTTAGATAACACCACCTCTTTTTTTCCCCCCCCAGACATTGAATTCCGTATTCATTTTCCACCAGTTTAACTTTGAAACTCCCATTTTCTTGACAGAACTCTGTCAAGAAAATGTGAGCTCTCTAAGCATTGAGAGCGGTTTTTCCTTCCTAAATATTATTGCATTGGGTTTTTTTGTGTATATTCTATAAGATTCCTAAGCTTTAACCTCTGGCTGTGAACTGTACTTGTGTGTTAATGGCAGAGTATATGAATATGGGGTGTCTGTTTTTTGAGAAGTCTGGTCACAATTATGAGGGTTGGACACATCAATACTTTCTAGCAATCTCTTTGTAAGATGACTGGAAGTTCTGAAAAGGTAAATTCATACTGTCAGCAATCAAATATATTTTCCCAGTAATTTTCTTAAAAGTAGTTGTGCAGTCATCTATATAATACTTTTGTCAAATACTCATTTGGTGTTGCTACAGTGGGATTAGTATTTGCTTGCACAAGATCTGGGGGAAAAAAGCTCTCTGAATTTTGTCTTGAAGGCACAATCATGTAATTTTTCCAATGTCACTGGCAGTTACACTGACTTCAAATTAGCTTTCCAAGAATCTGGATTCAGTTAAAGCAATCGAGTTTCAATAGAGACTTGGTTCCCAAGGACCTCTTCCATTTTGTTTTACTCTGTTGGATACATGTATCTAAGAGCTGGGTACAGTAGTCTCCCTTCTAGAGGGCTATTTACATGCCAACTGCTTTACCTCTCATATAAACCTTATACAAGAATTTTGGAGTGTAAGGCTTTTGTACTTTTTATAAGTTAGTGCTTCTACCTGTGTTATTTCTGCCAAGCTGGGATCTTCAGTTCCACTGTAAAGTAAAAAAGCTGAAGAAAATTTGAACGAGTCTGGCTTTTTGTTTCTTCATCATAGGATATTTTTATTGTTTGAATTAACTTTTTTTTCATATTTTCAAACTTAGACTGAGAGTAAAAAGTTATCTTTACCTGTATTTAAATCTTAGTATAATCTTACAGTTGAAAAGATTTGTAGGAAAAGAGGAAAACCAGAAAATGTTGCCCTTCTGCTGTGCTCTTTACATTACAGGTTGGTGCTAAACTTTGACTCACAAGAGAGAGCAAAGCTGTGTAGGAGCCATGGAGTGTGCATGTACCTGTGCCAGGACGAGGCAGGGGGCTGATTTAGCTAGAAGCAGGATGGAAGATTTTAACTATGGATGGGGAAAGAGAGGAGTTCTGGGATGTTTCTGAGGAGGTCTGCACACTCCAAATCCTCAAGGAAGGACGTGGGAGTTGGGCCTTCAGTAGCTGAATGGTTCACAGTGTGTAATGCCAGGAGCACCCTTCTGTCCCAGAACTGCTTCATGACCACAAGGCTCAGTTTTACTGTCATCTTTGTTTCTCTCACCCACTTATTTCCTCTTTTTTGCATGAATTAAATTAAATTCTCTTTTTTGAGCTTGGGATGCCATAAATTTACCAGTGTGACTCACAGAATTAATTCATGTCCCTCTCAGTGCTCTAGGGAAGAGAGACTGGCACCCCCTAGCTCCAAGGCAAAACTCCAGTCCGACATGACTTCATGGTTTGACAGGACATTGTGACCAACCCCCTCTGGTGATGGCCCAGCACGGGACTGGCTGGGCAGGGGGCTGGTTCAGAGAGGCCTTTGGCTCACGCCTGGGAGGGAGCATGGGATGTCCAGGCTGTGCTCATTGGCGTTTGGTAGCAGGGTGCACTCACTGTTTCTTTGGGTTAGGATAACTTGGTGCTGGAACAAGAACAGTGTTTGCTTTTTGGAGTCTGAACTGATTTCTAGGATGGGGAACTGTAAATTGTATTTTGGAGTGTGTATTTAATAAGGACAGGGGATGATTATTTGAGAGGGATGGTAGATTACCTCTGACTGTAATGCCTACAGATCTTTCAGATATGTAAGCACAACATAAGGAACAGCCTGAGTTGATCTCATTAGAATCCAAGAAATCACTGGGCTCATTTTTACTGGATTGATACTGTGTCTATCCAAAATGCAGTCATAAGCTGTGTCTGACCTGTGGACTCTGAATTTCTCACCCATACAATGTGTAAACAGGGAAACATTCAAATTTGATATTTGAGGACCCAGATCAATTTTGCTCCAATGATAGCAGTAGTGGTTGTTGCTGTGCAACATTTTGTTTGGACAGCAAGAAGTCAAAATCTTTAAATTATATCTTCTGGCAGAGGGGAGGGAAGAAGGAAGAACAGATTGTTTAAATGTATGATTTTAATCATGTAGGAAGGTAGCAGGAGAGGATGTTTTGTAAAACCCCTAACATTCATGTGGCTTCCTTTAAAGATTATAGATTTGACCAGATTTCTCTTTCTTCCTTTTCTCTTATGTTCTGGAAAAAAAAAAAATTTTGCCTTCTTTTCATAGCTAATTTTATAAAGATTTCCCAGCAAGCTTTGAAAAATGCTCAGTTTTTGTTTAAAAATGGTTGCCTAATATTTTCACTTTGCTGCATGATTATAAAACTACAGACAAAGATCTAAGTCATGTCACTTACAAGGACTGGTGTCAGACTGGAACTCTCTAGTACTTGGGGTAGAGCCATGAGCGTGTGTCTGCTCTCAAGGCTGGTGCCTTGCAGGACTATGGCAGCAGTACAAGGGCTTTCTTTGGCTAACACAAAATTATTAGAACAGGAATAAAATACATGAAACACATATGTGTTTCTTTGGTGTGGGGTGGGAATGATGGGAACAATTAACTGCATACATACAAGGCCCTAATTCTTGGACTTTCAGATCCCTTAAGTTTGAGGAAGTTGGAGTAGAAATAGTATTGGAGCAGCATATAAAGGAGTGTTCACCAAGGACACCTTGTACAAAAAATTCAAAGGAGGCAGGTTGCTAGTTTCTCTTTGAACAGGAGGGGATGGGAACAGGGAGAAAAGTTGAGAGAGTAGAGAATGGCATGAGAATAAGGTGAAAGAGGGCAATTCAGCAGTCAGCACTTTCCCATCTCCGGAGGCTTGCATTTAAGCACATCCATCCAGTGCAGCTGCAGCTTCATTTTAGGAATCAGGAAATAAGCTGAGTGGCAAAGAAAGATAGGAACTGACAGCTCTCACTGTTCAGGCTCTCCCCTTCGCACTGGGAGAGCAAGTCGAGAAGAGCTTTTCTCCTCCGGAAGCGTGTGCCATTCACTAGCGGGATCATTGCTTAGTGGAGAAAATGGGATAGAGAGAGAAGGACTTGGGAAGTGTATGGTCCCAGCTGCCTGAGTGAATTAAGCACTGTGCCTGTGTGAGTTTTGCTGACTCTGTGCCTCCATGGGATCGGGGCTGGGGAGACATGGGATGGGAGAGCAAATGACAGGTGTGAATCTGCTGACATTCTGTTTCCAGTGGCTTCACCATTAACAGCTAAGCTCATGCTCTCTGCTTTAAAAAAACCCTTTTAGAGCCCCATTAGTGCTGCCTTTGTTTTTTCTAGCCTGCTTCATATATAATTGTATCTTGTTTATGAAAAATCCTGAGGTGAAGTGGAAGCAATTTCTCTTCATTCCAGGTGGCAGCAGAGTGGAAGCCAAATCCTGCTGATGCCAAAGACCAGTGCGTTCCTTAGCCTTCATGCTTCTTCCTTTTTTCCCCTCCTATTATATTTTTGCCAGGACCAAAAAACCACCAAGTTGGTGGGTTGTTTCTCTTGGAACTACGGAAGATGGCCTATGGGCTCTTTTACAGCATTTCAAATTTCACTGCCTTTTGTGGAGCCTGGGGTGAGAGGGGACACCTGTAGGCAGGCAGATCGTGTCCTTGACTGTGCCCAGCAGGGTGCTTCCATCACATCTCTGCTCTTATGGTAGTGCTTTTGGCAACTGGACCTGCCAACGACAGAGCGTGTCTTCCAGCAGTTTCGTGACTGTCTGTCAGAGGTTTTTAAAAAGTGTAGTGCTTCTACCATCAGAAACCAAGGGTGATTACAGATTATGTTCCCAGTGGGTGGCAAGTAGAGTTAGCAGTCAGTGGTATCTGCTTCTTGGCAGCTTGGAGTGCAGATATGGTGGGTAGCACTAATTGCCCATCCAGCTGTCACCCAGTCCATAAATAATACACCTGTGTAGGGCACTGAGTGAGACACTGAATATGCAAGCTGACTGATGTGTAACCCCTGCCCTAAAAATGCTTGGTTACAGCACTAGCAGAAGCAATATTAGGTTGGACATCTTTTTTTACCTGTGTTACTTTGGTCACTTAGTTGGCTTCTTGTTGGGGGTGCCTGTGTAACTTGTGAGTTACAAGGATCACAAGAGGCCAAAGAAGTGTAGCCTGCTCATCATTTCTACAGTGGAGTGGGCTGTATGCTGTGCTTCAACGATAAGCCTACGTAAACCTGTAGTTTCTAAGAAGGGGTGTATATAAATTGGCCTACTGATTTACACTTTAGGTCTCATTAAGCAAAACACTGGATGGAATTGACTTTTCTTTTTGGTTCTCCCCCTTCCCCCAAACTAGAACTAGAAATATTTTAATTTGACTTCAGTTTAATGCTTCATTTAGAACAAAGTGTTTTTGTTTTCAAATAATTACAGTAAAAGCCAGTGAAAATTAAACTTAATGTATCTAAGAATTGCCTGATATCCAATTATTTCATATTTGATATGTGAACTGGTCAATTATTTTATCAGAATATGAGAAAAATAGAGAAATTCAGCTTTCTCTTCTGGAGCAAGACCTGGACTCTAAATTACATTCTGTGTCTCTGTCACCAGTACTGTGTTTTAAAGTTTGCTTGAATTACTATTGTTGTTCTTTGTTTGTGAGTCTCATCTTCATTCAGATGTGATCTGTTCTGTGAAGAGGCTTGCTGACCCCATCCTGATGGCTGGTTAAAGCCACAGTACTCTGCCTTGCTTTTGTGCAGCTGTTCTTTCTTGTGGATTAGTCAGTCCAGGAACATTTTTCTCTCATTACTTCAGTGAAGGTAAAATCAGAGGAATGATAATGGAAAGTGATTGAGAAAGAGTAATGAAATATGCTACTTTAAAAAACAAATTTAAAGGCTCCCAAACAGCCTCACTGCAGCTACACCAATATCTACTTTTCACCATTTCTCTGCAGTTCCTTGCTTTACTCCTGTTAGTTTCATATTCTCCTGGACTTCAGGAGCACCAAAAATCAAAGAAAATATCCCGGAAGAAGTTGTGCCTTCTTTTTTTGCACCATTTATTCATACCTTGTCGCTTCCTGTTGCTGCTTGACTTAATACCTTCCCAGGAGATCTTGTCGGGGGGCAGCTTACCCTGAAAGGTGGCCTGATACCAAATATTGAGTTGTTAAAACTACTTCAATGAGAAACAAGGAACCTTTCCTGTCTTTGGAGGAGAGCTCTGCAAGTGCTTCCAAACATGGACAGAATAACAAACCACTTCCAGAGAGAAACCATGTGTAGAGAATCAAACATTTAGACATATTAATCAGGCTGTAATTAATAAAAAATCATGCATAGGATGCATAACCACATATGTAAACATAGGTAATTGAGGAGTATTTGAATGAGAGAAGAAATAACTTCTTTAGGCCAGGTAAAGTGCTGGTGTATGGGCAAGAGCACATTCCCACATTCCTCACCAGACACAGTAGCAGAAGAAAGCTGTCGTGTAATGATTTTAAATTTCTTTGTGTGGGCAAACTGTCTGAATTATTGATGTTTCACCTTGTCACCAGCAGCTTGTGTTATGGAGATGTAATAACAGCTTCTGCTGTAGGTCACAGAGATCAAGTAACTTCAGCCTTGAGAGAAGACTTACTGGTTCTTTCTTTTCCAAGTTATGTGTAGATTGTTCAATTAATGTGAATGACCATTGTGTCCCTGTGATCCTGTGCCTGATTTTGAGGGCTATCTTTACCTGAAAAAAAAAAAAATTTTTTGTGAGGCACATAGGAGAGTGTGTGAATGAGAGTTGTGGCTTTGCAATTGTGAATTTTCCTGGGTTGCCTGGGTTGGTTTTCCAGTGCATATATGTGTCACTTTGTATAGCTTACAACTACACTGCTGTTTGCAAATTTCTTTTACTGAGCTTTTCTTTCAGTTTTATCTTTTTCATGTAGCTTCTAAAGTAGTCCTTCCCTTAACCTCTCATAACACTTTGTATTCTCCCCTGCCTGTGTCTTCTTTGCACAGTCTCCCATCACAGGTTCCCCTATTCTTGAAAGATATAATTTCTGCTCCCCAGTCTGCTCTTGTCCACTGATTTTAACTTAAAATTACTCTTCCCCCTCTGCCAATATTTGTCTTAATTTCTTGATTAGTATTTTTTATTACTTTACTTTGGATTTATGTTGTGTTTGCTTGAACTGTTTATTTTCAGTCTGCAATTGTATTCAAGGCAGAAAATAAGTCTGCATTTAAACCCACTGTGTAAATCCATGGTGCAATGTATATCCGACTTTGAGTTACACAAAATAATCCATAGAGTCAATAAAGGAAGGCAGCATAACCAGTGGGGTAAAGGTTGCAAAAGAAATATTCTGCTTCCGAGGCATATGGGCCTAGGAAAGGGACAAAACACAGTACCTCTGTGCTTCTTTCCAACTTTCATTTATGTTCCTTAAAAGTTGTTTAGATTCATGGTACAGCTGGGCAAGGGAAGGATTCAGATGATAATAGTATTGTTGGTAGAATGGCAAAAGGTGGTTCTTGGAGACTTCTTTTACTGTCTTCTTACCTTTGCTAATTAATTATGTAGCATCCTGCAGATGTAGATGGCAGCTAAGACCCTACACATCTGCCCTGTGCATAGGATAGACCTAGAGACAGGCCTGTGCTTTCTTAGTGGGCAGAACTTTCTTTCTATCAAAGCTGAAGAGTACTGAGGACAGCACGTGCAAGGGACAAATCAGACACCTGTACAGGACCAGAACACTTGATCTCATTTGGTGATTGATGCTCCTACAATTGTAGTCCCTAGACTCCCTAAGAATCTCCTACAGCTGGCAGTAAACAATTCATAACACAAGTTTTCATAGCCAAAAGTCTGGAGTGTGAACTGGCTTATTTAGGATTTAGATTCTACTGTAATTCCCATTTAAAGTGTCTTTTTTGGATTTTTGTACTTTGTGTAACCCATCAGCGCTATTCCCCAAGGCCAGATAGAAAGGGCTTTCGATTGTCATTAACCTATCCTGCATGTCAACTCAAAATGAAAAGTGAAAGCCTGATAGCCTGTTAATGGTCCCCTGGGATGTCCATTTATTCCATGTGTCATTTTCTAGTCCTTAAACACTTGGAGTATCACAGAACTAGTCTTGAATGTGTCACTGGCACCACTCAGGATGCAGCAAGAGATGATTCTGACAAGCACTGTGGCATTTGCAGCCCTGCTACTGTGACCTAATCCTGTGATAACATGAATCATTTTAATGGAGATGTCATCTGCAGTTTGGGTCCTCACTATCCAGTCTGACCCACCATTACATCCACCAAATACAGCAACATAACTCAAGGATGCTGTTCAACTTATACCAACAAAAAATGTAAGGCATTCATCCTGCAAAATACACAGCTACAGCAAGAAGTTTAATTAAGAACTGATACTAAAGAGTTGAAAACTATTTAACACACTTTGTCAGGATCAGATTGGAGTGAATTAAAACTTCTGTCCTCGCAGGCACCTTTTCTGGTTTATATTCTTTGTCACAAATAAATCTCTAGTTCTCTTAAATGAGCGGTCAGGAATGTCAGGAAAATATTTTCATGGAATTAAAGTAAAAAAAGAAGGCTTTTTCTAAAGCCTGCTTTCCTTTAGGGCAGGCATGCGTAAAGTCTTAAGCAGCTATTTTATTATCACCATTAGATGTTTTTTCTGTATGTTTAGCATAGGATAGGCTAAAAGTTATCTATTCAAAGGCAAAGTATGTGGCTTTTTGTTGAGGTATTTTGCCTATGCTAGTTTTTGTTGATAACAGAACTCATATTTCTTCCAATTATCTTGGAATAAAATTCCCTAATTAATTCCAATAACCTGAAAGAGCAAACCAGGACTGCATGGATGTTGTGGACTGGCACTGGTGTTTAGTGGAACATGGTTTTAGGTTGAGTTGGAGCTGCTGTAAGTCCCTCAGATGTTATTTTGGCCATTCTAACTTAATGTTAACTTGTATCCCAACAAAAGAAACTGTTCTGTATCCTAAAGCAAAATCCTCTTCAGGATTCTGACAACAGCCTGAAATTTAGAGACATTTTTTTCTTGAAATTAGGTTATTCTTATTCCGTGTCCTCAACAGCTGGTGAACTAAGGCGTGGAAAGCCTTGAATCCCATGGATTATTATGAAATGGGGTAACTTACCTAAATAAGGTAAATTATCTTAATTGCTTCTAGATTTTTCTCCAACAGCTTGATGGTGATTATAACTTCAAGGGTATATTAGAGGACTTTCAATTGTCTTTGTATTTTCATTTTATTTGATGCATTATCGAAAGAGAAGAAAGTAATAGAATTTGTTAATGTAAATATTAAATTATTAGGAAATGTCCTCCAATTTTTGGGAGTGAATTGTGCTCTGGTTGTTTCATTTATGTCAATGGGATTATTTAAATCAGTAATAGTTTATTTAGAAAAATTTAGATAAAGACTTTGAATTATAAAAAGAAGAGGTTAGGAATAGAAGAGGGTGATCTCACGTTGTGAATACCAATGAATGGGCCAATGATCCTGAAATATGGATATAAAAGATCTGTTTCTTAGAATGCAGAAGAGGGCTTTTATCACTCACATGTGAGCACACACAGACAAAATGATAAAGAAGAAAGAATGACAAATAGAATGGAAGCAGCAGAAATGTGAGACAGAGAGGGAGGAAGTCAAGCTGTCTGTTCTGTATAGTCCTCATTAGTCCTCTTCTTTGTGGATTTCCAAGAGAGAATGAAACAAGTGGTGTAGCTGAAGACTTGGGGGAACTGCCTGACCATTGCAATGTGCAGTGCTTTGTAGCATTTACCTCTCCTTGTTTTGGTATCTTATCTGTTCATTCAGAACATTATTTTGAGCTGTGGAGTCCTTTGGAGCAGTAGTGTGTTGAAAATGTCCCAGTTGCTAAATGCCATCTCTAAAGCAGGGAAGATGATTGATTTAACTCAAACACCTTTACCTGTGTGTTACTTATTAGTGAATCTTTTAATGGAGATGTTAAGGGTAAGTAAGGATCTTGAAATATGCTATTGAATTTTTTGATGACCTCTCTTTTTATGGCCCCTCTCTATGGTGTATGAGGATGAGCAGTCATGAAGTATTCATTACTCTTGGTTTCTTTCGGTGATAAGAGGATAAAATTCTGATGCAAACAGAGACAGAAGCCTTTAGCTGACCATGAGGTTTATATTCACCTGTTGTCTTCCTCAGCTTCTTAAGTTATCTAGCCTGAAGGCTAAACACATGGCAAATCTACTCTTGAGTGCAGGAAAATGTGCAGCCATTTTCAGATCTCACTGGAAACTGACAGATCTGTTTTAGCACCACAAAATTAAGGAGAAAAAAAAAAAAAA
>VYXF01004254.1:78002-126336 GCA_013397295.1 Polioptila caerulea
AAGATAGCAATGTGTTTAGCTGTACCACTATTGCTGTCCAGAAGGTGGCAAAAAGGTGATTTGGCTCAGCCCCTGTGGGAGCTGGCACCTGTCTTTAAGCATTTCTACACTTCTGTCTCTTGGTACACAGCTGGGCCTGGAGCTGCTTCTGTACAAACAGCACTATAAATTCAGCTCTAACACTGCTGGTGTAAACCAGTTGAGACTGTGAGGCTGTGCCAGCTATGGCTCTGGTACTGCTGGCATTGAGGTGGCTGGGTGGATGGGTAGGATTTCAGGATGACAGGCAAACAGCATGCCTGAGCATTTCTGTGCATCCTGAACACAAGAAGGCTCATTCAGGTTATCAGAGTCCATCAACTCACTGACTTTTTGGTCCTGTCTAGGCATATTTCCATGGTGATGTATGCAGGACATGCATCTTTTCTTCCCATGGGCTGCCCTGTGACAATTCTGCACAAAAGTCCAGCAATAAACGGGGTCTAGTTTCCATTGGTGCTGATAGCAAAAGCTGATCAGGCAAGATTAGAGTCACTGTAAGTATATGAGGCAGTGTGTGACCATCCATCTCAATTTAGGCTGAGAAGCTCTCTTTCATTAGATTCAAAGACTGGCACTATTGATCCTGATAATTTGTTTAAAAAACATTTATTATTGGCAAGCTTTCTTACAGATGTTTTCACTTGCATGGTAGGAAAAACAAGACAGAATAGGATAGTATCCTGCAAAAAAGAAAACATCAGGAAGAGTAGCTCCCTATTAACTTTGCTAATTTACATGCTCATCAGCATCCAGTTTGGGCTAATTTCTCAAACCAAGATAGTGAGAAATGACACAGCATGTGGAAGGCACAGCTCCACACCTCAGCTGCTGGTTCTGGTTTCTCTGTCAGCTCTTGTTACAGCTCGGATTAGGTGCTAAAGGTTTACCTTGACAGCCTGTCTGTTCTTTTTCATTTACTGAGCCTCTTGCTATAGAGAATAAGCAGCAAGTGATGCTTGTGGTGCTTGTGTGAATCAAGGCCAGTTGAAGAATTGCTCTTTATGATTCCAACAACACAGGAAATTTAGAAGTAGTGGAAGGGAGAGTGGAAACCATTCTCTTTTGTATTTCCTGGACACATTAATCTCAGGGAAAGGAATCAAGATAATAGCTGTTTCTACATCTGTATAGAAAATGGTCCACTGATTGCAGTGATGTGCTTTCAGCTGCCTGCTTCCTGCCTTGGACCTCTTGTGTCAGTGGAGTGGCCATGTTCTCTGCACTCCCCCTTCAGCTCGCAGACAGGAGGAGAATCTGCGTCTGCTGGCACCGAGGCCGTGTTTGGGCTGAGAGAGAAATTTGTGCCTCCCACTCCAGAAGCATGTTCTGTCTTGTCTAATGCACTGCTGCTTAAAAGTTCTTGCTACTGGTTGTCATGCTTAACTTTGTAACTGGTAACATTGGATGGGTATTTGGAAAGCATTCCTGCCTTAATTACTTTGATTGATCAAACATTAATCTTCTTAAAATTATGTATGTGCTAAAAGCTAAAATCTGTAAGTGACACAAACATTGGCTTTAGAATCAACATTTCGGTAATGTGATAATCAGAAATATTCCAGGATAAAAAAGATCTCTCAGAAAGTTTCATAGAGGTCACATCAATTTTAATTTTTGTTTAATTTGATTTTTGAAGGTCTTTAGATGCTGTAATTTCCTTCTAATTCACTAAGCTCGACTGTGATTCTTTGTGTGATTTCAAGACTGATTTTAGCTTAATTGCTTTTTGCAGGAGGTGTCTAAATGGACAGAAGGATGGTCAGTATGTAGTGTGCTCTGAGACTTGCTTCAGTTTTTAACTTTTCTACATTTCAGTTTCCTAATATTGCTCGGTTGCCAAGAAAACAAAGGAAACTGGATTGTGCCTGAATGAAAAAATATATTTAACAATTTATGTGTGGTTTGGGCTCTTATTTAATGGGTTAAAGATCTCCATAAGAATTTAACAATTGATATAGCTGGTATTAAATAAACCCCATGTTTGAAGAAAGCTCCATTACTTATAATTGGATAAAACCACTGAAAAATGTCACTGCTCACTTCTATTTGTCATGAAGATGCCTCGAGGGATTTGGACAAATAGCAGAGATGTCTTCTAAAGGGTGAAGTCATACACATGCCAATGAGAATGTGCCTCTTTGAAGGCAATTTTAACTTCAGTGTGTAGTAACTGGTTAATTTTAAACCTTGCTAAAGAGTAACTTTTAAATGAGTATATAAAAGAAATAGTATTTTGATATTTGCTAGAAAGAGTTGACATTTCAAACCTACAGGAGACACTCTTATGATTAAGAGCTGAAGTAACAACATGCATAGCCTTTCAAGAAACAGGCTAATTGAGCACAGCATCAGCTTAGATACACATTTTTTAGGGAGAGCCCTTCTTTAAAGAGAACTTTTTTAGGGAGTCTTTCATAATAGCTTTTGTCTTTTTCTGTGTGTGCAGCACCATTGTCAAACCAGGCATGACACACAGTATACAAGGTAATATAATGTTTTTAGCTAGTTCTGCAGCAGAAACACACAGAGCTTACTGTTTTAGTCTCAAAATTCTAAACAAGTCAGAGATAGAAAAATTCTTTGTCAGAGAAGGGAGACTAGGACACCACTTTTGATCATCCAANGGTGGGAGAATTTTCCATCCTGGAAACACATTTGAGATATGCACTCCTCATGGCAAGTCTCTGCTATATATAACAAGTATTTTTATCAGAGTTGTTTTGTTGGTTTTTTTTCTCAAAGGTCCACAGAACTACTCTGTACTAAAACTGTACAAAAGATGAAGTAGTCAGAGTGAGAAGAAGCTTAAAATGTAACTGTCTGGAAAATCCATGCTTTAGATGAGCAGATGAGAATCCCATGATTGATTGTTAGGTTATGGGCATCAAAGGGTAAATATCAACAGGTTAGACTGTGCAGGAGCTTTGAAGATGGAAGAGCTAATTTATTTGTGTTCTGGACACCAATTTTCCATGTGCCTTAGGGACAAATGTCAAACTCTGTTGCCTGAATGTGTCCATTGCTCTGAGTCAAACTTCATTTTGTACCGGCTAAAGCATTTCCAATTCAGCCACTGGTATTACTGAGCACAGGGGAAATATCAGAGTTAAAGTGAAACTTTCTGCAGGCTGCCTTCCATTGCTGGAACACCCTTAAGAGCTTTGAGTTTTTTGAGGACTGGTTATTGTATTTGTTCAATTTGTGTGGTGTGCTTTATTTGATGTCTGCAAGCTTTTGAGCTGTCTGGAGTTTCAGCCTCTTCTACAGACACACCTGCCACTGGAAAATAATTTAGTAGATCTCCCCCTTCTGCTCTGTGTATTTTGAACTATGACTGGTTTCTGATGTTGGAATAGCAGCAACATGCTCACCACTCAGTTGTGTATCAGATAATTGTTTTTTCCTATCTGCTTTAACTGTAGTTGACATTGGAAGCTGGTAGCTTGTGGAGAGCCTTAGCTTTTGTATATTATTTATAGACATTTGTTTGTTTATTTTACTTGAGGCATAAGAACCTCCATTTTAGATGCATCTTTTAAAAAATGTTAATACAAACGTAATGCTAAAAATTGATTAGATCCAGTCACAGATGTCTACTAAGAAAACAGAAACAATACCATAATGTCAAAATTGGATGGCATTTGCTGTTGTTGTAAAGAAAGAAGGATAATTTGTATCTCACTATGATTAATTGTGGTTGACTGGATTTTTAAACGTTAGCAATAAGGTTGAACTGATTTTCAAGCTTTACCAAGTGAACATGTTAGCCAGTATTAACAGTTGTCCTGAAGATAACAATAGACTCCAAATTAAAGAGATTTTAACTCATAATTCCCTATTGTTGTTCCAATGAAAGCACCTGATTTCATTAGGACTGCTTTTGTCCCCGGGGATTTACAACTATGTCTAAGACACCTGTGGCTGAAAAGTGTGTCCTCAGGTAGAAACATTGTTTTCAGCTCACAAACTTAGTTTGGAGCTAAACATCCATTGTCTCTGAATCCTCTGAAAAACTGTGTGTCTCTGGAACATAGACTTTCTGTAAACAACTCCCCTGAGAGATTTGTTGTACAAACGTGTTAATAACTTAAATGAATCATGGATGAAAATTTTGGAACTTCCACTGAATGCAGACTGATACTAGGGTGAAAAAGGAGAATTTATTTGCTTGAGAAACAGTGTCAGTATGTTGTTAAAGCTCCATTAAGATTTTTTCAGAGCAATGACATAACAGAAACAGCATAATTTCTGCTTTAGAGATGAATTTCAAGTAAAAGAAAGACCTGTGGGATAGCAATAGCAAAAATCACACAAACTCTTTGCAATTTAACAGACTTTTTAAGAACTGTAAGTACTTGTAAAGTTCAATGACAAAAATCATTCTCTAATGGTATTGGATAATCTGGACATGCCTTATATGAGGACATGTATTTTTGAGAGCTACATTTTCACATAATTGTCACAAAGTTAAGCGGGTGATTTCATTTGTCTCTTCTGAGCTCATGATTGCACATTTCACATGCAAATACTTCCCTACAGCAGAAGTCACTGGAAAATATATCCATTAAAGGAAAAAGGTTGGAGGATTATTTAGAATGATGGATTAAATTTTTTGCTTAGCTCCTACTTATTGCAAATGATTATGCTTGTCCTATTGCTTTTCACCTGCAGGTCTCCTCACCTCTGTAAAGCCCATTCAAAGGAAAGAGATACCTAAAGTTGCAGGCACAATGAAGTAAAATCTTGGAACCTGGATCACGGAGGTTGACTCAGTTGCCTAAGTTTTATAGTTCTCTTGTATACATGGCCTTAAATTTTTGCAGTCACTGAGGGCTCTGGGGGCTGCTTGTCTCAGAACAGTGCTATTTTATCTTATTTCTTTGTCCCCAAACCTGGCACTGGGCCTACACGTGCACTTGGCAGAGGGAAGTCTGTCTGGAGGTGGATGAGGTACCTGGCAATTCCACCTGTTCCCAGAGGCTTACACACCTTTTGTGTCCAGTCCACAGCACAGTCTTACAGCCCTTTGACCCAGCAGTGTTCCCTCCTGCCACTCCTATAACTCTGCCACTTAGATCTGCTGCTGCAGAGTTTGTTGGCCTGCCAGCAGCACACACAGCACCCATGGCTGGGAGTTTTGTCTCTCGGGGATGATGAATGCAGTGCTGCTATCACCTCAGCCTCCTTCCTTGGGTGGCTGATTTCAGCAGTGTTTGTGTGGAGCCTGTGCTGCTCTGCTGTGTTTCCTGACAGGCTGCTAGGGAGTAGCCACAAGTCCATTCCATCTCTCTCAGTTTCTCAGGCAAATCAGCAAGGTCTGACTTGGGAAGCACTAAAGTCTCCAGTGCGTGCCACCCATGAATATTTGCACGTTGTAGGTTTCTGGGCCCCTTCCCGTCGATTCAGTATCTTTCTTTTTAGACAAGATTATGTAGCCCAAACTCAAAGTTTTTGGGGATTCTGCTCTAATTTCAGGTCCCAGGGCCATAACGGAGGTCTTGGCTCCACGTGCGATTTGACATTAAGAAAGAAGTTAGGAAAACAGCAGTAGGGTTGGTAATGTTTTTCACATCTATAAAATGTTACATTTTATGTCCACAAAAATGGAGGACTGCTTTGTGTTTCTGGAGTGTTTTTCAGTGCCTATTGATGCTAAAGTGTTAAATCCTATGTTAAATCCTTCATCACCTGTAATAACCACAGTGCCCTTTTTCAGGTTTGTCTTTGAGATTATCATACATCATTTCAGGGTGTTAGATGGTTCTAGTGGCTCACCCTGTGCTTGCTGCAGAACTTCATTAAAAGAAATGGTCCTAAACTTGATTCTGTGTTCTGTGGGTTGCACTGTGGGTGTCAGGAAAGGTTACAGGCTCCAGTGCCTGTGTGTCATGGAGTTAAAGCTGTTAGTGTAGCTCTTTGCTGACAGGTGTGTTTACAAATCTGAGATCTGAGAAAACAAACAAGTTAAGGCTCTCTGGAGAGATTTCTCCAGTCCTTTCCATTACACTACTATATTTTTTGATGCCTATTTTCAGTGCAATTAAAAGTTTTCTGTGAAAAAAACACACTTCTCTGTGCCTTGAACTTTCCAGAGGGGGAATCTGAAGGGGAGAAGGGAGATGTTGTCCAGGGACCCTTCCCAGTCATATTGATTGGCTCTAACACCAATCCTTTCAGAATGTCTTTACGTTCCTCGAGAAGAACATTGTATACCTGATGTGAAGAATTGAAAAGCTTTTTTTTTTCCTTTTAAAATTTCCTGACAGTGTGTGCACTATCATGTTTTACTTTCTCTGTGGGCTAACAAAACCATACAAAACTGGGCACTAGGATGTTAACTACTCTTTAATTACATTGATTAATAATGTATTGAATGATGAAAGCTTTCCATATTTCTTCTCAGGCCTGTTTCGTACTCTCCCATTCTTTTTTAATTGGCTATAATTAATTTTCTCTCTTTTCATTAGCTAAAGTGATTTTATTTTTAGCAAGTATTTTATTCAACAGAGAATATGTCTTAGGTTTCTATAAATAGCAGCTTAGCTCCCTAATTATCTTCAGTCTATAAAGAGAGATTAAAAAAACAAAGGTTGGACCAATCATAAAAAATTAAATCAGGTAGTCTGGAGGAAGAAATATGTGCTAGAGGTGGTAGTATTGCCTCTCCCATCTGAGACACAAGTTCAAATCCTGTATTTGCCTTTGAAAGTGTGACTCTGTTTTCCACAGCATTGTTTTGACAACCAGACTACATAATATTTGGCTTTGTCTCTCTCCTTGTTTCTCTGATACTGCTAGTAGGAGGACAGAAGCTGTTGCCTTCTCAGAGATTCTGTGGCTATTATGGAAGATAACACAAGGCACACACAGAGTTAAGAGAGGCCTAAAATCAGAGCAAAATGCTTTTGGAGCTAGTTGTACAAAATGTTTTATTCTTCATAAAACAAAAGTGCTTAAGTTCACTGCTCTCCAGCACTGATGTTTTCTTTGATGGTGAGAAGTGGGGGGATATTTTTTCAAGCAAAGGTTATTCAATATGGTCCACTCTTAAAAACATCATTGTGTGTATTTCTATATTTCTGCACTCCACTAACTTCTAGGACCAGGGTGGTGCCCTGGTTTGTCCCTCAGTGATATTTGGAGAAGCTTGGCACTAGACTGGAGCCTCAGAGCTGCAGTCCTTCCCTCTGGGTGACTAGCCCCAGGCACCAAACCCAGATATTTCTGCTGTCTGGGAAAATGCAGACAGCTGCATCTGAATGCTGTAGCAATGAAAAGAGCCCTGGTATGCCAGAAGGGTGCATTTGTGGGCTTGTCACACCTGAGAATCCAGTTGCAAGGGAAACAGTATTTGCCAAGAAAGCTGTCTCACACACTGCTGGCCTGTTGCTACCCAGTGGTGTTGGAAGCAAATCTGTCACTGGTGAACCTCTTTGATGTAGAGTTGACAGACTCAATCGTAAGAGCAGGCTTTCCAGGAAGATAGCCACTACGTCTTGGTACAGGAAAAATCACAAGTAGAACATTTTGGACAGAATTTTGGCATTTTTTTCTTCTTAATGCATTTTTTTTCTTCTTTTCTTCTGGACAAACTAAAGTTTAGGGGGGGTTGGCCTTTGTAACATTGCCTAATGAGATTGAATTATTTTCTTAAATGGCCTGTAATATGGTGTACTCTAGTATCTTCTGACTTTGGTATCTGCATGGTATCCAAACCACTGCCATCTGCACATGACAAGGTCATCAAGAAGTTATAGGCTTTGAGTGCATGGCCTTTTGGATTGAAATAGGAAAATACCATCACAAGGGCTTGAGAGAGCACTTAACCCAGGGTATTTTAGCACTCAGAGCAAATAACATTTAAGCAGATAGAGTTTGTGAAGATATTTTGCAACCACAGTTGCTTTTCCTAGCATTTGAGGATGTAGAAGACAGTACTGTACTTGCTTATTAATGCCCATGCTTCCTCACCTGGCTACCTGCACCAGATAATTTGTTGAGGTAAAGTTATTGTTTGTGGTTCCTCTGCGTGCACTGATGGTCTGTTGCTTCCTGCTAACCAGATGGTCACCTTTAATATCTATTATTAGTGTGCACCTAAATCCAGCGTAACAACACTTGCAATATCAGACTCCTGTAAATGGTGGTGAGTATGCAGAAATTTGCTTTTTAAAAGTTGGAGTTGGAGCAGGCTTTGCTGTGTGAGAGAATTCCAAGGAGGCAGTGGGGGGGGGTGGTGTATGGTCCTCAAAAGAGAACACACAGTAACCCTATTATAAAATCAGGGTTATGCAAATTGAAAAATAATTTTTGTTTGCTATAGCCAGAATCTGTGCCAAAGCATTTCTTATGCAAGGCATCTTGCTCTTTGAGGAGAAAGACCTGTTGAGTATTTGACGCTTGGCCAAATGATTTCTTGCTTTATATTCACAGCTTTTGGGAAAGACTCTGGCTGATTATTCTGTGCAAAGTACAAACCAGCCTTAGCAGTCATTTTCTACAATATATCTGAAAATGAAGTTGAATAGAAAATCATGAAAAAACAGACGTTATAACAGAAGTTGGCCTTATGGCCAGCTACATTTTCTTTTTGACACTTAAGTCTTTTCCTGGTGTGATAGAAAATTCTGGAATTTATTTAATGAGCTTGAGAATCTCATTTTGGTAAAATAAGCATGTAGAATACAAATGTATGTCGTTATGTTCACCAAGCTTTTGAAATCTAAGAGTAATTACTGGTGTCTCTTGTAATTCAAGAGAGATGACAAGTTGCTGTAATGACTTACCTTAAGAAGATACAATAATCTACACTAATAGCTGATTTTCCATGCATTTCCTAGTTTCTCCTCTGGTCTAGGAGAGATATACAGACAATGTCACTATCTGAAAACTGGAGGCCTACAATGGAGGACAACACAGTCAATGTTTGCAGCCCACTTAAAGGGTCGTGGTAATTAGCTTTTGACAAGCTGGAAGGCTGCTGCAGAACACAGTAATCATAAAGAAGAGAGTAGGTCCCTGAAACTTGCCACTGTATGATTTGTATAAATAGTGACAGATACATCAACTGTCAGTCATTTATATTGCATTTCAATATCGGTTCTTGTTTTCAAGTATGTCTATATTGTGCTCTGCACACTTGAACTTGAGAATTGGAATCCACAGGGAATGTGCTCACATACGGTTATTTCTTCCAGTCAGAATAACAGGGCCATGAGGAGATCTCTAACAAAGCTTTGGGAGAGCTTTGACAGCACTGAAGTAAGGATCAACTGAGAAAAGATGTAGAATTTCAGTCTTGAAATAGAATACCTTTCTTTTTCTTGCCAGCATATTTAGCATGGAGTCATGTGATACAGTCTGTAGTTTACTAGCTATGTATCCAGAGAGTACTGCTGTAAAGTTGCTCCTCAACAAAAGGAAAAACAGTGTCCTCAGTAGCTATGAAAACATCTATTGTACATGAGATTGAATTTCTGCATGGCTCTGTGTAATGCTAATGAAACACTGACAGCTCTGTAACAACCAACCAGCAGAAATCCAGTGCAACTCAGTGTAGTGGAGGCATAAATGACAAGCTGTGGTGTGACCTCCAGGCCTTTGTTTATGCAGCCTAGATTTTTGTGCTACCCCTCCACCATCCTGATTTACCACAGCATTACTTGGTGATGGCTTTCCCATTTGCACCTCTATAAACCAAAGTGTTTCAGCCTACCTGTGTATTGCATAGAACATGGACAGATGGAACAATGGCAGCTGTTACTGCTTTTGGATGCCTTCCTCAGCTTGAATTTATCATGCTGCCCCATATAATTTTATTCTGTGGAAAATTTCTGTAATCCATTTCTCTAGATGCACTTTTACGTTATTCAAAATGGGCTTGTCTCTGTGTTATGTTTCTTTCTGCAGTTCTTAAAAGACTTCACACTTTAAGCAAAAATATTCTGTCTAGCTTGCTTTTTGAATCCTACTCAGGGTTACAGGTGCCGCTGTACTGGGATGGGATCACCAAAGGCTCTGTGTAAGCCATCATGATTGCATTCATGATGATCACGGTGCTTGTGTTCATGATATTTGGATTAATTTTGCTCAGTGATATTTTGAGGTCTGATGTTTCCGTCAGAAATGTTAAAATAGAAACTAACGTTTGAGGACTGCAAATGAATTTTGTTCAGTGTTGTTTACCTGCTCGCAAAGCCTGTATAAGTAGCTGGGCTCAAGGAGGTCTTGTGAAGCCAAGACCACAGGCAGTAAGATCCAAGACCACTTCTGCAAGGGATTAATTCTGAGTATGGATGAGAGCATTTTCCTGACCATACCAAGCTGTGGAGTTCACTAGGAACCTCTACAGCCCTTCTAAGCCCCCATGTGATTGTTGCACTTAGATGCTTTAGGAACCAAAAAATGACTCTGTGCTACAAGAGACAAGTGAGACTATACACTAAAAAAAATCAGTAGTTTTAAAGGCAACATTTCCAGAATCAAGAGTAAGGCTGCATTCACAGGCTGCAAAAATAGCCCTGTGTCTAGAATACTATTTTATAGAAATTCTGTAGGAGATGAGATATATTCTCTGTAGCTCTGTGTCCCTCAGAGATACAAACAACCTAAGGCATTAGTACAGAAGATGGCTTTGAAATTACTTTAGGACTGACTGAAATCCACTGGCATCTAATGTTTGCTCCGTGCAAATAGACTCACATTTTTCCACCCTTTACTCTGAACCAGCAGATGAACTGGACATGTCATGTAATGGCATGGCTGAGTAGGAGTTTATTCCTCACCCCCTAAATGTGCATATTTCCCTGTATTGAATTTCAGGTTGCAGAGCTGCATCTTAACATTTAGGATGGAAAGTACAAAACATATCTATGACTGATTAAAAACCACATTAACAACTCAATATGATAAAAAAGATTTACAGAGCAGGCAAAGAGAGAGGCCAGTGGTTGGATGGATGTAGAGACTCCCAGTCACTCTTAACAGTTGTGCCTTATTGTCACAAATGTCACAAAAGTTGTAAGATGCTAGTGTTGTTCAAGTATGTCTAGGAGGGTAAATCCTTTTTCAGGATTTCCAGAGCCTCTCTCTCAGGCTATCAATCCAACACCTTTCAGTTCAAGGTCTGGCAGAAGTTGGAAGAAATCTAGGAGTCCTTCCATTACCTGACAATAGCAACGTCTGAAGGGACCATTTTCATTGCTAGCCTTTTCTAAGGCCTAAATACTGTTGATATTATAGGAACCAGTTGTGTATCTGTCTGCCTAGGTCTTAAATGCCTTTAAGACTTGCTTGTTCATATCTTCGTGCTTCAAGTTTCTATTTCTTCAAAGAAAGAACAATAAGCTCTTTCCTATCACACATATGAACACCAAAGTTCTTGATGACAACAAATATTTCTTCTTATTGATGGAATGAGGAGAAAAAGGAACAAAGGAGAAAACAAAATATTTTGAAGGAATCTGTAAAGATAGTAAATCTCTGCCTACGCAGAGAATAGGTTTATGATAGCATTAGGTGACTAATGAGCAGTCTGAGTAGAAACTGCTGTTATGATGGAAGCTTAATATAATAATAGATGCATTGACAGCCTCTAGAGGAAAAAGCTTGTAAGGGCTGAGATATTTGTGTGTATATTACCAAAGCTGCTGAAGGTACTTGTTTGAGGCAGGGTGTTCTAGAGATCTCCAGGCGTCACCCGAAAGGCACCCTTGAAAGTGTCAGTAGTAACAGGCAGGCATCACTGACAGACATGTTGCTGTAGCCCAAGAGGTGGCAGTGACAAGGAGCAGGCAAGGGCATAACTAATCCTTGTCCTCAGTGCTTTCTGCTGGGCTTTGTGTTGATCCTCAGCAAAGCAAACTGTGAATGCTGATCATCTGCCACATCTGTCTCTTGGCACAATCGTGCACGTTATGATGATGATGCAGCAGATTGAGCACTAATGACTTAACTACAAATACTGAGCCACATACCTAAGAATGAAGCAGCTAGTTGCCTCCTCATAGCCCAGAAATGAAACTCCAGAAGAATTCTTGGAGGAATTCAGATATGACAGAAATTCATAGTGATTCTTCAGGGAAATTTTGGTCTTGATTCCTTAGAACTGTGCACAATTATGCGCCGCTTAGCCATATGATCATTTCAGAACAGCAAGTACATAAACCCCTTTCTCTCTTCCTGCCCTTTTTCCTACCATCTTTTGAAAGTCCTTTTCTGTCTTTTGGTCTCCAACCACCAATGCAAGTGAGAAGAGCTTTTCTTTAAACTCCAACGTGTAAATGTCAGTCACACTCATATTGTTTAACCAGGAGAGGAGACAGGTGGGTTCATAATCAAAAGGGGGAGAGAGCAAAGTCTTTGTTTTCTGCCTCCAAGCTGAGAGCTCCAATTTGTACAATTCAGTCTTCCATGGCACTCTGAATTCAGGCACAACTACTGTACGTCTGCATTACTTCTGACAGTTTGCTATTGATATTCTCACTGAGAAAGTCAGAACTGATGAAGTTTGGCTTGATTCTACTGCTTGGACTTCTTCAGTTTTGTGGGCCTTTCAGTATAGAAGCTGAATCTTGTATGTGTTGTTAGACCTACAGGAATATATTGAGATTAAAACTGTGGGCTTTAATAAGACATTAAAGGGACCTGGAAGGCCATACATGGAACACAGTGCTCAGCTTTGGTCCCAGCCATGCAAAAAAGATGTGGACAGACTGGAGAGGGCCCAGAGAAGGTCCAGTAAGATTTTCAAAGGACTGAAAACTTGCTGGGTGAGGAAGGGCTAAGAAAGATGGGTTTGTTTAGCATTGAAAAAAGAAGGCTTAAGGGGGACCTTATCACCATATTCCAGTATTTAAAGGGTGGGTAAAAGAAGACTTTTTTTCAAGAGACTCTTTTTACAAGGCATTGCACAGAGAAGATGAGGGGCGATTGGTACAAGTTACTCCAGGGGAGGGTCTTATTAGACACTAGATGAAGATTTTTCACAAGAACAATCAACCATTGGAACAATCTCCCCAGAAAAGTGGTGTATTCCCCAACACTGGACACTTTTTAGATTTGTCTGGACAGAGTGTTGGGCTGTCTTGTCTATACAGTGCATTTGCCAGTAAAGTTTGGGCCAGGTGAACCTTGAGGTCCCTTCAATTTGGTATTCTATGATTCACTTATGTGCATAAGTAATAACATATGGAATCAATTCAAGAGTATCCAAAGCTAGAACAATAGATAAGCATGCTGGAATGTTAGAAAAATGCATGAAACACTAATAAATTATTGACTTAGGAGGGTGATGGCACCACATCATCTGAAACTGTCAAAAATGTATTACTTGAACAGCAATATGGCTGGTTATATAAATGACTGACTCTGAATTTGAATAAAATTTTGTGACTATATTATAGAAAAAAAAAGATGCAAGACACATTCTCTTTGAACTCATTTAACCTGCTTAATCTACACCATCAATCAACAAGACACCACTCGACTAATGTTGCTGTTAAAATGTCAGTTATGTTTATAGTCACTACGTAGTCACTATCTCCTAATTTAAATGTTTTTACATCTTGACAGTTTCTTTAAAAAAAAGAAGGAAGGCAGGTAGTGAAAACACCAAGTGAAGTGGTCTCCTGGTTTAAGGAAAGGTTGTATATTGATTCCCATGCCAGTCTTTGAATCCCCTTACAGATCAATGAGGAGGTGCTCTGTGGCTGGGCTGTGGTACTTTACTGAGATCCAGCTGTCCCTCACACCTGGTTTCTGCACTAGATAACATCAGGCCCTTATAAGAAACATTAAGTGACTTCTTGTGATGTTGCTGCAAGAGCAGATGGTTCAGCCATTGCTCTGGAGGGTGACTTGTGATTTAAACTCAGGATCTCAGTAAAAATTGTGAGTCTTTCAGGTATCTATGAGATTGAGATGCTATTGAAAGAAGAATGTTTTTGCATCCACAGGCTCTTAGGAAGTTCTGGTCATATATGTTGCCAAGCAGCATCAGTAATTGTAGATGAATGTAGCAAGCTCTTCAGAAAACGCCCTTATAGTCTAGGGTTATGCAGCAACAGACTCACAGGGTGGCCTTCCTTGCTTGACACACTCCTGTGACTTTTGAATGGTCTTGGCATCCATTCTTTCTTTTGCCTGTTTTGTTTTCACAAGTGTGAGTTTTCAGTCTTGGGCAAATGGCATAGGCCCGAGGTACTCACAAGTCATTTTTGGATTGCTGTTTTTCCTCATCTGTCTCCTTAGATAGCTACAAGTCACCAAGGGCTCTTGACATCCATTCCTATTAGCACAGGCACTCTTGTTTTCAATTTTCCATTGAATGAAATGTCAGCAAGTGACAAGCCATGCTTTGCTGGTGTCATGCTCTGATTTAACAGGGCTGAATATGGCCTCTATTGTCTTTCACTAGTGGGTGCTTTATTATTTTCACACTGCTTTCTACTGACCTGTTGTGCTGGAAATAATGGGGACTTATAGTGACATGCCTCGTACGTACTTTGCTGCAAACTGCTAAATTTCCTGTTCATTAAAGCTGTCTTGTTGTCAGACATTACTAGCACAGGTACTCTAAAATGCAGCAAGGATAGTATGTCATGGACAAATGACTTTTTAGATTTTCTTCTACATAGGAATGAATTTGATAGTCTAGGATACAATTAAGTTTATTTTCTCCCTGCAGCAGTGAAAAATCTATGCTGCCTTTGTTATCAGGCATCAGGATTTTTTCCCCTCCTTCCACCCTGACATCTTTACCTCTCTTTCTGTCGTGTGCAACAAGTGCAACAAGAATTTCTTCAAACTTACTGTTTATCTGAGGTTAGTGTAAAATATCATTGGTCCTATTTTTAGATTTTAAATCCATAAATGGGTCGGTGCATCTCCTTTTTAACACTTTTTTTTTGTCTGATGTCTGAGGATTTAATTTACATTGAAACAAAGTCACACTTAACAATTAAATTTAACCCTTTTTAGCCTATTATAATTTTAAGTGGTAAAGCCTGACTTTTAGCTTTTATGCACCACTTGGAACAACTGATGTTATCTCTTACACCAGCCCAAATCACTTTTTGTAGGGGTGCCCTTAACGATTTCTGTAGCAATCAAAGTTCACATTTTGTCTGACACCAGATAGATATTTTTCTTCTTTAAGAGCTTGTATGTGCAACAGATATAAAATCTAGGTCTGGATATAATTTCTTCATAGTTCCTTTGTAAAGTAGTCCAGAGATCATGTGTCTAACCACCATCAGATCTTGCTTAGTTTTTATGGAACATTGAAATCATATATTTGAAACCAAAACACTTTTGTAGATTTTTTGCTTGTGGGAAAGCTTAGGCTGAGAATTTCCAGGTCCCTTAGGTTGTAAAGAGTTTTATGATCAGTTTCAGCTCACAAAGTTCTTCCATGCATGAAGACATGAAGCTTTAATGGCTATGGAGTAAAGCCAAATCTTCTTTCTTTCTTTATGTAACACCAAGTTTGTTTTGTGGATAAGTGACTGGTCTCAAAGTGTGACTATACAACTTCAAAAAAATTATCAATATTCTCAGTAGAAGAATCCAAGGACAAGTTCGTTTTGTGCTTAGATACCACCTCTGTCACTGAGACATTTTTGGTTGATGTCTTCAGGTTTCCAGATGTTTTTGTAGTAGTCAAGTCCTATGTCTGTAAAGAGTTTTGTACACCAGTATTCAGAATGTTAAGGCAGGCTGACTGAGCACAAATTTCTTTATATACTTTGTGTTTATTTCAAACAATGCTGTACTTCTTTATCTTAGTGTGCCCAGTCTGTACCATCTCACCCCATTCACTTTGTTCTCCTGGATATTATTTCCATCAAAAGGAATATTTTTTAGCTTTTGCCCTACAGCTTGTTTCTCATGCAAGGTTTATGAAATCTCTGACTGTATTTTTCTCATATTTTTCTTAGCTCAAAATGTCATGATACAGAGTTTTGTATTGGATATGCTATCAAAAATGTGCTGTGTATTTCTCTGCACCATGCAGCCCAAGAGGGAACATGTACTTTGAGATACTTTGAGAGTATCTCTCAAAGGTGATGTTGGAACTACATGAACATTTGCCTTGCTTAGTGTCCCATGTAGAAATGCATTTTGGATCAATCACCAATCAATGCTTTCTTCTTTTATGTGGGAAATATTTCCCACTCTTTATAATTTTTGTCCCCTGAGAGTACATGTAAGTGAAAACTCCTTTTTTGTGGCACTGACTAGACCTTCATTGCTGAAGCTCTGCTTGCTTAGCAGCTAAGTGCCTCATCTCCCTTCAGTTCTGAGGCATTTTCTTGGTAGCATGGAACTGGTTTTGCAACCCTGTTCCAAATGTTTTTGAGATGGGTTTGATTTCTGTGTTGTGTTTGCAATGATGGATGCCCTCAGATGAATGTAAGAACAGCATAAGCGTGTCTGCTTCCCTCTCCTGGGCTCCAGTTGGTTGTTCCTGCATTGCTGAGCCAAAGATGGTATCATTATTTAAGACCAGTGGGTTTTTCAGTTGCTAGTGTCCAGATTCTGGCAGTGCTCTAGTGCATAAGTGCCCAATTTTAAAGCTTGTAATTGTCCCAGTTGCTTCCAGACTGGCAGTTCAGCTCTCTGATGATGCAGCATTGTCCATTGCTCCTAATTATTTCTACAGAGGTTTCCTCTGCATTAGTTGTGTTGCTGCCATTCTCTTGTTGTTGTTGTTGGGCTTTTTCCCTTTCTATGCATGCTCTTGTATCACTTGCACACTGTTGGTGAGTGGCACTTGCTTGTAATTCCTATCCCACTTCCAAATTCTGGGCATTGTTCTGACTTCTACTGTTTTCATACACTGTGTATCTTCTTGTGTTTTTCATTGTGAAACATTTGTTTTTTCTGTGTCCTGTCCTTTGTCTTTACAGTCTTTGATTCCCTAAAATAACAGGTTTTTTTCTGGTCTGGGTGAACCCTTTGCTTGACAGATGTGGATTATTTTGTAGAGGATTAATTATGGACCTTCCAGTAGACCAAGGTCTACTTTGCTTAGCCAGGACTCAACCTCTCAAAAGTGTCTAATGAGGCAGTTGGTCAGAGAATAGTCACCTTATCTTCTGCTTTTGCCCTCTGCTTAAAAGCATCACATGCATCTATCTTTTTTTTTATAGAATGCCTCACATTTCTGTAATGAGCCTCAGAATCCATCTGTCTTTGCCAAACTAAATGAAAACCAATTCCACAACCATGAACAACACAAATTTCCTTAAAAGTGAGTATTAACAGAAACAGTGTCTACTGCTGCTACCCGTTCCTTGAAGATACAGATTGTTTACATTTCTATACCTGGGAGGGTTTAGATAAGTATGGAAATTTCCTGAGGTGCCTCTACTTTTTACCAATTGGGAGTAAAAAATTACCTGCTTTGCAGTTCCAGAGCTTCGGCCAAGATATTTATTTATGAAGAGAAGGAATGCTGGCAGCATTTTTTTTCCTCTTTATAAAATTATTTTTATTCTTGCTCTATTACTTTGCTTGAGAGACAATTTATATAAATTTAACTAGTAAACAACTAATAATGTCTGTCTTTCTTGCTACCATACTTTTGTAATTGATGTGGCTATAGAGGAAAGCCTCAGAATGATGTTTACTTTCAAATAATCCAGGTCATGTTAAAAAATATGCCTCTGTAAATCTGCTGAAAGTAGCAATGTGTTTCTGAACAAAAAGCAATTTTGTAGATCCAAATAAATGATTAAGATACAAAAATAAAGTCTACCCTTGAGTGCTGCATAGATATTGGTGGAAGACTCACAGAAGGTTAAAGTAAATTAATTAAATTTTTAGTCTATTCTGTGAACCACAATTAAACATGGAACATAAGCTTCTGCCTTGAAAGCACCTGGCCTACCAGACAGATAAGGGCTTTAATTCATGTCAGCTCCAAATCTCTACAGTTCCTACATTTTGAATGGTATTTCACTCAAGACTCAGGTGCTACCTGTTAAATTCACAACAGCCACAATAAATGATGCTAATTTGGACTAAAGCACCCCTAATCCAGAGTAATGGTATCCACCTGGAGAATTAGTCATAAAGAATGCATTCTGATTATAAAAAGAATATCAATTTTCGAATAGACTCCCCGTTAAGGAAAGACACACCTACAAAGAAATTGAAGGTGGAGTGAACTAGTGCAGTTGAAATGCTGATGGTCCAGAAGAAAAGGGAGTTTAAAGTAAAGTGTTTAAAGAGCGAATGCCCAATGTCGCAGGGGGAGAACCTACACTCCGCCGTGCTGCAGGTCCTCACTTTATGTCTCAAACAGAAGCTGTTTTGCTCGGGAGTTAAGTGGTTATAAGTGATGCTAAGGGAAGAAAGGTGGGAATCTAGGTGGTGTAAATAAGTCCAATTTCTCATTCAGGGCAGTCACACTTCCAGGCCATGGGGATCCTCCCTAGCATCTTAAATGTGAGCTGAGTTTAGTCCAGGGGGTGCATGAATCTCGCGTGTGTCATTGAACTAGCTGCTAAGAAAGACTGAGAGAGGGGGAAAACCCAGAAAGATTCTGAATTAATCTTGTCCTAGCGAATACTAATGCCTGAAAATTTATAAATGGATGTGTTCGTGTCTGAAGCAACTGCCTTGTGAATTTGCTGATCATGCAGGAGCGGTATGCAAAACGGGAGGAGGAGGAGGCAAGGAAGCGAGGGAGGGTGGCTCTAGGACCCATACGAGCCTTCTCGAGCAGGAGGTGGGAATTTTCCTCCAAGGCAGCAGGAGCCCGAGCCCGGTCTCAGAGCTCCAGCGGAGCCCGCAGGAAGAGCCTGGCACGGCCCCTCCAGAGCCGCGCACCCGGGTGGGACCAGCCCGCGCCCCGCAGAGCCATGAACCGGCTACCACAGCTGATGCTGTGGGTCACCGCAGCGGGTAAGGAACTTATTTTTCTTCCCTCTCATTTTCTTATTTTGTAAAGTCCCTCTTCTACCCAGAGGCTCAGACTTATTTGATTGCCCCTTCCCTTTTACCTTTAAAACCAGAAAAGCCTTATTTTCAGAACTGTAGGGGGGGAAAGGGGGGGATGGGGATTGAAAATATTGGCATGAAACGTATGTAAAGCGGGTGACATGCGGGAAAATAAATCTTGGTTGTAAGTAAATTTTGTTCACTGAAATGAATAGGAGATCTGTAGTTTTAGAAAAACTGCTGCTGTCGAGGCTCTGAGGCTGAATGCAGGCAGTCCTTGTACAAGGGTTTGGCATGAAACTAACAGCTATATCCTAGGACCATTTTGCCTCTCTGGCTCCTGGATTGTTTTCTTTGGGGCTGTTTTGGAGAGGAGGGTAAGAGTAACACCCCAGGAGTAGTGAAGGTTGCTTACAAGAAAAGGTGTAGTTTGGAGAGGATGCTTTGTCTAGGCAGAGATAAGGACACAGATAGAGGAGTAAGTACTGGGACTATGAAAGAAAGACTTATGAGCTCCCACCTAGAAAGTGATTCTCAGGCTAAGTCTTGAAAGGAATCTTTGTACTGCTCTGTTTGTCACTGTTCAGCTTTGCTTCTGAAGTACAGCAAAAGAAAAGAAGCGACGGTAGGAGAGAAGAAGAGAGATGTTAGGAGGGAAGCTGCAGGAATAGGAGAGATGGCAGCATGCATGCAACCAGTGTTGGGGGGAAAAGGTAGGCGTGGGACACATTTACTATATGTGCACAGTGGCAAACAAATTTGTTATGAATAATAGGAAAGAAAAGCCTCTATCAGGACACGCTGAACTTCTCAGAGAGCTGCAGTTACAGTAGTACCCCCAGTGTGGATACAGCGACTACAATGTGACCCTTAGACAGGATCAGGAGACACTTTGTATTTCTCAGTGTAATGGATCATGTAACTTCCAGGCAGGAAAGGAGGAAAGGCAAACAGGTTGTTGGGTGCTACAGCTAGCTCTTCCTAGCACAGTGCACTTCCTCTCTTTGGCTGAATGATGAACTTGTATATATTTACTTTTATGTGAAGACACACTGGGATAACAGTTTCTAAGCAGGTTTTATAATTTAGTTCTATTTACAATTGTATGCCAAGGCATAGCACAGAGTTTTTGGTTTCAGGCTTTTTCTGACCTTCTATTTCTCTTTGGAGGAAGGAGGTTGTTTTACTGTTGAAGGGTCCCAGGACAAGTGTACCTCGTGCAAGCAGAGCTGTGTGTCCCTAAAGCCTCAGCTTTCATGGCACATGGTCTCATCAAGAATTGCTAGGTATCTTTCCAGTGTTTTGGTGGAGTGGCTTTCAATGTGCAAGTAAGGTTAATGTAAGGAATAATAATTTTATTTGCTGTATATCCAAGTCTGTGATATGAAGCATGTCTGTATTAGGAAATAGATTTTAAAAAGGGTATGGTACAGAGAGAGTAAGTAAAGCGCTAAATGAAAATAAACGTACATTTTACAATCTCTGTCCAATCTTCTGCCAAAAATAATCTCAATCACCCAGGGGAGACTTCAATGCATGAGTATTTAACTATGTAGCTGCTGTCACAATCTTCACATGGGGGTTTCTTGCCTCTCTATGGGGGCTATTGTGATCAGCTCTCAGACTCTATAGTGGATTAGTTTAAAAACCACTTGTATTTCCACTGTACACTTTTTACTGGAGCATATTCTTGGAGTTGCTTTACATTTCCTTCTTTATTTGGAAAGCCCAAGGTCTAAGAGATGAAGAAATTTGCAGGTCTCATCTCTCCTTTATTTTCCTGGCTGGCATGCATGTTTCTAATGAACTCTATCACAAAAGGATGATTTCAGAGTTCCCATCCACTAACAATTTTTGGCACATCGAGAAGCTGGAGGACTTTGCAAATCCTCTTGGTGCAAAAATTAAGACACAATGAGAAAATTGTAGAGAACAACAGCAGGAAAAAAACCCCCAGAAAAAGAACCACCAAACCAAAGGTAAAAAAACCAGGAAAGGAGTCAGTCCACAGGTATGCACTGTTCAGTGTCAAAGCAACTTCGCAGTCTTTTGGAGGCTGAGGTTGCATACTAGGCTCAGGTCTCAGGATGTGGTTAGGAAGAAGATTAAAAAAGCCACCAGATGAATGTCTAGGAGAATTTTCCTTCTACTTTAAGCAGCAATATTAGTTTGAGCCTTCATACTGGATTATTTTCTTTTGATTACTTGAGCTTGATAAGGGGTGGGTAGGTCAGTCCTTTTCTGTGAGAAACTGGGCTGTGCCCGGCTAGATGTCATATTCTTGCCTTTAAATGTGGGGAGCCAACTCTCTGCAAAATTACAGCACAGCATACATCCTGAGCAGACCTCAAACACCTTTCCAAATGTGTGGTCATATTTATGTCATTGCTCAGAGTTTAGCTATTGAGTACAACCACAATCCATGAGATAATATTAGTAGAGGCACTTTGTCAGGATTTCTTTATAGTCCCTTCCAATGCTTGCAGTGCAGCCATCACAGAATAGTGCAACTTGGGTTTCATTTCAGCCTGGTGAATAGTTATGGTTTGGGGTTTTGTTGAATCCTTTCTGAGGCAGAGAAGCATAGGAAGGTCGATAGCAGGTTTAGGAGTAAGGCAGCCAGCTTTTTGTTTGTTTGTGGGATGGTTTATCAGCACGGCAATGATGAATGCCCCATTCCTGGATGCTTGTATTTGTCTAACAAACAGTTTTCAGAAGCCCCAAATATTTTGTTTCTCTTCCCGGATTTATCTGCCTCTCAGGACTGAGTTGGCTTGTTTTGTAGAAGGAGTATAAATTGGTTTAAGTTTAGTCAGTCTACATGTGCAAGAAGATATGGGAGTACCTTACTTTGTTGTAAGCCAACTTAAAATAAACCAGTGCATCTATTTCACTGTCACAAACCTTTAGTGCTTTGTGTATCCCTTTGTTGGAGGAGAGCATGCCAAGCTTGGAAGGGATGGGACCCTGTGTTCTCTTTTGTCTCTGCGTTGTAAAACTTCTCTCTTATTTTCTTCTTCTTGTGCCTGTCTCTGTTCAGTTAGAGTACCACACAGGTACTGTAGTGATTTCACTTAAATGGTTCCAACTAGAAGAACATTGAATGATCCTTGAAATTGGTCTTAGGATTTGTTTCCACAAAGTCCCTTATTGTGCAAACAATAGCATGTCTCCATATACTGTGCCTAGGGTGAATATCCAATTGAAGGCACTATGGCTGTCACTGAAAGTAAAATATTGGGTGGACGCCTCAAAATGAGGACAAGACAGTTCTTTTTAAGTCATAGACATTACAAAGTTGAGGACTGTTTGAAATACAGTGGAAAAGAATATGATAAATTTATGGCAATCCCATGGAGTGGGAGGACATGCAGATAAACATCAGGGATTTTTAAACTGCATCAAGAGGAAGGACTAAGTTGGAGGAAGTAGAAATCAGGTAGTGAGCCATGTGTGCTGTTACTTTAGAGCTGAAGCCAATGTCTTACAAGCACCCATAGAAGAAATCCATCTTTCTATCCATGCTACATAGCTGTGCAGTTTATAATTAGTCCCTAAGGTCAAAGTTGGAGAAGAGGATGCCTCACTCCAGTGAAGTTTCAGAAGCATTCCTCTCCTACTCCCTGGAGTCCCAAATGGATCCACAGGAAGGTCCCTGTCTTCAGCCTGCTTGTACATGTGAAGGGGTGCATGCTGGCTGGGTTGGTGTGTAGAGGTGCATCTGTGGTTTCTGTGACAAGAGTGGAGAGAAACTTTCATCTAGAGTTAATTTTAGTGAAAACTGCTGATGTATGACACCAAGATGCTTCATTAGGTGGTTGAGGCTTTGAGCTTTTACATTTGGTCATTTGTTTTGTGTGCGCACCGGTTAGTTCGCACTGAAACATTAAAATAAATCTACATGTTTTAATTTTTCTTTTATTTAAAACTTTTGCTCAGAAAAGCCTTGCATTCAGAAATCTGAAAT
Organism: Polioptila caerulea; assembly: GCA_013397295.1. NCBI lineage: Eukaryota > Metazoa > Chordata > Aves > Passeriformes > Certhiidae > Polioptila > Polioptila caerulea. The sequence goes on from VYXF01004254.1 coordinate 100,960, forward strand.
ATTTATTTAAAAAGCATAAAACATGATTTAGTATCAAATGTTTAGTTTGGACATGAACTGTTCTAGTCTAGCACTCCCTAAAACATGTTGGTCTTTGTAATTTTATAAAACTTTTGATCCAGAAGATTTTTAGGTTGACCTGTGACAGGTTTTTTGTTTGTTTTGATTTTTAAAAAATTTCTTTGGGCTTGCCAATAACTTGGAAAATCCAGTATTAAAGCTGCCTGGTTATTTTATAATACCATATTCCAGTTTGTACTTAGATTTAGCCATGCAGGTGTTTGTCCTTAGACTGATGCTCATTACTCTGCATGCATACAGTGACTGGTATTGTTTGTAGCTTGGTACTGGATCAAATTCCTCAGAAATAAAAGAAACAAAAATAATATTTTGTAAAACGTTAGTAAAAGCAGAAACACAAAACAGCTGCTGAGAGGAGAGGCAGGTGAGCTCCTTTTAGAAATAAATGGAGAGGAAGGAACCCACAGGGTTCATAGTTAACATAAAATGTCTGTGGGAATACAGTTACAGCCATGCCACATCTTGCCTTCTGCGTCTGGAGACTTTTATCTGAGACTCCTACGAGTAAGCATGATTCCTGTATTGAATCCTTAAATCAGAGGAGGAAAATAATGACGTTAATTATGTTAATTAATTGGATCAGGCTCATAGTCTTTTCCTGCCTCTCAGCATCAGTCCTTCCTCTTACAATTCCTCTTCCTCCCATTCCATTATAATTGCTCCTCTGCTTCTCTCCTCTATTGGCATGTAAGAAACCCAGTGCTTTGATGTAACCTGCTATCAGCATGCACAAAGCTGAAACCCGTGGCAGGTAAGAGAGCAGGCCAGCTTGGAAAAGTGGTGAATTGCAGCGTTTGGGGGAAGGTGACTCATGGCTGACAGATGTGCTCTGAGTGTGTAGGGAGAGCAGCTCCCTTAAGGCAGGGGTGACAGATCACTGTGGTGTGCCGTGTGTTGTAGGAGGAACACCAAGAGCCTTTGTTTCAGATCGTGACTCGTTCAGCACCACTAGGTTATGGAGGGTCTGTGCCTGGGGAATGTCAGGTTCCTGCCTGTTTGTGCTGCATGCACAAGAGGGAAGTCAAGGTGTAGAACCTTTACAACTCAGCAAATGTGGTGTCAGGACCTCTCTGGACCTCTGCAGTGCTCACAGCTTCCAGACAAGAGGCAGGGTGCCACTGAAGCATTCTGCTTCTCTCAGGTGTGCTCCTAAGAGCTTTCCTCAATGTAGTGTACCTCCACGTTGTGGCTTCTCCCAGTTGTGTCATGCCAGCACAACTAGACCCACAAGGAGAAAGGGAAACAGGGAAATGACATAAAAGGAAACAGAGGTGACGTTCCAGTCTTCCTCACCTAGAAAAAGTAACTCTACCATATGTGCTGAGTAAATAAAGAATTTCAGTGAGATGTTTAGTCACAGGCCAAATGTTATCTTTTTAGGAGAATTTCAGGTTGATTTTCTATATGTTCTCCTTAACACAAAGCTGGCTGTTAAAACATGAAACTTTGCACAATTCTCCACTTGTTGGTGAAAAACTTCTTAAGATTTCCAGCTGGCTCTATATCTATTTTAGGTGTTTTGACTATATGATTGTTGTAGATCCCTTCCAACTGAACTATTCTATTCTCTGTGAAGGTATAAATGTTTCTGATGTTGGCACTGATTGAGTTTAAAAACCTATTGTAGAGCAGCCTCGTCCGAGTTAGTCAAGAATGAGAGTGAAATATAGAATTATAATATAGAATTAAATGCTGAAATCTTTTCAAAAAGCACAGATTTATCCTTGCAATTCAGATGAACTTTTGCCCTGTCTAATGGGAGAACCATGTCTTTTAATAAGACATCACAGATTTTCAGCTAATTGGTATCTGAAATCCCATAAGCTTTGGCTTATCAGCCAAGAATGATGCATATATTCATGTATTTCAGTTGCTCAGTTAGGGTTTTTTTTTCCCAGTTTGTAGCACAGCATGTGTTTGAGGGCATAAACAGCCAAACTTTCTGGAGTAAGAGCATCCACACCTCTCCTGTGTGTCTATGTTTTTGATGATACATATTTATATATTAAAAATACAGGAGTGATAAAGTAACTGAGAGTGACAGCAGGAAGTGACATGGAAGGATGTGATGGTGTTCTGTTGCACAGAATTAAGTACAGGAGATGACAAGTATCTATTCCTACATTGTTCTGGGGAAGAGTTTTTTGTGCTATTCAGGAGCCAGTAGAAACCCAAACTGCAAGTTTTTTCCTGCCTTGAAGCAGCATTGACCATCACAGTGGGACTCCAATGAGAATGGAGCTGGACAGGTTATTGGTTCAGAGTCACAGTTCACTGGAATCACGATTTTCACATCAGAGGTGCTGTTGGAAGCACCTGCTTCCCTGCAGGGATGCAGGGCTGTTTGGAGTGGCTCGGCAGCTGGGACTTGTTCTCTTTGCTGAGGGTGAACTCTCCTCATCCACTTCCCTTTGCAGCTCCACCTTGCAATATCTGCTCTGCTTTCCTGGCCTTAGGGAGGCAGGAGGAAACTGTGGGGATACAAGAGAGGAGAGGAGGTGGCCAAGGCTGGGTGGTGAAGCAGGATGGAGGAATTCTGTTCCAATGGAGACAAGGAGCCCAGCCAGTGTGGTTTTGGATTACCAAAAGAAGGGTTAGCAGCTGTCAGCCTGAACTCGAGCAACCTCAGGCAAAGCTGAATTCACTCTGGAACAAAACTGAAAAATGGCTTTTCTTCACTGGATAATTCATTTGGTGGTTTTGCAGGCCCATGTACCTTCACTAATATTTTAGACAATGTAAGGAGCATGCGTGATTATGCTTAGACACTTATAATGCAGTTATTTTTTTAATTTTCTGTTTCTGTTGTTATATTTAACTGAAGTTTAAATTTTCCAAGTATTTGCTATTTATATTTTTTTTCCTACGGAGTTCTGAGTGATTAAAGACCTATTTATTACTTTGACTTCAGCAAATAGAATCACAGAAAAACATTACTGCTTAAAATTTCCATGCTTTTTAACATGTTTTTAGAGTTTTCTCTGTGGCATTTTGATGTGTACTGTGCTGGAGTTCAGGCCTCTTTACATGAGTAACACTTTTAAAGTATGTAGTTCACAACAGGAGCACTTTCTGTGTTTATAGTCACTGCAGGAACCCAAATAGTATTTAAAACCTCTGAAGGAAGCTTTCTTTAACCCCATGCAGGCAAACAGTTCAGCCTAGAGCTTAGTGAGACACTGGACTTTATGAATCTTTTAAGCTGTGATAGCACAGTCATCGCTATCACAATTTTTTTTTTTACTTTCCTGAAGTCCCACATGCCTCCTGGCCCTTCAAGATCTATCACGTTCTTAGAAGAGTTTAAACTTTCCCAGAGTCAGTCTGTTGCAGTCCTAGAGACAGAAGTCAGTAAAATTTGCAAAAAATAAACTTGTGAATTAATTATAAGAAAAACAAGGTGAGTAAACCAAGCTGAGTTTTATTTAGCTGTGTTAAAAGGGCTTGTGTTCCAGCTATTTGGAGGGATACAAAACTGGAAGATATGTGAAGATCTAGCTCTTTTCACCTCCTTTTGGGCTTTACTAGGTTGATCTGACGAGACACAAGCATTTAGCTTCCCATCCAAAAGCTATTTTCATTTTTTTTAATTTGCTAAATTTTGGACAGGACATAGGTTTTTTTTTTCTTACCATCATATTTTGATTCCCACATTTTTTTTCCTCTCTTGCATGCCTTCCTGCATATATATATGTGTGTGTGAAAATTAATTAAAGGAAAAATATGTGGAAAACTCCTTTCCTTTAAATATGTTTTCTGCCCTCAGTGGATGCAGTTATCCAAAACTGTACACTGCTTAGGGGTTGCTTGTGATTTTATGTGGTAATACTTTAATTACCTATTTTATATAGAGATTACCATTTTTCAGGGATTTGTTTTGCATGTGAGGGCACAGGTTATCAGCTTTAGTAAATCTAGCTCATTTATTTTATTGAGCTGATAGTTATTTTTCAATTAATTTTCAGAAGAAATTGTAATCACTTTTTTACTAAGGTGTATGTAGAGTAAGCTGGAGAAATTATTTTATTACTGTTAAGAATCGCTTTGTGGCTGTAAAAAGAAGGATTGATGAGAACAATTAATACTGTTATTGATATTCTCCCACTGAGAAACGTGAGGGGTAACTTGTATCAAGTTGTTGTCATTTAATCCCACCCAGCAAAAAAGCCCCATGTAGACATTCACTCATTCTCCCACCAGTATGACTGGGGAGGAGAATCAGAAAGTCAGAAAACTCATGGGCTGGGATAAAGACAGCTTGACAGGGAAAGCAAAAGCCGTGGAAACAAACAAAAAACCCCAAGGATTTTGTGCACTGCTTCCCATAGGCAGGCAGGTGTTCAGCCATCCCCAGGAGAACAGGGCCCCATCACATGTAAGGCTTACTTGGGAAGGCAAATATCATCACTCCAAACATCCCCCACTTACTTCTTCTTCCTCCCACTTTATATGCTGAGTATGATGCCATAAGGTCTGGAATATCCCTTTGGTCACTTTGGGTCACCTGTCCTGGCTGTGCCTCCTCCCAACCTCCCATGCACCCCCAGTCCCCTCTGTGGCAGCATGGAAAACACAAAAGACCTTGGCTCTGTGTGAGCCCTGCTCAGCAAAAACCAAAAACGTTTCTATGTTATCAACCCTGTGCTCAGCACTGATCCAAAATACAGCCCTGTACCAGCTGCTATGAAGAAAATGAACTCTGCCTCAGCCAAAACCAGCACACATGTAAATGCAGAATTTCAGAGATAGAAATGTTGATTCTGCTGGTTACTTAGGCTCTCGAGACTGAGTGAAGGTGGAGGTCAACATCTGGGTGATGTTTAGTTGTCTCCAGCTTGTGTGCCCACCTCAACCTCTCTAGGCAACCCTGAAGTGTTAGCATGGTCTCATCTCAGCTGTGTCAGTCCTGCTGCTGGGATGCTTTGAAATGATCTAGGGTAAAAGCTTTCCTGGTTTGTACATCATTTTAATGTTTCAGTTAGGATGTGACCCTTTACAGCTGGTGCTAGGTACAACTGAGGATATGATGATTGCTGCACATGGACAAGAAAAGGATCAGTCTCATAGTGGGGTCAAAAGGAAGGCCAGCTGGGGCAGAAGGAATTGTTCTGAGAAGCTCTTAGTTGGCTGGAGTTTTTTTCTAAATCTCTCCCAACAGTCACTGAAACAAGTATCTTGTGAAATCGACCTGTAGGATTAGACAGCTGAATTCAGGCTGTGTGAATACACCCTGCTCTAGCTTAGGGATGCCTGCTTCCCAATCTCTGCAAAGGAGAAAGTGCTCAACGCCAGCCTTGTCAGCTCGGTGTCAGTGAGCTGGCAACTGCCTTATGAATTTGTACTACTGTGAAAACACCTACAATCCCATTTTACTAACTAGAAAAATATTTGGTTTAGCTGTCATTTAGTTCTGGTTTTGACAGTTTCTTATTTTTGGAACGTGTTAGTTTTTTGGCATACAGTTAACAGAACTTGTAACAGTTTTAGAGGACAAATTTGGGCTGATAGTCTGAATCCTATCATTGATGCTATGGTGCTGAGGAATAAGAGATACACCATGATGTTGTGTAGTGTTCAAATCTCCCCTTTAGCCCATCAGACAAAATATTTTGTTTTCAACTTTGACCAATACCTCGTGTAGAGTATTGTTAAGAGGAGATGCTCTTAAACATTTAAGGGTGGGACTGAATCTGTTCTGAAGGTGGAGAGGGGAAGTTTACACTTTTCATCTTGAAGGAAGACAGTAAAAAAAGTTTTGAACCCAGGCTTAAATTCTATGCACAAAATGTTTCATACTCTTTAGCACACACAGAAGTGCTCCTATGAGCTTTTAAAGAAACATCATCTACCTACAAGAATGTTCTTCAGTAAGTCTTTTCATTCTTCATGACACAAATACATGAAGGGGTAAGAAATAAATCTGACCAAAGTACCTTTGCATAGTATTTCTGAAATTTGCAAAGGGAAAAAGTCTAGCAAACACCTTTTTCCTGGTTTTTAAATTCTCCAAGTTCAGGTTTCACAGATAGGGTTAAAAATTATCAAATTAAACATATTTATGAGCCATCTGGTTTCTGAGTCTTTCCAGTTTGTGTTTGCTATCCTGGGTAACTATTAAGTCATTTTTGTTGCTGTAATTTTCATGTCATTACACGGCTCCAGAAACTGCATGTTTAAGAAAAACAGTGTAGAGAACTCAATTCAGGGTAGAATTATAAGCACTGGCAGCACTGGAGACATTTGTCATTCTTTCAGTCAACCTAACATACTACTAAGAGTAAATGTAGAAAATAAATCAATTTTTCCTTTTAACATGTATTTAAGTTAGGCAATGCAATCTTTCAGCTCTATTTGCCTACCTTTCTTACAATATGATAAGGAGAGGGATTTCCTAGGGCTAGTTTTCAGCCACAAGTTCTCCCTATGATTTGAGGAAGACTCCTTAGCCTTGGTGCCATAATACTTGTCCTAATGTACCTTATTTTAGCTCCCTTATTCAGATGTGGTGAGATATAAAACAGTATATGTTCTAGTTCCTTCAGATAGATACAGTGTGCAGAATTACAGGTTTTTTTTTCCCCTTTATAGTAAAATATAATTAAGGACAATCTATAACTCCATTTCAGAGGAAATTTGCTTTGAAAAAATTTTATGTGGGGTTACTGATTAAGTTTTCTAACAGCATTGGCTTTTCCATTGGTAAAGGGCACAAAAGTGTTTTCCTTAAAGGTGTACATTTGTATTACTCTTCCGTAAAGTATCCTTATCTGCTCCTGAGAAGGCATAGATGATGCATAAAATTCCTTCTTTTTTCTCCGGTGACCTGATTGATATTCTTCATGCCAGCTCTGTCATTTGTGACACTGACTCAATTTTCAGAGTATAGTTTCATCTTAGGAAGAAAAAGAAGAGAGAAGATGCCTGTAATTGTTGATGTTTGTTTTCTAGGTGCAACCAAATGCGTGTGCTATTTGAAGGACGTGCATTTTGTGAATACTGATAAAACACACTAACCAGTTTCTCCTTCTCACTCTGCCTTTTTTGACAGAGCTGTGTTCTGTTATCAGTTTTCTGAAGTCAAATTCAGTTTTGTGGGTTTTGAAACCTTTCTGGCTATTTTGTGTGCTGTGCAAAGCCATTCCCAATTCCCTGCACTTTATCATCCCTGCTGCCCATCTTACTCTTTTGCACATGTCTCGGTAACTCTTACACACAGTGGACTGGGGTACCTGGCATGCTGAGCTCAGTGAAGGATGCACTGGTGTCTTTAGGTCTTGTAAGAAGTACACAGCTTATTTATCTCCTTTTCTTACTTGTACCTGGCATAAGCTTTAAAGAAAGCAAAACGATCACCTCATGACTCTGTGCTTTTACTTTCAAAGCCCAGAATCCCAGATGCATAAAGAGGAAGGAATAAGTGTATGCAAAAAATAAAACACACATTACTCTGGCTATGTGTGCTTTGGAGCCAGGAGTTACTTGCAGGAGCAGAAGATGCTAGCCCTGATGCAGGGAAGGCATTTGGAATCTTGGCTGACAAACTGTTTAATACACTGCTTAAACTTGTGCTCAGTTTCACGTTCCACCTTCTTAGCCTCCTCCGAGTGTTTGTTTGACTGCTTTCCTCTTCTGGAGTCCAGCTGGCATTGAGAGGCTCAGCTGTTAGGAAGCACATTTGGGAGTCTCAGCTGGCGCTGGCAGACTCCACACACTGCTGGAGTACTTGCTGGCAAAGCTGTGGTCCCTACCTTGGAAGCTGGCAACAATTTCTAGCTGAGCCTGGGAGGAAGATGTCTGAAAGGCATTTGGCTCTAGAGCTACAAGGCTCTGCTGGGGAGGTAATGGGAGGGGTAGATGTTTGTCCATCTTCACGGATGCAGTAACCACAATTTCTTCAGACACACAAGCCTGGGCACTGCACTGTGAGCCCTCAATACACTGATGTGCAGATATAGAGTGTCCATGACTGTCCTCAAAGCCAGGGGCAGGCCTCCCTGTGCCCTGCATGCTGCTGCCTGCTCCTTCACAAGGTTGTACCATGAGGCTTGCCTTCGTGGGGTCCTGGGAATGGAGCTGGCTTCCCATCACCCCTGAGAGTAACTTCAATAGCTAATCTCCTCTGAGAAGGCTCTGGGGAGACAGCGGAGAAGACATTCAATGTCCCAACAAAAACTACCTCTACCTAGGCTACCTATCCAGAAATATTGAGATATAGGAGGATACAGTAACAGATTCTAGCTTGGATTTTTCCAATGTGGTTATGATACTATGGCAGAGTATGTGCCAGGGTTTTCTAACACAAGCTGAAATTACTTCCTGTGTGGAGGAACACACAGAGATACAGATGTATACATTTCTTTGCCTTTGTGCATGTGTGTGACTCAATTATGTATGAATGTTGTTAATGTAAATCTATAGTTAAGTCACTGTTATAATTATTGTAAATCAAATTGAGTTGATTACTTTATAATTGTTAAATCAGTTATTAAGTGCTGCTAAACTCTTCTGAGCCCTTATCTTTTGTGTTTATATCCTTGATTCTGATTTGATTTTCTTCTTTTTTTCATTCATTTAGTAAGTAATTGAGTGAAACTTGCCACTGAACTCTGTTAAAGTTACAAATTCATATGAAAAGTTGTTTTTTGCCAAAACATTTAACTCTGATTCTTTAAGCAGCAAAAAACACTTACTTGCAACAGAAAATCATAGAGTTATTTAGGTTGGAAAATACCTTTGAGTCCAGCTGTTAATCCAGCACTGCTAAATCCACCTCTGAGCCATGTCCCCAAGTACCAAATCACATCTTTTGAACACTTTCAGAGATGGTGATTCCACCACTTTCCTGGGCAGCCTGCTCCAGGGCCTGACAACCCTTTCAATGAGGAAACTTTCTAATGTCCAATCTAAACTTTCCCTGGCATGACTTCAGGACATTTTTTCTTGTCCTGTCATTTGTTACCTGTAAGAAGAGGCCAACCCTGACTAGAATCTCTTTTCAGGTAGTTGTAGATGGAGGCAAGGTCTCCCCTCAGCCTCCTCCAGGCTAAAACCCCAGCTCCCTCAGCCTCCCTTCATTAGAATTGTGCTCCAGAGCCTTCACCAGCTCCATTGCCCTTCTCTGGGCTTGCTCCAGCACCTCAATGTCTTTCTTGCAGTGAGATGCTTCAACATGTGCTTCCAAAACAATATACTATCTACTTTTGACTGTGCAGTTCCCTCAGCATGCATATGCTGTGTGCTCTGTCACACATGAATGTGTGCTCTGTCACACCTTCTCATTACTGTAAATGAAGTGAGGTTCATACTCTGCTCGAAAAGAAGCAGTAGCTTTTATTGCTCAGGTGGCTGGCTGTTGTGGCAACAGGGATTCTTGGAAGTTCTTGGGACACTTCTGGTATTTACAGTGTCATTTATAACTTCCTGACCCAGAGATGTTGAAGTTTTTCAGGGGAAGCTGGTACAGAAAGGATGTTTTGAAACATGATTCTGTAAGACATCTGGAAGAAGTTCTGTTGAACACTCTCTCTGCTGTTGGGATAATATCTAGTTGAGTACCAAGAGGGCAATGAGAACACTTGACAAACGTACACAGAAAAAAAGGGTACTGTTCAAATATGTATTTGGTCTTTTCCTGTGGACAATAATCTGCCAATTACAGCTACAATTTCAGCCTGTTTAGAACTGAAAGGGTAAAATGATATGCTGGATGAGTAGTCCACACATGGTCTAAATGTACAGAAACTGACAGGTGTACTGCATTTGATGGGCATGACAAGTCAAGAAGCTCATCCTTGGTCTGGTGGTGCCTTTCTGGATACCAGAAGAGTGTGCACTGGGAATGTAGGAATTGTGTGGAATTAAAGAGCCTTTCAAGCAGTGTCTGTGTTAATGGTTAAAAACTACATGCTGCTGTGAGTAAAGGACTTAAGTCTTTTATTAAGGACTCCATGTTGATATACTGCACTAGGGGCAGATTAGCTTTAGGACTTTTGATTCAGGCTTTTAATGAGGATGAACAGAGAAGAAAACTGCACAAACTCTTGACCTCATGTTATTTGTTTTCCTTGTTGTGCTGCCTGGTATTCTGGGAGCAAAGAACAAAAGCTGTCTGCTGTTCTTACGTTGTTCATTTAAGGACTGAAGAATAGAAATCTTATTTTCCTCCCTTGTGTGGACAGGTCTGGACTGACCCTTTGCCAGTGAAGAAATTTTAGCCCCAGGCCAGCAGTAGTCAGTCAGTCTACAGGAATATATAATATCTTTCATAATTCTCTGATAAAAGCCCGGCTAAAGCTGAAAGGAGCTGATCATCTCCTACCATTTCCTCTGTCACCTCCGAAGACTGAATGCTTTTCTTGTGATTCTGAAAGAATTCAGTACATCACAAGCTAAGTGGTGGTAAAAGAGGTCTGGCCTTCAGCAGCCACAGTGTTTCATGGATTCACTCTAATAGAAGATAGTTTTATTTTCTCTTGCATAAGCCTGAGCTTAATATGAGGCATCCAGAGAATTCAATATTTATTTGTTCTGTTCATATCCAGTGGTTTTTATGTGCTTGTTTCTGATGCAAATAAGCACTTTGCAGATATATCCAGAAATGCATCCAATTATGTTTCCTTACTGCCTGTAAATTAAATAGCTCAGGACTGTCCCCAATCATTTTCTTTCAGGCACTACTTTTTTCATTAGTGTTTAATCAAATTACCCATGATCTGAAAGGAAGTCAGAAATTTTTCCAAGAAGCTTTGTTTCTTTGCAGACACCCATTCTGGTTTCTCTTGTTTTGCTATTCTTGCACTGATTTCATACTGGGGTGGTGTGTTTTTTGTGGCATTCTCATCTCCATCATGAAGTTGCGATAGACTAAAACATCTTAGACAGGAATGAATGGCAGAACCCCTTGTCTTAGATCAGATAGGTGCTGATGTGTTCTATGACCTATCAGCCATTTGGATTTTCCACTACTCATTCCCTTCTGTGAAGTCATCTGGATGTAAGAACAGGAGGATATTTTCAAAGCAGAATCATGTGTGTTAAAAGTGTCAGAATAGCCCCAATATTGCTGGCTGTGCCAGCCTGCTGAGTAATTGATAAAGTTGTCAAACCTGGAAGCTCACCCTTGCAGTTCTGAGAGACAGTAATCTGAGCCCCTCTTCCATGACTGGATAGACAGTCCCAACTTCACTGTGTCTGTTTTGGGACTGATTCTGAAAAGGTCCTTTAAAGGAAAAGAGGAGCTCATTATATTCAAGGACTTCATGTCAGAAGTAAAATAAAAGCCTCCATAGGAAATATCTTCGCTCAGTCAGAAGTGTGATATTGTAGCCCAAAGATTTCATCTCTAAACCATGCTTCACTGTCTAAACCACACCTTACTCTCTTGGAAGCCAAAAATAAAATAAAATAAAATGTAAATATAAGCAAGGATCCTTTCAGTTGTAGTCATTCTTTACAACACAACTGTCTGTGAGAGCAGTGGGAGAATCTGACTTATCATCTCCACTGCCTTTTACATTTCTTTACTAGAGGAAAACAGATTATAAAACTGAAATGTAAGTGATTGTTTTTGGTAAGAAATCGACTTTTCAAACAGAAAAGCAGAGTGGTACAATTCACGCATCTTGGTTATGTTGTTTTAGGCCATGAGCAAAAGCTGTCATATTTTTTCCACACAAGGGTGATATTTTTGGACCAAAAAATAAAGTTCAGGTCCTGGCACAAATTATAGAAGTGTCTTTAAAAATAAAGAAACAGTTTGCCAAAAAACAAAAAGTCATCCCTGCCTTTTAGTCCTTTCTGGGAGTTCCAAATTCCAGGGCTGTCCCACCCACTTGAATTTTGTTACACAAAGTTCATTGCTCACAACAGTAATTCCAATTGCAGTTTGAAAAAAAGATTCTGCACCTCTTTCATTGTACTGGCTGTAAGTGAAGATATTCATACTGTAGAGTCATCTTTCAAATGGTAAATGCTTTGAATGGTGTGAATGAGCTTAGTCCTAATATTTTCCATAAAAGAACTGTGCAGATCTTAGGGGACTGCCCAGACTCACCTTCCTCAGAAGGCTTGGCTCTGGTGCTCCTCTGAAAGAGGACAATGAAACCATCACTCTTTTTAATGTTCAGCATACCATCAGGACTCCATGCTTATTAAACCGTCTCACTATTAAGAACACTGTTTATATTGGTGCTGAGATTCAGGTTAGCATCCCAGCCCTGTGTGCACAGATTGATTTTCTGATTACTACTCCAAGTCTTAACTTTTTTTCTCCAGGTCCCTGCTAGTTCACAGTTTTTCTTTCCAAGGTTTCATCAACCTCATACATACTACACCCTAAAAAGTGGCTTCCTAGCCATGCCACTGTGGCCTGTCAGGCCTCTCATTGGCAAAGGACATCTAACCCATTTTTGTACTTCTTGACTTGTAACTGTTGAAAAGGGCCTTCTTGGTCTCTGATGTCCTTCCTTGACATATTTGTCCTTCTGTCTGACACTTTTCCTTCACCTTCTTAATTTTTGACCTCCTTGGACTGGAACTGGCATCTGCCAGCCCGAGCTCTGTCATTGTCTTCAGCTTTGCCTGCACTGCTGAGTCTGACGTTACCTGCAACTCGATGTTCCTGCAGTTGCTGCCTTTTGCCACTGATTTTGGTAGCTGTGCACAGACCTGCTCCTCTGCATTCAGTGCACTTGTGTCCAAGGCCACAGCAGCTTATGTACCCTGGCACTTCCCTTTTTTACACTCTGCTCAGCTCATCTTTTTTGCCTCTGTGCTGCAGCGCACCATGACCATGTGGAGCTGTCTAAATACTTTGGCTGCACTAGTTTCTGCTCTCTGGTTCTAAAAGTGTACATTGTGATGATGCAAAACTTCCAACTAGTAGCTCATCCTCATATCTCTTTTTGCCTTATGGTCATTGCTTTCTGGTGTTTTTTAGTTGCTGCCTTTCAAGTATCTTTTTCTAGTTCTCTATTGCAGTTAAATGTGTGGCACTTAAGACTAATGTGACATGGTCTGTAATTTATCCCATGGTGCTTTTTTCATTAGTTGTGCTAGATTGTGCAAAATAATCCTCCAAATTCTTAATTATAATTAACGTAAACATGTCCACTTCTGGAGAGTGGCTGAAGCAGCAGACCATGTTGATGAGATAATTTCTGTCACTACAAGTAAAAAAACATCCATTCTTACTTTGCCAAGGGTTGGATAGGGATTTAAAAAATTGTGAACTGTCCTCTTATTTGACAGATATATTATTTGCATGTCTTACATTGTTGCCTTTGCACCTCTAATTAAATACATGCTTTTATGTACAAATAACATGGAAAATTAGTAATTCTTATTTAACGTCAAACAGCTCCTCTTGAGCTTCTTTCATAATATCTTTAAATCCTTCTTCTCAATTCATATATTTTGGTTTAGTCATAGCCTGCCTTGCAATGTTCCTTCAGAAATCAGTAGATGTCTGATGCATGAAGTCTTTATTCTGACTCTATTCTGATTTTCAGCTTATGCACATGTGCTTGACTTTTGCTTCTTTATGTCTCTTTGTTAATTGCTGTGACTGGATTTCATGATACTGGTTTGTCTTCTCCTTGACATGATTTCTGTCCACTTATCTCAATTCAATAAGCAGCAATGTCCTAGGCATTGGGTGGTTAAGGGTCAGTGCAGATTAAGTGGAAACACTTTTCACTGCAGTTAGCCTAGTCACAGTTGAGTGGACATTATGTGAGCTCTTTTTCTTCCACATTTGCTAACTCCTTTGCTGGGGACTGTGCCAGTGCTGATAAAACTCTGCATTTCCCTGGACTGCATGTAGAAATCTTTTTTTAACTTCAAATTACTCCCTAGAGATCCATTTCCTTGTAAACTATTCTTTTTATGCCATGTGACTGCTGAACAGGGTCTGGTCCTTCATCTGTGTCTTTTATATTCAGGATTATTCTTCAAAGTTACTAGTTGATGCCAAAGTTCTTCACAGCATAATATAAACATCCTCTCCCTTTTTGATGTCCTGACTCTTTTTTGTGGTGGAGGAGAACGCAAGGAGTAAAAGAATAGGGTGTGACCCTGAAGAATTTACAGGAGACATCAAAGGATGAGCAGGATTAAAAGTTCTTCTGCCCTCTTCTTACAGATGGTAGTCTGGGCATTAACAAAAAAACCCCAGCTAACAACGAGTGTTGGGAGATTTAATCTGGGGTCTTGATCATGAAGAATGCAAGGGATATTGACAGAAGGTTTGGTTTTTAGTCTTGTACTTTCCTGCAACCCAGATTAGCCACCAAAGGGCCGTTTCAGACATCAGTCTTTTACTGTCCTGTCAGAGGTCCTTAACACACATTAAGAGGTACACAGTGAATGCGTGACAAATCAATTTACTGCATGGCACTGACAATAGAGGTCCTTTGGGCCAGCTTGAGCCCGAAGAAGGGAAGAGTTTAAGTTATAGTCTTCTCTGTGAAGCAGCTTAGAGTTAACACCCAAGTACTAGGTGCCTGAAGTTATAAGCCCCACTCTCATATATTTGCTGGACAATTTATGGTAAGACATAGTTTAATCTCTTACCAATATTCTTGTGCATCCTACGTTTTAACAACATATGCCTGTGAAAACTAAATTTTGGCATGGAGAAATTGGAACCTCTCCTTCTGGAAAGGAATTTGGCAGATACTGAGAGGAGTCTTGTGGCAGTGCTTCCATATTTTCCTGGCGGTATTGCAGAGAAATTATAGAGGGTGGAATCTTCCGTGCTGCTCCACATAGCTGCTGCCAGGGTACTGGTGGTAGGCATACTGCTAGATGAAGTTCAGCAAAAAAACCCTGTATTCATAGTCTCATACAAAAATATAATTTGAGAAATATGGTGCTTTCTGACAAAGGAAAACCACAAGACTAGAAGCTGTTATGCAGCTGCATAAATCTGATATGTTAACTGGAAAGTTAAGCTAAAAGTTGAAATGTTTGTGTTGTAAGGGAAAAGTAGGATGAAGCAAGTTACTGGGGAAAATACATTGGGCACTAGTAGGAAATTAGTTGTTTGTAAGGTTATATGAGTAGCATTTCCCTGGTATTAGAGTCAATTGCACACCTATCAATAACCTGTGTCCAGCACAGAGTGTAAGAGTACATAAATGTCAGTGATCAGATCAAGTTGTTTCTAATATGATGACAAAGGATTCTCTTGAAAAAATGGGAAACAGAAATTGCAAAGCTTGGATGCTTCTGAAACCTGCTGTCCATGAGCAGAGCTGGAAAGTCCCTGTTAAAGGGCATCAGTTTATTATTTGTTTCTATTGCATGAAAATCTGCTGAATATCACTGTGGAAGGCAGGAGCTTCCTACCTTAACACTTCCTGGTCTGTTTCCTGAAGGCCTATCATGTTCTTTAATATCTGTACCAGACAGTGGATCATAAAGAATGCAATACCAACAAGTGAACTAATAAATGCTGTTATTAAGAAAAATCCTGAAGTAATCAAGAATGTGTTTTCATATAGCTTTAGCCCAAAAGATCTCAGAAGTAATTTCTTTGCCATGTTTAGGAAAGCTAGTGGAGTATGTCCCTAAGATCACGAAATGCAGATGTGGTTTTAAATTGGTGGGTTTGCTGCAACTTTAGCGGATGGGGAGACCACAGAGTTTAGGACCTGTAGAAAACATTCATGTGGACAACACCATTATAGTCCTGAAGATTAAGGTGGGTTTAAAACAAATTTTTATTCCATGAAACAACATATTTTTATCTGTATTTTTATTGTTAATTTGTCAAACATAATACAATATTCCCATTATTTTCTTCAAGATTGTGATTAGGATCCGACATATCATTTGGCTCCCCTTTTACCCTTTTTTAAATGTCAAGCAAATGTTCCCTTTCTTTGCATACTGAGATACTTTCAGCATTTTGAGACTTT
This sequence comes from Polioptila caerulea, assembly GCA_013397295.1. Lineage (NCBI taxonomy): Eukaryota > Metazoa > Chordata > Aves > Passeriformes > Certhiidae > Polioptila > Polioptila caerulea. The sequence continues at coordinate 116,961 of VYXF01004254.1, forward strand.
CTAAAATGAGAGTTATGGCAGAAGCACCACCAGCCAGTTCGTTAAGAACTTTTGGGTTCAAGCTCTGGATTTTTAAGCTGTTTGTGCCTGAGGAGATAGTGCTCTTACATTCTTATATGGCGTTTATGTACTGTGGGTTTTTATCCCCTTGTAAATACAGAATCTTCTGTTAATGGAATTACTTGCTTTTTCAGCATGATTATTGAGAATTTTATGATTTCTCTTTAGTAAATATTCATGTCTTGACTCCCTCTTGTGCTCTGTGCTACCTAATACTAAGCCAAGTGCATTCAAATCTCCCAGATCTGATGTTTGTTACGTAGCATGTCACTGATTCATCTCTTCTCTAAGAGAACCTTTCCTTCCTGTGCAGGTTTATAATCTCACAGCAGCTTCCCTATTATCTCAAGGATTCTGGAAAGGTGTGTACCCAGGAGCTAATAACAGAGACAGATACACCAGTAGCTGGTTCACTGGATATCTGTTAATAATTTGATACTTCTAACCTTGTTGAATGACCTCAGATTCTGTTTCTCCTCTCTATTAAAGAACATGTATTCACTTCTTTAATTTCTGTACTGTGGTTATTTTACTGCTCATCTAGATCCTTGTGGTTATCTGATATATATCACCGTCATATGAGAATAACAGCATCAACTATGGCTTATTAAAATCAGTCAAGGAAGTTTTGTTCGTGCATCAGCAAAGAAAAGGGTGAAGGGTTTAGGAAAAATGTTAGTAGATTTGTCAGACAGCACTTACAGCTGCTGTATATGTGACCACATAGATATTGAAATTGTGTCAGTCACTAAGGTGCATCAAAACACTGCGTGTCAGATCACTACAAACAGTGCAATACAGAAAAGAATGTTAAATCTTGACTGGGAAGAATGATGGGAAGAGGATGAATGTTGAATTCTGTGCTGCAACATGCCACCAAAAAAGCTTGAATGTGGCCATGAATGGCTAGACAGCATCTGCTATACTTTGTGGCAGAAATATTGCAAAAATACACAGTCTACATGGAAGTAGGTGAATCAGCAGTAAGACCTTAAATGGAAAAGACAGCAATACAGAACATGTTAACATCTAAGCATATTCATTTTTAGGTTACCATAATCAAAGTTACATAAAAAGAAGTTCTAGTAGCACAACAGGGCTTTGATGTGCCTGATGAAAGAATAAATTAACCAAGGTTTTTTATTATTTTTCACAAAACCTGTGGAATTGGGGTAATTTTGAAATTAATGGAAAACATTGAGTGGAACACAGAGTATTAAATGCTGACTTCATGAGGATAGATTCATTAACATTGACAATACCAAAATAGAATTGCGACCAGACTGAGGAAAGAAAACTTAAGAGACAAAGTGATGTGTGTTTGCTTATGGGTAGAAATCACGAACCACTCAAAGCCTGTGTTACAGATACTATAACAGCATCTATGTTTCAGAAAACAAACACTATGTTGCAAAAGCACTTGCTGAGAATAGAGATCGCTTAGAAGCATGCTTGAAAACAGACAAGCTATTACATACAGGAAGGGTTAATATGAATTTGAAGTTTCGGGTTGATTAGACTGAAGTCTAGTTCCAGGAGCATCATGTAATGAGGAGTACCACGTCCTGTCCTTCTCAACCCTTAGGCTTGCCTCTCCTTCCTGAAATAAAGCTGCATCTGAATGATGGGAACAAGTTTAAATACAAGACTTGGAAAGAGGGCTATTTCCAGCAGTACCCATTTCTGGGGAAAATGGCAGCATTCAGAAACCAAAATGATCTAATATATGCATTTAAGAGAGTACTTTATGCAACTGGCCATACTCCCAAGCATAAAAATGTACTGTGTATAACAGTTTAAAGTTGCTGAATATTTAATGACAGTATACAAATGATTATGTGCAAACATAATACAGCACACAATCAGAAATCTCGTATTTCAGCTTCAGCATGCAACTTACTACTGAGAAAAAGAAGCTTCTAAATTTTGTCAGCATCAGTTCTGTTGATGTTACAAGTAAAATCAAGGTTAAGAATTATGTAGCCAATTCAGGAAGCTACATTAAATTCCTAGCAGTGTTAGTCCGTGGTTGGTGTTAGTCTACTTGAAAGAAACAGGAAAAGTTTCCTTTTATTAGCTGCTACTCCAGTTCGTTTGCAACTGAGTTGGAATAATTCCTATCCAAATGCATCTGGATAAACTTTAATTTACATAAATTTAATGACACACAGGAAAAGTTGAGAACAAACTTTATTCTCTCTTAATTCTTAGAGGCTTTCTCTACTCGCCTCATTTTCTCAGGTGCAGTGACAGGGTGATGGTTAAGAGGTGTGTAAATATGCATATGAGGTTTTGAGGAGGTTGTTTTATTTATTTTCAGAGCTGCTAGTAGGCTGTATGACTTTGGGTGAGGAATGGTTGATTGATGGAAGGCAATGGTTCAGCTATGAGTTATCGCTGTGAACATTCTGGGGTCCTTTTAAATCAAGTTCACATTGTCTGTACTGTCCAATTGTTACTACAAAGGAAGAAGAAAAGGAGCATCTTCTACATGGTTTTCTGTTCACCCCAGCTGAATGATGCTTTTGCCACATTCATGGCACTGTGGGCTGTTTTGACAGTGTCATTGGGGTTCTCTGTGGAGTGTCAGGTCAAGCTTTGACAGGCAAGTACCCTGGGTTTGTTGCCTCAAAACTGTGGCTGAGGTAGCTAAAAGCAGGCATCTTACAAGAGAATTAGCTCCCACCAGTTATTTCCAGGATGCAGAAGTTACTTAGCTGGATTAGAGATAACAAGGTTCCTACATCCTTTAGCAACTGGAAGTCCATCCCAGTCCTGATAATTATTTATTTTTATTCTTCACATAAAAACTATGCTTATTAGGGAGAGAGGCTTTTTCTCATGATTCACCACTTGTATCAGCAGAGAAATATCTCCAGTTCGCTTTTGTTGGCTGGAAAGTTAAAACACTTGTCCTTGGCTATATCAGTGGAACACTTCAGTCCTGAAACACAGATTCATCCCACCCAGCCTGTCCAGAGAGGATTTGATTCTGTCACTAACATGCAATGTACTGCTTTTTGGAGGTACTGTTCTCTGCCCAATGTGTGTACAGGGAGCCTCTAGAAAGACTAGAGTGATTTGGATCTAGACTATCAGTAGCTTGATTTTTTCCATCTAGAGAAAAGTAATCTCATTTTACTTCTAGTTTTTGTTTTCATCACAAGCTACTGCTCTGTTTGGTACCAGTAGCTGCAGTCATCTGCATCAAAGCTTTCAAGATGGGGAAGAAAACCCTTCCAAACCTAAGTCTCATCCTCTCTTTCTTTAACATTGAAGGATAGAGACTTCCTTGGTCATTACCCTACAGAAATATGTGGAATGTGAATATGGTTGAAGTGGTGGGAAACAATGCTGTTAATAGTTCCCTGCATATAATTGAGAACTGGATAAAGCCAGTGAGGAGGTGAAGAATTGTTATTTGGAGTTAGTGCTGTGAGCTAATGGCCTGTTCCAATAATGACTTTCATTAAATGTTCAGGGTTTTGTATACAACATCAGAAGTAAGACTAGTGCAGTAAGAGTCTGTGTAACAACAATGTGATACAAGAAAGAAGCTTGCTGCTCTCTCTTAAAACTCATTTATGGGTTTAAATTCATCCTGGAATGTTGAGTTCCACATCAGCTGCACCATGACCACTGTGCTAGAACAGAACCAAAGTGCAGCTTCAGATCAAAGGAAAACAGCCATCGCTTTCAATCTCCTGGTAGAGGATTGATGAAAAGCAATTCTGTGTGTGTTAACTTTGTGATTTGATTTGATTAGCTGATGCATTCATTCTGTGATTTCAGAATTTGATTATCTAAGACACCACCATTAACCTATTTGATTTATTGATCCATATTCTTTGTGACCTGGCTATAGTTAGATTTTAATTTAGAGAATTTAAACTAGTTTTGGTTTAGTAATATCTTGGTTTGTTCTTAGTATTTCCTCAATAATTTTTAGAGAGAAAATCTCTGTAGAGTGCATAGATTTATGTTTTGAGTATTATTTGTTCTTTAAAACCCAGAAGCCTTCAGGGAAAAAATGTAATTTAGTGCGGGTGTGTGAAAGATACGGCTCTTTTTAAATTAAATCCTTTGTTCCCACATATTGCACAATATTTCAAGCAGCAGGGAAGTAATACCCGGTAAGTTACAGTTTGCTCATTATAAAATCCAAAATTAACTGATAGCAGGTAATTAGCCACAAACTGTCAGTCACTCATTTCAGTAAATCTCTTAAATACATCAGTTCATATGTATACAGTCCTTACTGTACTGTGAACTGAGTTAGCAGAAATATAATTAGCAAAAGAAGATACCATCTAAAATCCCAGCATTTAGTTCCACTGAAATATCATAATGGTGCTCAAAACTAATCATCAAATTCACTTATTTGGAGACCTGGTTGGAGGTCAAAAGCTTTTATATTTAACAGACTTCTTCAGTGAAAGTCAATTAATCCTGAGATGGTTGCAAGTGAATGCAGCATGCAAAGGAGCCAGAACAGAAAGAAAGGTACAAAAATGTCATCTGTGGGTGGGAATTGAGACTGGATTTCAGCAGAGAGGTGAAAGGCTCCTACACATGAGGGTTGGTTCTGCAGGAAGTGAGAATATTTTATATGTCTAGGAGGACACTTGGACTGTCTAGTGCTCAAGAACATGCAGAACATTGCAAAGTCACATTGTTGTGTCACTGATGCTGAAGGAACCTTACAGCTTGATTTCTTCATGGCTCTGTCTGGTTTGGTGTTCACACCAGACTAAATGGACTCATGTAACAGTGATGTAGCCTGCCAAGGCAGAAGTCCTCAAGTGTGTGACTTACTGACAGTGGATTTACTTGAGCAGCCAAGCCTGCTCTAAAAAAACCAGAGGACCACAGGACCCGTTGAGTCCCTTGGGTTACTGAGTGCAAAGTGCCACAGATCCAGGCAGCCCTGTCATGAGAATTTAGATGAGAAAGGACCACAAAACATTCAACCTATGCCAGGAGTGCTGGAAATGCAAAAAAAAGCAAGAGGTGGCTGAGACACGAAACTCTCAGGTCTGAGGCAATGGAGCAGAGCTGCCTGATGGGTTTTCTGACCCAAGCCAAGTGTCAGAGCCAAGGATTAAATCTGATTTCATTTTCATGTGCCAATTGCAGCATTCCACCTGAAAGAGATAGTTGCTTCATTAAATGGTGATTTGGTTTGAATTGTGTCACAAGAACTGCTGTAGTATTGCAGGAGTGTCAAAATGGGTGACAGGACATGTGCTCCAATTGTGGGAGTAACAAAAAATAATAGTAATAGTATGAGTTTTTTTTCAGTAGCTTGATTTTTCTAGACATCTGAAATCAATTTTGGGCAGCTTAAGTAAGAGTATGCCACAAGCTAAGATTCTTCCTGTTTATTGGAATATGCTGGAAGGAGATTACTTGGCTTAATTTCTAAAATGCTGGTTTAAAACTTTCCAAGAAAATTGTTCTGTGTACCAGTCCTACCAGCAAAGAAACAAAGTACTAAATGTGCAGCATGCCTACTGCCCTGATTTTTAAGACAATAAATTAGGGTCATCCTCCTTTGCTCCTCTGTAACTCAGTTATTAGACTGATTTCTAAAGAAAGAGCAGGCTTAGGATCTAATACTGATAACAATATTTTCCATTAATGTGTCTGCTAATGGCATAATACAATGAAAAAGATGTGCTTTTTTTGCTGATCCCCATCCTATGAGCTGCAAGTTCAATTAGATGCTCACTGATCTGCCTCCTTCCTTCCCAGTGTCAAATAGCCATAGTGTGGGAAATGGCAGAAGCAGCATGGGCAGAAGAGCCTTTATTCAGTTTTGGTTTATCTGTTGAATGCAAAAACCATCAAGACAGGCTAAAGAAAATTGATCACATGAATAAAATTAACCTCTGCCTGGCTACATATTTTCATTACTTTCTCTTTTGCAAAAAGCAAAAGTGGTGGAACGTCAGTCACTAGTGTATGCAGACACACACACAGACATATTTACATGTGTGCTCAGTGATACCTCCAGGCACAGGCTATAGTAATGTGTGAACTGCAAGTAACAACACATACTCAGATATTCTTCTTGTGTGGAAGCCCACCACAATAAAAGTGTGGTGTATTTTTCCCTCATCAGTGGATTTAATAAAGTGTGGTGGGTGGGGCTTCTGAGCAAAATTATTCTGAGGAAGTCAGTATTGTGCAGCGAAATGCAGGTGATGCTGTTCTAAAAAGGCAGAGGTCTCTTGTACTCCTTTATGTGGTTCCCCAAAGCCTAGCAGCTGCAACCTACAACAATTTTGGCAGCCTGAAAATGAGAACCAGGTCAGTGGCTGCTTGTGAATGAGAATGTAGTTTTGCTACTGTATAGCAGCCAGTTTAATTAAGTACACTTCACCAGTAGCACTCCTGTTATGTTCTGCAATTTCCAGCAGGTACCACACCTTCTGCTTGGTAAAACAGGAATTGATGGTGCAGCTCGGTGACAGCTGGAGACTATTCACTTTGGGACTCCAGTGATGTATTCTTAATACAATGGGCATTACCTGAAACTCATTTCTCCAGGTTCTTAAAATCAAAACAAAACAACCCCAAACAAAAACAAACACTACAACAAACACAAAAAAAAACTCCACAAAAAAACTCAAACCCAAAAAACCCCAAAAACCAAAAGACAAATTGTTTTTTATATTTTAGTGCAATTCAGTTACGTATGCCTCTTTTCTCATATGAATTTATTCTTCTTCTCTCCATGCAACTTTATTTGCAGTGCTATTTCTTAATTGTTACTTATCTGAGAATGTGAGGTGTGAGCTGGGAGTTTGGCTTCCTCTACATTACATTGAGCCTGCTTCTAATTATCTGTGTTATCTCTGTGGAATGTATTATTGATCAGAGCTTCTGCCTTTGCCTAGACTGTTAATAATCCATGGAAGAGCTGAGAATGGGACTCAGTTCTTCAGGTCTTAATGGTTTCTCTTCCTGTCCTGAATTTCATAACAGATGTTTCATACAGCTTTAAGAAACCACAGTCTTATATAGCTTAAAAAGAGGTGGCCAGCAGCCAGCTTTCAAATAAACAACCTCTGCTCCTTCATTAAAAGAAAACATTATCATAATATTAAATTACATGTCAAACGGTGAAGGTATCTTTTCTTGTGTACAAGATATTATCCTTTGAAGTCACAGAGCCCGGAGTGATTTTCACACGAGGGTGACCAAGTAGGAAAGAGGGAAAAAGTAAATAAAACAGTAACACTGGTTGCTTTTCACATTTCTCTCCTGGTTATGGAAACACATATGTTTGAATAACAAGTTTGTTACCCACATCTTCTTCTTCCCCTGAACTTTAACGCCCTATATTCTTTATTTGTTATCCAGGATATGTTGCCTTTCTGGTATGCTTCTCCGTGTTGACAAAAAATGTTAACATTGCAACTGTACCTTGGTGAAATATTTTTAAGTCAAGTACTTTGTCCAAAATCTCATTGATGCTGTTGTGCAAAAGAGTAGGAAGCTTGCCAATGAATCTAGCTGAGATAAAGGAGAAATTCCATGAAAAAGCTGGTGAAAGGCCAATTTTTCTCCTGATGCTGGGTAGCCTTTAGCTGAAAGAGATGACTAACAACTAATCCTACAGACTATTACTATTTTTCTTTTTTTTTTTTTCAAATGATGCAAATAAAACTTCTCACTCATAACACACCAGTACTTTATAAAATACAGGAAAGTCAGGAAAGCAATGTGACCTGGCAAAGCAATGTGACCTGGCAAAGCAAAGCAAACCTGCCTCATTCTCCATTTGCACCAATAACTTCTTTGGACTTCGTTTTCACACAGTTTCTTGTCCCCTGACCCCTTCCAGCTCAGTTGGGGGTTATTTCTGGGGCTGACAAGTGTTTTTGTTGGCAGCTAGTGATTAACAATCTGGATCACCAAGTATCACAATGTATTTAGCATTCTAGATGCTACAAGAATAAATAAATCTCTTTGTCCTGGAGTTGATTTTGGCTTTTTTGGTGCTGAACAATTTATTAAAAATTCTGGACTCCTGCTTTTAATTTGAATTTTACAGTTGCTACCCTTTAAAGTTTGCTATTGACTGTGTCTTGAGAATTCTGATACTCACTTCTGCTAGCTGGGGAGCTGAGTGACATTCTTAGTGAAGTCTTGCTGTCCTGATTTCCTAGCAAGTTAATATTTTAATTACCTCCCAGTTCATTTTTCTTCAGGGGTAAAGACATCAAGTATGGGCAGTAACAACTTCATTCTCCTTTCTTTTGTGAGTCTGGATAGTTAAGTAATGAATGATACGTTGCAATAACTATCTTGTCAAAATACTTGTTATTTGTTCAACTAACCTTGGTATATTTGAAATTCTTGTTCAAATTAATTAACCAAAATGAGACTGTAGACATAACTATAGTAATCAAAATACAGTTTACAGTGTTTTACTCTCTCAATAATGTGAAACTTCACTACAAAAAAAAAAATAAAAAAAATAGGACTAGCTCAGTAATAATAGGTACCATTTCTAATCAGATCTCTATTAGAATCAGGCCGAAGACAACAAATAATGGTTCTAGCACTGTCTTATTCCACCCTCCATGGTCTGTACCTGCTGTTGACTCTTCCTCTGGATGCTATTTTTTATCAAGATTATTTGTGTTATGTTATGATAAGAGTTTTGAGCCTCATTNGGTGGGTGGGTGGGTTGTTGGCTTCTCTTGCATTTTGAAGTTGTTTTTGGGGTGGGAGGGGGGTTCTTGGGTTTGATTAATTAATTTATTTAATGGTGATTGCAATAATCATGAATTATACTTTTGCTAGGTTTATTTAGATCTTTCCTAATCCCTCGCTCCTTCTTGGATTGAGATGAACATCATCTCTGGGGCATCACTCTGGGGCAGGAGTGATTAAATAAAGATGAGTTGAAGCAACTAATTAGCAGGCTCTTTCAATCCTTGGTCTTTTTATAGAGGTGGTATAACTCCTTCTTCCCTCTTTGTTTCTCATTAAAAGAAGCTGAGAGGAGAGATACTTTAAAAATAATAGGCAAAGGCAATGATAACCTAGTCTTTTTAATAAAACAGTCAATCATTAGTAAAGGTGCTGAAAGAAAAGGAGATAGAAAAAGTTAAGTGTTATATGATTACTACTGATTCCATAAGGATGATTTTGTTATTTAGGAGAGAAAGTAAAGTATGTCCAATAGCAGGAAAGTACCAAACAATATTCTTAAAGATTAGTATGGTCAAATGAAATGTGTACTTAGTATTTATAAGTGGCATCACGTGTATTAGTCTGGCTTTTTTTTTTTTTTTTTTTA
>VYXF01004254.1:126397-205585 GCA_013397295.1 Polioptila caerulea
TTTTTTTTTTGGTTTTTTTTTTTTTTTTTTTTACTTAAACATGACTTTTTCCAGCTTAAAATATTTCACTTTATGCTTTCCCAAGGTGGCTACATTTGTCACTGCCACTTTTTGGAAACAACTGNCACACTCCATGGTCTGTACCTGCTGTTGACTCTTCCTCTGGATGCTATTTTTTATCAAGATTATTTGTGTTATGTTATGATAAGAGTTTTGAGCCTCATTCTTACACTTTCCTACTCAGAGGAGTGCTTTAAATCACACATTGTACTTCTGATACCAGACTATATTTCAGTACTGTCAGGAGGATTGCAGCTGGGTGCTTTTCCTGTGGCAAGGATTTCTGCCTTTTTTACAGAAGGTCTTCATGTACCAGCACAACATTAGGTGTGACCATGTAAGTGTTCTTATAGAATTGATAATTTAATAGCATTTTCCACAGTCTTTTAGGAAAAAAATCAAATATCTAATACCTCCACATCTCCTCCTCATTTATGAACCACTCTGCTCAAGTTGTATGTGGGTGGGNTTTATGCTTTCCCAAGGTGGCTACATTTGTCACTGCCACTTTTTGGAAACAACTGTATATGTTGATCTTGTTGGTTTATATAGTCTGTATTTAATTTAATACCTCAGTGCATTCTTACTGTTAAAAAGAGTTGTGGTGAATTATTTCTCATGTTTCACTGCTGGACAGACTTGTACAAATGAATCTGTGCATATGAATATTGCATTTGTGTGTAAAGGCAGAATGCACATCTGTGCATGACTTCTTCAAAGTAAAACAATTGAGAAGCACTTGACATGCAGTTTCTGCATGGGGCTTCGAGTATTAACATGGGAAGCAGCCAGGAGCATGCAGGTTTTTAGGCATTTCTCTTCTGTTACCAGTACCCTCTCAGCGATGCAGAACTCACTGGTAGCCATGTGCTCTTCAGCACTGGGTGGACTTTAGTAAGTTTTAATGAATCTAGGGGATGACGTTTCTGATGCAAGGTGGATGGAATTATCTGCTATGTACGAATTAGTTTCTGATCCTTCAAGAATCTCCAAACAGATTCATCGGAAGTGGAATGTTGTTGTAATGCCCTTAAAATGAGGTTTAAGCTCGGCTAGCTTGAACCCTAGGCACTACAACATGAACACTACGGGGGCTAGAATGAGAGACAGCTCGACGCTCTCCTGGCAGTAAAAGCTGTAAGAGTTTAATAGTAAGTAAATCCTTAGGGAGCAGGGGAAGTGAGGGGGGAAAAGAGAGCCACGAGGTGTAGAGTGGAGAGGGGGAAGAAGAAAGAAGGAAGAGGTTCAGGAAGGCAAGGAGGCTGGATATGTTGTGTGGGTCACCTTTATACCCAGGGGAGAGAGGGGGTGGAGGAAGCTCGGCCAAGGGCCAATAGGAGACACTTGATGGCACAGGTAAGGGGAGGGAGGGGCATTAACCTGAGACAGTGAGGGGGAAACCAAGATTACAGGGGTTACATGGGCCAAACCATGTGATACAAGTTTGGTAATACATTAGTACAACACAAGAGAATGTTGGAGCAGAGCTTGTAGGTTTTATTGACCAAAAGGCCTGGAGAAGGAAATCAGTGCTGGCTGTGCTAGTTCTTCCTTGTCTAGGTGAACCAGGAGAGCTGATAAGACAACAGTAACCAACCAAGTCTTTGGTCACATTTTTCCTTTGTTTTGCTAAAAGCACCTTCTCCCAGAGGCTGATCCCCTCACCTGTATTGTTGCATACAGTGCCTCAAAGCATTAATAGCAGGATGGGCATGGGGACCCTTCTCTTGAGTAGTGTCTGCTCGACAATGCTGTATCTTGAGAGCCTCTGTCCCTGTCTGGGAAGAGTTACCAGATAAAGGAGTGTATAAAAAAAATCTGCTTTTAATGATATATGGGCATCCTTGTAGCTGTCCTGCCCTGCTGTGCAAGGGTTAAGACCTCAAAGGAGAATCCTTAGATGATGAAGAGCTGTTGACAATCATCCTTGTGTCAAAAGTAGATCAAGGAAAAAGAAGTGCAGGAAACGTGCCTTTGTGATTGGATAGCTTCTGTGGGCAAAGGAGCCCCTGAGGGATTCTTAAAGCAGTGCATACATTTCAAGCATTCCTCAGGCTCTTACTAGTAAAACAGGAATGGAAAGGGACAATAAGTAACCTCGAAGATCAATGGAGCTCAAGGACAGATTAAAGTCACTTTTGGCCTCTCCACTTATGTTGTGTGAAATCAAGTAATTGAAAATAATTTTATTTTTACTAAATTTAATTCTACAGGATCAATTTCATATTCATTGTAATAATTTAATCAAGATCTGGATCTGAAAATTATATTTCTTTCACTTTCTTGCTGGCACACAATTCCTCTGTTTCTGTGAAGTGTTGCAGTGCTGTTACATGGAAGTGGAAGTGTGGGGAGACAGAGCTCCTGCCACAGGCTACGAAACACAGAGGCATCCTGAAGCTGGCAGCTGAGCATCTCCTGAAGGATAGATGTCTAGCATTTCTCTCTCACCTAATTTTGCTAGTTTCTCTGGGCAACTTGCAGAAATTTCTTTTTTGCATCTTAGTATATGAATTTGTTAAAAACTAGGTATTCTCTTTCATGGGAAACTGATTTAAGAAATAATTTTTCATTTCTAAGCATTATGAAGACTCAAAATTGTAACATTTTTCACAAAACAAATTGTTCCAAATTCATGCTTTGTCTTTATCAAAATTAGTTATTCAGTATGGCAAACAGTCTGTTTTGAGAAAATTAAACTATTTTCCTTTAGCAAGGTATTACATCATTTTGCTGTATTAATATTAAAAACTCTAAACTCAGAGTAGACTACAGAGTGAAGATGACATGTTTCAAACTTAACAAAGCAATGTAATATTTTCCAGGCTGTTATTTGGAAGATACTAGAATTTCCTATTAAGTAATGGAACTGGCATTTCCATGCAAAAATATGCCATGAGAAAATGGTCACTCAGCATTTTACTGTCATCAGCAGAGAGGGAGGCTTCAGATAACCTTTTGAGGGATCCCATCCCTTTGACTTCTGTCTCTGCATCCACAGGCTTCATATCATCCTTCACCTTTCCTTGTGACTGTGCCTGTCACACCTGCATGTGTGAATTCACTCATACCTTCTTTTAAGCTGCAGTTGACAAACCTGAGCGCTGTTCTAAATGAATAAACCAATTATATTTCTTCCTCTACAGTTTTGTGCAAGAGCACATCAGTTTGGAAGTGCTGTTCCCTTGGAAGGCAAAATGAATTTCCATCATGTATTCTTGGTTCTTTGTAGCTGCTTGAAATCCTTCATTGGACACATTCTCCTAAATTTTATTCATTTCAGAGTAATACATTTAATGTAAATCAGTCATCCAAGTTACATTCCCTCTGGGAGGATGGTTGTTTGGCAATTTGCTATAAAACAGGTGTCTTAGGGTGCAATTTCATATCTCTTTTCTCAAATGACAAAGCCAAATTGAAAGGCTTGAGTCTTTCTTCTCTCCCCAGCTTGTTGTCCTTCTGATTTTAGCAGTAGACAGTGTGGCCTGATGTGGACAAGACTGAAAATATTGAAGGGTTAAGCTAAAATATTTAAAACAATGAGAAAGTAAAATTTTCCTTAAGAAAGGATGGTATTTTTATGGAGGATAAATGAAAAAGTATTTTGAGGCTTGAAAAGGAAAGAAAAGTTCTTGAAGAATTAAAGAATTTCACTTTTTTCTTTCATTTAACACTTGAAATTTTTTCTATTTACTTTTCTTCTTTTTCCCCTTTCTTTTTTTGGTCAGTTTTCAAGAACCCAGGAAGATCCATATTGCTCATGGGGAAAGCACAGTTATGCATCTCTTAAATTATTTTAAGTTTTTTTCCCCCCATTAGTATGAGTGGAGGAGGAAGGGAGGAAAAGGTATGAGATTAAGAGTTCAGGATGTGGAATTCTGCTGTCTCTGACACAGGTGTGCCTTTTACATGATGTCATCCCAGCAATGTCCAACTTTCAGATGCAAATCTGTAGTCAGGCCAATGGAATCCTACCAAGAAGAACAAAAGTTGATTGCCAGTGAAGCTGTAGGTCATATGGACAAATCCCTCTTTTCCAGAACTCTAGTTGAGACAGTCTGTGATAGCTGTCAGGATCAGGTCTGCACACACGTAGCAGGAGTGCAGTAGGTGCTGCTTCTACCACTCTCCCCAGCCTGAACAGAGGAGAGAAAATAAGAAGAGCAGAATAGCATTCTTCCAAACACTACATCTCAAACATCCTTGGAAAGCCTTTGTGCTGTTGTGCAGCACAGGATTGACTCTGGGCAGCTTAAAAAGAGGTGAGGCACAGTGCAAAACCCAGCCCCCACTACCTGTGAGTAATGAAGAGTTAGTACTATAAAAATAGACATATGAGAATCGAGCAGCTTAGCTATAAAAAGATAAATCTTTCCATGTTAATGTGGCAATATGGGCACACATAAGTATGTGCATGTGTACAACACACAACTAGCAGGATGAAGGAGATGCCGTATTTTTGGATTTCATGAAGTGGTTTTGGCATCCTATTTCTCCAAAGTAACTAAAATAGTGATTCAGATCTATTTCAGTAGGTATAGATGTACACTGAAAACTGAATAAGAAATCATAATTAGCAAGTTGCCATTCAAAGGCAATATGCCAAGTTAGGGAAGCAGTATTGAGAGGAGGACCCAGGAATTTCACCTTGCATCCTATTCAATAGGTGAGATTTGTGAGAAAAATGTTGATGGCATGGTCAAAACTTTTTCTGGGTGAGTTCTGTCCAGTAGCTGTAGCACAGGAGTGGAAACCTGCAATGTTCTGTTCTTAGTGCCAGAGCTTCACAAGTCTTTGCTTTTGAAGGGAGATGCAGTAATTTTATTAGAAACAAGTATTTGATGCATGAAAGGATGAGGATGCACTTTACAAAGCATTGGGGAGAATAAAGAGTGGTTGCACAAAATTATTCAGGAAACACCACTATCCAGGGAAGGAACTGGCCACTGAGTGACTGAATAAAGAAAGCGAGGAAATGTGAGACAAAGCAGCATTTTGTGAATCTAGGGGCAGCCAGGAAACAGCTTGCTGTGAGCAGCAGGGGAGGGGACTGCAGGAATTTCATACAGCCATAAATGTCTAGTCGTTCAGTATGTCATGGAAACTGCAGATGATCTTTGGCAATCCAAGTGAATATTATAACAGGGATTTATGGGTTGTGAAAATCCCTTTGCATTGATCCACTTACCACCCTTTAAGGGAGATTCTTGTCAGAAGTCAGCAGGTGGGCAAGGAGGTGGCATTTTGCCTCTTGTGGATAGGATGCCAGATGGGATTGCAATGTCTGAGAAGGTTCTCTGAAGTAAATAAGCTATCAAGACAGCTACCAAGTATAGCCCATAACATAAATGACTGGGTTTAGTTTTGCACAATATAACTAACTTTTAGAAATTTTGTAATGATTCCAAAGAAGGATGAACTAGATATGTTCTTAGATATCATTCATGTTCAGAGTATAAAGCAGGAAGGAAGTTAAAAACCAAACAAGCAAATAAAACTCTGTAAGTATTCTTCTTGTCAGATAAGTTGTATAAGACTTGGGTCAATGAACTGCACATCCATATTCTCCAGTGAGAAGAGACTGCAGTTTAACTGGCCTCCCGCTCACTGGAGAGGAAGAAATCTTCCAGACTTGTTAGGACAGACTTTTTCACATGGTGTTAAATTAGTAGCCAAGGGAAATGATAGAAAAGCAAGAATAAAAACACTTGCTTAGCAGAGAGTCAAGGTATCGAGAATAAAATTAAGCAAGGCCCCAAGGACTGAAGGAGGAGTTCTCCAGCTGCCCAAGACCAGTATGATGAGGCTGGCTAATAAGCAAGTGGCAGTGAAATGCAATTACTAACTTCTAAACCTAAGTGCTGATAAACTGGAATTTCTCAGACTAGGAGGGAGAATTCCTGTGACTGAAATCAAAGGACAGAAGTAAGTTTGGCATGGCATTGCATAGCTAAAACCACACTGCCTCTTTCCCCAGCCATTGAACAAAACAATCTTGAAGGTCAATTAATGCCTAAAATAAATGTTAATGGGATTGCTGATGACTGCTATAGACTGTCAAACTCAACTAAAGATCTGGATGAGATAATGACTAGCATACTATGTGGAAAGAGAGGGAAAAATGCCTTTTTGTGTGCGTATATAATTGTGTATGTGTGTGTTTATGAAACCTTCAACAAAAGTGACATATCAGTAGTTTCATTCTGCTAGCACAGGAGCATATTTGCAAATATTTAATAGATGACAGTAGCAGAATGGAAATTTCCCTGTCACTTGTTAGGATAATATCTTGGGTCCATTCTCAGCAGATAAAGAATTGAGGTAAGAATTGAGCTCAAAACTAAACTCTGATATTCCACAAGTGGAAGTGGTTGTTGCTTGAATACCCCTTTCTTGGAAATAGAATAAAAATCTGAAGTGGTCTGACACATACTTCAGCTGAGATATTCAAATAAATGAACTTTGTGCCTAAATAACATCTGAAAGTGCTATATCTTGGTAGTTTCAGAAGAAGTAAACCTTTCAGAATTTAAAACGGTGCCAAAGGAGCTCAGTTGAAAGAAGGTTCATAGACAGAAACATTCAGATAACAATTGAGTTGCTTGTGTAAACAGCTAGAAAGCTACAAGCCTATAGCTGACAGGAGAGGCTATACTGTTGCAAAAAATAAGAAAAATACTACATTGCTTGCACTAAAAGGAAGTTGAAAAGTTGAAAGTTTAGCTACAGATGAAAAAAGCAAAAGAAATTAAGAAGAAATCAGCAGGAAACCTAGGAAATTTTCCAAGTGCATTAGTAGCAAAGATATTTTAGCAATTACATGAATCTATCATATATGTGTGTGGTAGGTTTGTCAATAATAGAGACAAAAAGAAAAAGTATTCAATAAATATTAGTATTCTAGGAAAAAATAAAATAATTGATTTTTCACTGCCACATAGAAATAATGCAATGGCTTTCTTAACAACAAAAAAATATTGCAAAAATCCTGTTATTAAAATGCCACTTTGTAAAACAACTGGTTGAGACAGCTTATGTTCAAGAATTTTGAAAGAACTAGTTAAGGAACTTTGAAAGACATCCACGTGTTGATATTTTTAGTAAGTGTGTCAGGATATTGAGGAAATTCTGCAGAGCTGGAAGAAAGTTAAAGCTGCATTAGTATTGAAAAAGGATAATTGGCATAAGCTGGATGACAATACTTAATTACATCTGCTCTACTCCTGCAATGTAAAACTGCTTGGTAGTATGAAGATTGCTGACTTACATCAGTCTGAGAAAAAATACCATAATATTTTATACAAGATCAAAGAGCTAGAAAAGAGTTTATAATTGCTTCTTAATCTAAAGGGCTTATTTGAAAAGACATCTTGTTGCAGTGTCAGTTTGTCAAATGAGTTTACCAGTGTGACAGAAGTCCTGTAGGACATTCTGCCTTCAGTCACGTTCTTAAATTGACAACTCTACATGTGTACTCAAGCGAGTGCCTGGTACAAAATGCTGTGTTAGGTTTTAGTTAAAAACACAAATATAAACAGGAATCATTGTCAATTAACTCTACCTACAACTTTCCTGTAAATGTAACTTCTGGGTTATGTTCTATTTAGGAGTTTCGGAATAAGTCAGAAGACAACATTAGAACTGTACTGGTGATCTGCTGATAACTTAGAGATTGAGGCAGGGGAAAAAAGATTTCAACTCAACAGTGGAACTAGGTATCTCAAAGGCAACTAATACAGTGGAGGGTGGGAACACATGTCCTGGAAGGAAATATGTCACAGACACGCTTGATGTCATGGTAGACGATTGACTAAAGTAATTTATTTTGGCCAAAATGTATGATGAGATTATTGCAAGGATTAACAGGGAGATCTCAGGAGAGAGAATAGCCATTCTGCATAGCATGACATTAGTGTGCACTGATGTCTGCCTCTCTTGCCTTTTCCCCTGAAAAACTGGAGAGAGCTGTAGAACATCCTAAGTAGCACTGTGTAAGCCTTGGGAAAACTGTATTTTGTTATGTTGCTCCCCTTTTGACCACTACCTGCAATCTGTCTGGACAGAGAACAACAAGAGTGATGAAGTAAGCAAGGGTCTTGGGGTTGAACCAACTAATGAGCAAAGAATAAGAGAGTTTAATAACAAGCAGCAGGAGATCCCAGTGATATTTTCAAAGAGCAAGGTTAATAACTTAAGGCTGTAAATACTCATGAATGAGAGAGATTATTTATTGAGCTGAAAGTGGAAGTTTTAGTATCATTGAAAAAATACTTGAATAGGAAGCAGACAAAGAGTCTTCTTTTGGCTTGGTGTGACTTCCTGACAGAGCTATTAGTCTACACATTAGTATATCTTCTCAGAGAAACAGTGAGAAATACTGAGTTGATATTTTGATATTAGATGGAGAATACCACTAGGAAGTACTCTAAAGGAAATTCCTATTTTGTCAGAAAGATGTCATGGCTGACCTAGAATTGATTTCCCATCAGGAGTTCTATGAGTATTTTCTGTAATTTTCTTCTCTTCTGCAAGGTAACAATAGGATTCAGGAGAAGAATCACCCCTGCAGGTATCATAAAGCTTTTCTTTTCTGTAAGATAGTGAAAGAAATAGAATTACCTTCTCAGTGCTGGAGGTTTATTTTACTGAAAAAGAGATGGATTTGTGCTGTGCTGGTAAAAGATCTCATCTTTTTCCTGTGGCAGTTGAATAAGTCACACTGTTTCTTCCTGATCCTTTTTTGTTCCTTATTTAAAGACTTAGCTTAAAATCATGAATCTCCTTCCTCTCCATCTTGTATTTCTTTTCACTAATTGATTTCATTTTACCAATCAAGACAGAGAAATCATGGACGTGAAAAGTAATAGTCATTATTATTTTTTTCATGCTGAAATTTATGTCACACAAAAATTACATGTGAATATATGTGAGAGGACATGATGTGGGATTATCAGAAGCATCTGTGGATTATCAGAAGCATCTTAGTGACTACGTGCACTAGATTTTCAATTCAGTTATAGAAGTTGAATAAATGAGAAAGAAAAATAATTGAGATATAAAGTAAGATCATAAGCTGGACTAGAGGCTGCTAAGCTTCTACTGTGAGTCCTCTTCTGCTCAACCATAGCCAGAAGTTCTTTGCTCTGATGAAATTAATGAATGGGGACCTATTTCTGTGGGTGAATGTGAACTAATTTCTTTGTCTATCACTGAGTCTAGGGCCTTTTGTCCAAATATACTTTGTCAGTGAACTCAGCTGTAATGACTGCCCTTCCTTCCCCTCAGAGGTCCAGTTAGGTAAGTGGCATCTTCCCAGGATAGGTGTTACATGTGGTAGAATTTTTGCCAAATTGAGTAGGATGTTACCATTGTTTTGCATCTTATTTTTCTTAGCCATCACCAATGGCAATGGAGGTATTTTCCACACGGAGGGAAAAAAATCACATTTCAAGTAGCTTTGTAATCTGCCACTGGATCTCGTTCTTGTTAATGAAAAACAAGAGGAACATCCCAAAGGTGTTTGTAGGGGAGGGGGGTAGGATGTGAATGAGTCAAATATTTTGTTTAAATTTTAGTTGTATCAGGAAAAGTGTCTCTAGCAGAAGTTCTTCTATGAGTGTACTATGTTTGTGGGTCCCATGATACTCAGGCTGTTTCCAAAGTATACAAGCAGCTTGGAGTGTGTGAGGAGACGAGTGGGTGGAACAGACTTTACAAAAAACCCTGAGGGAAGTAAATACTGAAGCTACAGCAGAGCTGAGTGAAGATTGGGAGATAGAGAACTGAGCAATATCTCAAAAGACACAGAACGTAAGTTGGGAGGAGCAGACTTCAGTTGTCACAAGACCTTTACAAAGCAGAATTTCTTTTAATATAATGAAATAGATTTGTTTGCTATATATGATTGTTTATTAGCATGGATTTTTCATAAGGCTGGCTAGACTTTGGTCACATAACTCCCATTCTTTTTGAGGATTTCATCCTGTTATTGAAGATACCTTGCTTATCAGGGCAGTGCCTGTGTCTTACATGCAGTGCAAAATCAACTTTTCCAATATTAATGCCCCTAAATATTTGGAAACAGGGGCAGGAGAAAAATAAATTGTTTGACAATTGATCTGTGGAGATCCCAAATCTGTCATCAGTACAGCATGTGTTTGCTGCAGCACAATGCTTTTCTGTTCTAAAATTACACTTCCTCGGAACCCCCTGAATGACTGTCCTTAGTAACATAATAAAAGATGGAAGGATGCAGCATTTTCATGCAATGAAACATTTCACAGCATTTTACTCACTGTGTTGTCATATACACTAAAATGAAAATTGTTATAGCAATTCAAAATCAGACCAGATATTGCTGAAAAAAGCATATGCAATATGTTCAAGTTTGAGAGGTTTCTCTTTTTATAGATACTTATGCAAGTTTTCACAATATTATTGCTCAAATTAGTTCTGCTGAAAATACCTTAGAAGTTATCAATGGCATGTCTATACATCCTTGTCTCAACTGCAATTCATATGAATAAGATTCCTGTCCCCCCTGACATGATCTGACATTTTTATACTGCTGAACTCATAACCCAAATGGCCGAGGCTTGAAAGCAATTCATTTTGTGTCTTGCTGCCTGTGAACACCTTTTGACAACAAATATGTTTGTTTTTGCCAATGTGTTCATGACTTCTAAAAAAAACAGAGATAATCTTAGGGACAAACTGCTGCATGCTTTTTTTGGGACTTGTGTATGTAGTTCCACATGCACAGGTTAAATAAATAAAATAGCTGTTGTTGCTGTGAATTGTTCTGGAGACACCAGGATGGTACTGCACGGGTGCATTGCAACCAAGGTGAGAGCGATGTAGCAGGGCTTTGTTCTATATATGCTCATGCTTTTGAATATGGGAGCAGAGTTTTGTACAGCAACATCAAACACATCCCTTCTTCTTTTTATTTTGTTATAGCTGTTGTCTCCTGCTCTGGATCACGTGAAGAAAACTCTTCTTCACCAAATCCAACTCAGAAGCTCTCCCTGATAAAAAATAGGATGGTTTCATCGCATCAGCCTTCTAAATCAGGTACCACAAGTCCTCTTCCTTACATCCTCCTTATTTCTCCCTCAGAATCTAGATGTAACATAGATGCTGGCAGTCACAAGCACCTCTTACCAGAAAGCTGTGACACTGTGTTTCTGACTGGAACTAGAGCAATGACTCAGAAAAGCCAATGAAAACTTAAGGGAGTTCCTTATTTCTGTATTAAACAGAAAGAAAAAAGCCCAAACCCAAAACACAGCAAGCAAACCAAACCACAAAGAACCCCAAACACAAAACCCTCCACAAAAGAAAGTTACTGCCTTCCCCCCTCAATAAACAAATAAAAAACCCCAAACAAAACAAATTAAAAAAAATCAACACAGCAGAAATAGGGAAAAGAAAGAAAAAGAAAAGAAAAATAAAATAATTTCCATCAGCACACTGAAATCCACTGGATTTGGAGTTGGGAATTCTTGAAATAAAGATAGTTAGTGGAGCTGCTTTCCAACTGCTATAGAACAAACTATCTTTTTGGATAGTGAATGAAGCTTTTATCCAAATGGACTTTTATTTTCCAGACGTTGTGAAAACCAAATGAGCCGTGGGGTTTTTTAACCTGTGTTCACTGCCTCTTATCCTGTCAGTGGACACTAGAGGGAATGCCTAGCTTCCTCTTCATTCCCTCTCATCAAAGTGTTTGTAGCCAGATGGTATCTAATTCTTTAAAGTCCTTTCTGACATACTCTGGACAATCCACAAACTTTTTTTCAATCCAATCTTCTTTGGAACATTTTTGTAATATCTTAAAATACATTCTTTTCTGATTGTAGTAATACGAATCTATTTATGTATTACACCTTCTTTTTCTTTGTAATTTTTCATGTTTTTACTTTTTGCTGACTTGTACTTGAGGTTCTCCAGGTTCATAAGCAAAGTTGGACATGAAACACTGGTAAGATGGTACATAGTGGCATTAGGGGTTTCACCTTTCACTGTGACCACGAGTATACCCAGTTCTCTTTGATTTGTGCTAAGAAACAACTTATTGTTGCTCAGTCTTTCCATCACAATGCAACACATGTGATCTCTTCCCAGAGGAAAATGTCTTTTTTTTACTGTCAAAAATTTTCTTAATCTAGTTCAGACTCTTCCAGGTATTCAAATTTCTTTGGCCTCAGATTGTGCCAGACAGATCTTGTAAAGCCTAGAGAGTTGGGAATTGGGTGCTTTTCAAGGGGAAAGTTGTGTTCACCTATCTCAGCTCTGAACAACCTTGTCATGTGAGACACACTCAAAGGACTAAGCCTGCATTGGCACAGTCCTTGCCACTGCAAGCTGAGGTATTAGCAAGGTTTGATGAAATTATTTTTGTCATAAGCAATAGTTTCAATTAACTGTCTATTTGAAAAAGGAAATTTTTCTTTCCTGAGCTTTCACTTTGGTCTCTTTCACTGCTATGCTCTTGTGAGAGAAATTGCTTTTTGGGTTTTACCTCCAACTAAAAACATTATCCCTTAAAAATATTACTTCTACTGACATTAGGTTTGTGGATGCTGAGTTAACCTGTCAAACCTCAACAAATCTGACACAGCACAGCAGGTCTAGATCAGGACTCTGCTTTGTCTCACACAGCTGTGGAGTTTCTGAGCTATTAAGATCCCTAAAGTTGTGGATCATCAAACCATAGCCTAGAGCTGTGCACAGACATTTTTCCCTAGATCCAACAGAGCCAGGAGAGTGGCTGGTGTCCTCATTCCGGTGTGCTGCTGGAATCTGGCATTGCATACACACACACAATTTGCCTGTTCATCTGCTTGTGGCTTCCATGTAAAAATGATGGGCTGAACACTGCCCAGGCCTTTCCTAAGCACTCTGCATTTGATGAACTGGGCTAAGAAGATATTTGGATGATTGGCCCAGGTGTCAGTTTGAGAGAGGCAGCAAACTCCACTATGAGCCAGCCAGAAAGAGTTGGGGAGTGTCCAAAGCAAGGGAGGAGGAGAAGTGTTTGGGTGGGAGACCACAGCCCGTGCCAACCCAAAGTTATGTGCAACTCTGTAACATCTGTGTTTATCCTACTCCTGCTCACTGGATGTCTTTTTATAAAAATGAAAGTTAGAATTAACTTCAATAATTAGGAGAAAGTTAGTTTGCTTTTGCTGTCACATTTAAAAGATGCTTCTATTTCTCCTTTGTCTGAAGGTTTAGTTGAAGTATAGGCAATCTTCTAGAGGCTCTTAGGTTTTTATTTTTGCCCCACCTGTGCAGCCACATTACCTTGTTATATCCCTGACCTTAATTCTGGCCTTCCTATCTGCCTGTTCTCCTCCACAGGAATAGGACTACCAAAGGGATAACTTTGTGTTATTCATGTTTGCAAGGTTTGAATACCTTTTGAACATCAGGATCCTAAACATGAATGTTTAGTCTCTTAATATTTCTTACTTGGCCTGGGAACACTCCAGTTATTACTGTAATATTATTATTACTACTGAAAATAAATATCATGCAAATTAATATCTGCTCTCTTCAGCTCCACTCTGTGTGGGAGAGCTTTGTGCAGCTAACATCCCTTCAGGGAGTTTATATTAGATTGATGAGAGAACAGTGAATTACTTCTTGTCTGGTTTATGATATGCTGATTATGAAAAATTCTGGCCAAGATGATCTAGTGTTTTTAGTACTGCGAGCAAACTCTGGAGTTTGTTAAGAAGGTATTCTTATCCATCCTGCTAGAGGAAAGAAAATCTGTTAAAGATAAAAATAAAAAATAATGTCAAGCTTGCATTGCTCACCCATTTTGCTTGAGACCCGGTCAAGCTCTTTCTATCGCAAAGAGAGGGTTGCCCTTAGAGAATCAGTTCTTTCTTTCTGCCAGATTGCTAAATCCATACAGTTTCAATATCCTTGTTGATATTATATGTATTATTCTCATTTGGGACTTTGAGTACTTCTGGTCTAGACTTTCCACTGATATAAATTCATTGTTGATACCAGTGAGAGGAATTTGACTTATGTTCTGCCAAGAATTTGCAGGTTAGTTTTTCATTCTTACATGTTCCTTGACCTGCCCCGATAGAGAGATTCTGTGGCTATTGCCTGAGGCAAAATTTCTTTTTTCTCTTCAATTCTTCCATTTCCTGGGAGATATAGCTCCCATACACTGTAAGTTTGGTCACCCACGTGCCCCTTGAGATGGGATAGGTCCCACTGAAACCTTTGGTTTCTCACAACAGAAGTTTCTTGCATCATCGGCTCAAGCTGCTCATGGGTGACGTCCACAGACAGTTTTGGAAAGCCAGACTGGGTGTTATCTTCCATCAGTGTCCTGGCATCCCAGGAGAGGCAGCAGATGCTTCTGGAGAGCAGATCCTCCCATGGAGATGTTGAAGGTAGGCAGAGCTCCGGTTCCCCTCGAGTGACGCCTGCTTTCGCCCAGCTCTGGCTGCAGCAGGAGCCAGCAGGCTGAGGCCTCAGGGCTGTGTCACTGGAAGTTCCACTGTGTGCTGCCTCTGGTGCAGAGCTCCCAAAGGCACAGCCAGTGCCCAGGAGTCAATAAGAGCCATGTAATTCATGTGTGCTGCCTTGGTTGTGTGTGGATGTGCCCTCTAAACAGCAAGCCCCTTTATATACTCATTTTCCATCTCCCCATTTTGGATAAGCTGCTTTTACTTACTGGATTTTTCTTAGGAAACTCAATCCTATATAAGCCTGAGCTGGCTCCACTTGTCTGCTGTCTGACTGGCAAAGTCTTTGGCTTTTGTATTGTTGGACATGTCTTCATGCTTTTTTTGGTTTCTTCTCTTCTCATTTCTTCTATAACTTCTTTACTTAAACCCTTAATTTTTACTTCATTCTCTCATTTTCTTTTTTATTTCTTTTGGTTTTGTGCATAGTTCTTCCTTTATTCTCATGGCTTTTTTCTTCAAACTCCTTATCCATTTTCCTCTTATTATCTCTCTTCCATCCATGCTGTGCGTCTCTTGTTTTGCTCTTGTTTTGTTGTGTTTTTTTCTCTTCGTAGGGGAGATTTTCCTCCTGAACACCAGTAGACTCCCAGAAAGATGTGAGTTCAGCCTGCAAAGCCCCATCCTGCCCGGGAGCTTGGATTCTTGCTTGCTGGAACTGGCTGTATGTTCACAGGATGCTATTCCTCTCCTCCAGAGATTCACTGTTGAAATCAAATATGTGGAGACAAACAAAAACACAGTAACTTCTCTGAGAGCTGGCCATGAGGAGAATGCCAGGTAAGACAATCAATTTTCAACTCTTAAGCCTTTGAATTGCAAGGTGGAGTGGAGTTCCTCCGTGCTGCTGTTTATCAGTGTCTTTTGCCTTCTTGAGATCATTGCCGCTATTGCAGCAGAAACTGAAGGTGTGACTCTCGGGACTGAAGGACGCAGCCTCCTGGCAGGATGTCTGTAACAGACACAGGTTTTGTGTGTCCCCTTTGCAAAGAACACACTAGCTGAGGTCTCACTCTTCTCCCCTCGTGTTTAGAAGGGTGAAGAGTGATTATTTTTCTTCACTGATTCTAGGACTGCAACTGTAAACTGCATTCAGTCCAAAAACTGCCTTGGTAACATGACTGATATCTCTATGGATTCAATGGGTCCTATCAATGTTACAAGAGTCACAATTCTTATTTCAAGGTGGGGTAATTTTACCTCTTTAATCATTTCCTCCTTTCTAGTAGGTGCAGGAGCATCCACTTCTGCTGTATTTTTAGAGTTCAGGGAGGGGAAAAAACTGAGATAAGAAGGGGTGAAAGAAAACAAAAGAAAGGCCTAACAACCCCAGATCTTGTCCTGTATTCTCTTTGATCCTGCCAAAATTTTACTTTTTCATTCCTATGTGTAGCAGTATGCAGTAAGGAAGAGAAATGGGTAAAGGGAAAAAATCACAACAGGAAAAGAAAGAGAAAAGTCCATGTGTCATCTAATTTTGCCATTTTCCACGTGCTTGTTTTTCCTTTGCTGCAATCCAACTTGTAAGAACCTGGGTCAGACACATAACAGAGTTTTTTATTTCCATCACCTGACTGACTCCCAGGGAGAACTTAAGCAATAGATCCCAGTTCTTGTTTTCTTTGAATTCTTTGGCACTCCCCAGGCTGCCATGGAGATCTGTAGCGAAGAATCCCTGTCAGCCAAAGATAGCAGCGTTTGACTAAAAAAATTATTTTTTTCTTTCAAATCTCTCTCTCTTTCTCTCTCATTTTCAGCTCTTGCTCAATTCCTTCCTGGCTATTCCTCCCCCATCTTCTTGCCAATTTCACTGGGAATCTGTTGCATTTTCTGGGATTAATATCTAATATCCTTTTTTTTACCTACTCAAAAAGCCCTTGCTGCTTTTTGAATATTTGACAGGCCTCTGCAGCTGCAGCTCCATTCCACTACGTAAACTCATAAAAAATCCTTTTGCTACACCTTACTGGTCAGACCAGGCTTAGCTGGTAATCACTGCAGCATCTCTGGAATGGATCATGCATGTTGCTTATTTGAGCACTGCAAAACAATTCTTTGTGAAGTCAATATTATCATCTCTCTAAAAGTGATGGGATTTGGATTTATTAGAATTAAGTTAGCTTTATTGAAAGTTGGCACAGACACTGGTATTACTTTCTCTTATGGAATGAAGTGGAGCACTGGTAAGCACAGAGTTTACTCTTAAGATTTTAAACACGGGAGGAGACCAAGTCCTGTTTGAAATCAAGATAGAAAGGAGCATAGAAAAGAGATAAAACAAAGTTAGGAATTATCAAATACCCTTCCTTTCCCCCCTCATTACAGGGAAATTTTAACATCTCAGCACAATTAAAAAAACCTGACCATGCAGGCAGAATAGAATTTATTTCTAACACCTGCTTCTTGCTAGGCAGGCAGCCCAAAGTGAACATTCTCTCCATGATTAATAGTTTAACAGTGGTTCTTAAGGAGAGACTACCCTGAAGTGTTCCCACTTTACAGGGACTTTCCACAGGGAGGAGGAGTTCTACAGGAGTTCTTAACCAAATACTGCTGCACAATTTAGAGCAGAATGAGGAGAAAAATGGGCAGATGACCTTGAGATAGGTGCCTAGTGCAGTACCTAGTGTAACCAGGGAAAATTACTACCAAGGGACTGTCTTTATAAGAGAGCAGAAACTTGGACATAGAAAAAAGGCTAGGTGGCACTTCTTTCACATAACCAGACACTCCAGGACATCTTGCTTCGGTCCCTTTTGTCACCTCTCAATTCTGTGATCAAGCTATATTTCATCATAAACTCCAGCTGCACCAGACTATTTCAGTGAACTCTCTTCTTTCTGGACCTAGAAATATCTCCTGATGGTGTTTTCTCCTTCAGGATCCATCAGCTATAGAGTTCTCAAAAGCTTAGATGTATGTCACATGTAAGAGAAAGTTTCTGTCTGTTCACCTCACTAACTACTAGGATTTGTCATTAAATTGGTAGTATTGGAGCTGCCACTACTTTTTCACACATAAACCTTAATGAAAGGAAAAAGAAACAGATGGACTTTTGATACCATGTTCTCTGAACAAGGAAGGCAAAGTCACAAAATGTTTATTTTTAAGTACCACACCTATAGATCATGGGTACTCTGAGTTATTACCATTAGATGGAGACCTGCTGAGGGAGTGAGGTGTTTGAGATTCTATGTATTTACAAAAAATTATATAAAATTTTATTTCTCATTATGTCAGTAAAGCTCAAAAATCAGGAGCCTGTAGCTTTGCTTGCAAGGCTGAGCCTTCTTTGTCTGGCACTTAACTCAGAAAACTGTTTTCACTTTCTCAGGGTTGTGGTTATGGTGCTTATTCAGGTCACATCTACTTTTTTTAACTTTTTTTTTTCTTAAATGTTTTTACTATTTTGCTTATCCCACCTTTTCATCTTTACCACACAGACCCAGAATCAACCACAGCTGAAAATTCTTGTGTCCTGTGTGGTTTTGAGTGTTTTCACATGCTTGTGTTTGTTGTGGACCACAGTTATTTCAGTATTCTCAGCCAAAACTGTTTCAGTAAGAAGCTAGTTTCTTTCAACTCTAAGTACTCACACTTCACTGAAAATAAAAAAAACCATTTGGGGCAGGGACAATATTTTCACTTTCTGTAGTCAATAAGCCTAGCTAATTTTGTTCTGTTTTCACTCTGGAATGGCCATGGTAGTCTCGGTAGATCAGAAAACAAAAAGTTCATGGCCATGAGCACACATAGGTTTTCAGTAAATCAACCAAACAAAACTGTTTATTGCTTAGTTTTTTGTGTCTTCCCCTTCTTGGAGGGATGATGGTGATAAAGTGCTCCGCCATCTTCTGAGACACTTGAAAAACTTGCCATCTTTGACACTTCTATTCTACTAATGTGGGTTTTTTTTATCCACAAAAGTTATTTAACTTCCCCTACTGAATAGATGACAAGGGAGTAGCCTGCTAAGTGTCTCAGGTAATGTCTAAATGTGTGCTGACAACAGTGAGCAGAGCCATTTTGATTAAAAAATATAACTAGAAAGGGTGAGACTGTCCAGCTGTTATATAAGACTATGGATTTTGAACACTAAGCTGGGAGTATGATTCAGTTAGTGCCTCTTGTGCCTCTCTTGAACTTGCACCTAAAAATATACTGTGTCAAAGAATAACCCTCTAAGAATTTGGTGAAGGCAGGAGTGGTAGGTGTGTATTTTGATCTCTCTATTTCCTTTCAAGTCCAGTGGTTAGCACTGGGTGTTTGTGAGGACTTGCAGACAATAGCTTCCTGTGTATATAAAAGTAATGTAAAATTTCTCATTTTGATGTTCACTGATTGAGTCTAGAAGCAACTAGCATACACAGCTTTGTGCAAAAACCCATGCAGTGGGTCCTCTTAATTTAGAAAATGTTTTAGCTTTCATGTTCTGCTTTATTGCGTTTTTCAGTCCTAATGAAGAAATGGTTATTCATTACATAAAATCTTTCCTAAAATTAATCATTATTACCTTAGTTGGATATGAAAAATCACGTCATAGAAAGGATTAGTAAGAAGAGGGTGGAAAACATCTGTTCAGCAGAGAAGATTGAGAGGCTGATGAAAACCCAAAGCTAACACTACAAAACAAAATTTGGAATAAAAAGTTTTCAGGGTGAATCTCAAATTCTCTTGCCTTCAGCATTAGATAGCTTGCCACTCCAAACTTTCCATCTCTGCAAATTTCTCAAAATTATGTCAGACCCTGCTAGTTCTTCCATGCATACAGATGAATTTTAACATCTCTTTTTAGAAGAGGAATATTGCCTCAATACTTGAGATCTGGTTTGACATAAAATCAATAGTAAAGTTATTGCCAAGCTTGGCTTATCTGGAAGGCTGCTGCAATGATCCATCTTCTGCTGGATCAACAATGGGCTTAATTCCTGATTCCATTAAGAAAATTACATTGGCTCTGACTAGCTTCCTTTTCAATGGTGGGACCAAGCAAAGGAGGTGTAATTATTTACAGCATTAAAAATCTTGCTGCAGTTGGATCTAGAGGGCGAGGCTTTCTCTGAAGGGAAATACCTTGATGATGATGAGACTTCACACACAAAAGCACTCTATGTGATGCAAAGCCACTTGCCATTTTTGCAGTCTTTGGATGCTAGACAGCTTTTTCTGACGTATTATAAATGGAGAAAAATTCAGTACCAGAGATATTTCAGTGCAGAAATGAAGTGTTTCGTGGGACCTTAGTGCTCTGACTCAGAAGACCTGCCAGTTCACAGAAGTAGTGGCTTAAGATGGAGGCCTTGTTCTTCTACCAGATAGCCCCGCTCTCCCAGCAGAGATGGCAGAATGGACAGTGTATCTTCCTAAGTCATGGCATTTCACAGCTTGGTTTATTGACTTAGATGATCAGTAGTTTTGTTTTGATATACCAGTCTATAAAACAGCAAGTTCCAAAGTGTCTGGCTCATAAAGCATACAGGATTAGGCAGCAGCTGAACTAGTCATTGTTTTCAGCTGTGGGGCTCTTTAGTTGCTACTGCTAAATGTACCACTGGCTGTGAATCAGAGGCTGTGTGCCACAGGTTCCTGCACTCAGTGTTGTGTTAACACCAGCAAAACTGTGTTGTCTCAGCTGGAGGGTGGGTTGTAACTTGGTAGAGGTACTAGAATTATGCCTCAGTGCTTGACAGGTCTAGTATGCCTAATAGCTAAATTTAAAAGATTTAAAGATTGTCCTTACCCTTTATTGGCTCATTGAACCAATTTGATTATGGCCCATTCATTCTTGAGGTCAACAGGATGCAATGGAGTGATGATCAGAGCTGTGTCATGTAGCAGAAGTGCCTCAGTCCTGGGTCAGTCCTGGATGGTCTTGGATGCTGTCCCACAGTGTGCTGGGGGACATATATTTTTTAAGAATATTTATGAGATATATTTATAAGTGCTGGATGTTCAGACAGCTGCACTGTAATACAAAATGAAAGCAAAGCAGTTGTTCTCCCATGTTGGGCAGTAGAGATGGTGCTGTTGCAATTTAGGGCTGTACCTTTCTGAAGATGAATTAAATTATAATGAACTATTGAATATGTTATGATGGGACAGGAAATAGAAGAAATAGGGTCATCTTTGTAAGAGGAGCTCAGTTGCAGATGAGTTCAGGGTATCTGTGGCTATTCATGCATTGTGTACAATTGTGAAAGTGAAAAGTGGGTGGGTGCCATAGAAGGGACAGTAAAATATTATCCAGACAGAGTTATATAATTGGCTTGTGGAGGGAAGAATGCAAGAGAGGGTGATAAAAAAATTAAGTTGCTTTGGATTTTTTGCAAGTTGCAAATACGGTTCTATAATTTTTATATTGAGTCCAGAAGAGATGTGTTTGTAACCTGGATGTTGCCTTCTAAGGTATTTCTGGTGCAGGACAAGAGCTACATGACCACTTCATGGCAGCAGAAGACATTTCCTAAATGAAAAAGTAATGCCAGGAGCTGAGCTGATCAACATGCCTTAACACTGGCCTGGCCTTCTTATTACTCCATTGTGACTTAGGTCACTTGTCCAGAGTGGCCCCAGTAACATCACCAGTTTGTAGAATGTGGGTAAAATTATCTCTGTCTGATACTATTTTCAGAAAAGAGCTTAGAGCAAGGATTCCTTTCTATTATTCTACTATTTACAAAATAATAGCACTGTATTTTGCTGTCTTGTTAACAAAAGATATAAGAATTATTTTTGGAAACAAAAATAAAGTAAAAATATTTTTAAGAATTCTTCTGCAGTTTTTAAATGACACCTGCATATCTTGACTTCTGTAAGACTTAATTTGAGTGAGGTACTTCAAAATTTCCCTTTTGGTATTTCTCTCTAGTTTTTTATATCTGACAACCATGTTTAAAATTAGGGTGCAAGGGACCATTTGACTTTCTCCAAACTGCCACAAGTGCTGCACAACTGAGAAACCTTTGCAGTTTAGATTTGCAGGTCATGGCATTTGCTCTGTAGTGAAAGGTAAATGGCATGAATAATCTGCATTTCCTGGAACAGCACTTCTCTTCTATCCCTTGCTTTGTGAGTGCTCTGTACTTTGCTATGGTGGAAAGATCAGATAGACAACACAGGGATAAGGGTTTTCATTCTTGACACAACCAAGAAACACTCATGGTCAGATATTTACTTCCAGAATACACAATGTCAGTGTTGGCTTGAGGAGATCCAGAGACTGCTTGTGCAGCTGCTTGGTTGATCTGCACTTTCAAGAGCAAACAGAACACAACCATGTATGTGGAAAGCACATATTGGGGTAGCGTGTCCAAAACTGGTGATAATTTATGACCCATTTAATAATCATTGGGAATGGTTGGATCTCCTCCTCATTAGCAATAGGCTCTGCATCAAAGATAACTTTACATGAGCTTGCTAGGCTAAGCATCACTTGTTTTATATTAACACCCATTTGTTATCTTGCTATTTGCGTTCATTGATCCATTTCCCACATGGATGCCATTATTCCTCTTTAGTACAGTGCAGAATCTTGATGCTAGAGACTCCATGTCTCTGTGGGACACTTAAGGACACACACAGACACACTTTCTTGTGAGAAGGCTAGAAACTATTTATTAAAACATCTGACTCCGTATTTATAGTATTTCTACACAGACCAGGGATTGGAGGAGAAGTTGGACACCTCTCCCATCCCATTGGTCAAGACAACTGCCCATCAGTTGTTTTTTCACACTAAGAAAAAGAATTTCAACAGCCTCGTCTTAACATAAACATACTTTTAATTATAACACCCACATGTGAAAAAAAACCTAAAAGCTATGAAAACATCGAGTTAAAAAGTGCATCAGGAAAGCTTGAAAATTCAGAGCAGCAACTCCATGGATTCCAATGTGCTCTGTGTGTGTCTGATAACATTCTGTTGTCCTGTAGGATGAAATGGAAATATCTGGTGGCCCAGATTGGACGGATAGAAAGACCTTTCAAAATCACCCTGGTGTATTCCAACTGTGGAGCACAGGAGGTTGGAGTACTGGCAGTGGGCTCCTTGCAACTCAGGAACTGCTTTGATGGTATGTTGCAACACAGACAGGTTTGGAATAACCAAATGCATCCTCACCAAAATGGATGAGGGTGGTGAGGGGTAGGGTAGCATTTAGAAAAAAGATGAGTAACTCAGAATTATGGAACTAATTTAAGTGATCCTCTCTGCTTTTCAGCTTTGTTTTGTTTGATCTTTGCATGGAGGAAAAAAAAAAACAAAAACAACTGGACTTATGCCGAATCCAACAACAAGGATGAAAAAGTCCTTACCTTGATTATTTTAGCATTTAATATTTTTCTCTCTTTAATAATCAAGAACACTCTACCCTGTGTAACCAAAGCCTTTTCCATCCTTTATCTAATAGATCTATGAAGAAAAGAAACATTTATCTGCCCCCAATGGGGTTTGTTTGCTGCTGCCAGGATGAGAATTTCTATCCAAAATTAAAATAATTGGGTTGTAATTATTTTCTCTAAAGTACTGAGTGCTCAGCTAAGACCTCAGTTTTACCTGGAGCTTTCAGTTTTGCTCTGAATGTCATGCAAATGATCCTCAGCGGCAGTGCAGAACCTTGCTAATGTCATTTAGGTTTCTTGGAAGTGCAAGAGTCTGTGAGCACAGGCAGTCTTCAGGTTGGGAACATAATAATCTTCAGTTCCTGAATTTCATTAATTAATGTTATTATTTCCATTTTGCAGACTCTGTAGAAATAGTTTGGAATGTAATGTAAAAAGAAAACACTATTGTGAGAATGGTTTTGATCATATTAGAGATATAATTGTAGTCATTATTCTTTTAATTTAACATGCTATATTTTTAATGTAATATTTTTTTGACAGTCCTAGAGTTTTGAGGAGATGCATACAGCCTGAAGCTCTGTGCTCTCAGTCTCTGGTGCATGTATCTGGCACAAAACAGTGTTGTGAAATAATACCATTCCAGAGTGTGTGCCTGGATAGCTGCAGAGGTGTTCTTTCCTCTTTCTCCTGCAACTGGTTCCCTAACTTTTGCATTTTTTCCAGAGCAGTAACAATCCCAATGCAACTTCTTTGCAGCAGGTCCATAACAGCCCTGGGCACATACACGTCCACAAAACAGGCTGGGAGCATAAAGAGTCATGCTTTTGGGAAATATCAGACCTAAAACTCATGTTCAGCCTGGCTGATGGGTACCTGTGCAGTCAGTCAAATGCTCCCAGACTAGAACTGACCAGACTAGTTAGGGTGCATGAATAAAATTTGTGTACTGCAAACCAACGTGCTGGGGAAGCAGCTGCCTCATGGGCTGGATGCCACAGCTGGAAGCTGGCACAGAAATGAGTCAGCAGCAGGTTAAACTCGAGCCTCAACAGGGCACAGCAATGTGTCTGTCAGGGCTGGAGATAAATGGGTGTCCCTGCCTCCAGCAGCAGGGTGCCACGCAGCATGGCACAGCTGGCAGGTGCACAGTCATGTGTGCAGAACTGAGGAGCACATCATGGTAGGAAACTGCAAGGCTCTTCATTAAAAAAACCCAAAAATTATCTAAACATAGCACAAACACAGCAAAAGCAGCACATGAGAAAGAAAAGTACAATAAATTTGATCCAGGAATCTCATGCTGGATAGAAACGTACTTGAAAAAAGCAGAGATTTATCACACAAAAGACAAGGTCCTACATGTGAAAAGTAATACACATGAAGGTTTGAAGGGTCACACATATTCTGTCAGCTAATCTCTGGATTTAGCTCTTTTTTTTTTTTTTTTTCCCCCATTAGATAAAGAAAATAAAGATTTTTCTACATATGACAAAGGCTCAACCTTCCCCTGCATTCGTGGAGGCTGCGTCAGCCACCTACAGATCTGTGAGTTCATCAGTGACTGCCCTACCAAAGTAGAGGAAGGAGTGAGATGTGGTGAGTATGTGGCATGACACTTCATGGGAACCCTCATTCTGTTAGAAGAAATAATTTAGAATAAGTTAAATTGATTCCATCTTTAGATTAATTCAGTATTTTAACTCCTGAATTAATTTGACCCATTTACATTAATTGGATACCAAGATTCTCTTTGAAAATTCACCCTATATAGAATAAAATGTTGATTTTTTTTTTTTTTTAATTGGTTTGATTTCTTAAGTATTGCAGTAAGGAGCCCAATGACCTCCTCTTCACAGTTTCTGCTGCTTCAGAGAAAGACAAAACCTTAATTACATTTCTGCAACTGGGTGAGAGTTTCCTTCTGGACCCAAGAGCTAAACATCCCCTTCAGGGAAAGTTGTTAATCATTTTTCCTGTCTTAGTAGACAATACAGTATGACACTTAGTATGACACTGCATTGTCATAAATCTGTCCTTCCAAAATCCCAGTTCAGAGCTCTTGCACATCAGGACAGAGAAATCCCCTAACAGCATTTGTGTTGCTGAGAAGCATTGTTCAGCTTTGTTTGAACTACAGTGGTGGAGATTCAAAATCTGTTGATTTTCCTTCCTTTAAGAGGACACAAGACTTTGTGATGCCTGCAATTTCATATGTGGCAAGACCTTTACAAATATGTGGCATTAGTTTGTCATTCCTGAGATGATGGGGACTGCAGTTTTGCTCAGTATTTAGAGTAGGCCAGCAGGAAGAAGTCTCAAATGTTTCCAGAAGCAAAGTGTTGGCTTTCTAATGGTGACTCTGGAAATAAACAAGTGAGATCTGTTTTGACAGTGCAGCATAGGTTGGGTAACTTGGACAACCACCACGGATTTTCACTTTTGTTATGGCTTGTGTTCTTCCATAATCAAGTAGGTCCTATTTTCCCACTTTTTCTTGTTCTTGATTGTAGACAGTCTCCCAGAGGGTTCACACTGCTCTTTTGAAGAAGGTCTGTGTGGCTGGACACTGAATGAAACTGCAGCATCTCCTTGGTCTATTCGGGGCTCTTCTGAAATATTTCATGAGAATTCATTTGTAGGGTCTACTTTGCAAGCCAGTTATGGTAGGTTCTTCACTGTTCTCTCTCCCAATCTCTGTGTATGCATGTACACAATAGCCTTCACCTTAAGTTTATTTAAATTGATTTAAATTTTTTTTTGCATCACTTCAGCATCAGTATTATCTATAACAACTTCAAATGTAGCTAAAATTAACTTTTGAACATGCCACAAAACTTTATATTAAACAAGTTCTGCAAAAAAGTTAACATAAAATTCTCAGAGATAAGGATTCTCCTTCACCTTGAAAAAATTATATAATGTATACTTTTTCCCTCCCCCTTCCTCTTATGAGCTATGCAGTTGCAGAATACTTCAGCAGCAATATGATAACTGCTGCATCACAAGGTAAAAATTGCCCAACAGAACAAGGCACCTTGTAAAAACAAATCTTTTGAAGACCCCTGACAGACTCCAGTAGTAGGTTGGGAAGAACATCACATGTAGGAATATCCCAAGTGATCATACACATTCCATGCCATAAAATACCACAATATAAAGGGTCAGATAATTCCCAGAACTGCAGAACTGTCAACTTTTTAAATAAGAAGGGGGGAGGCCAGACCCTCCCCGTTCAGGCTGAAAGTCAGGAGTGTTAGCATACATGAGTCTTGCCTCACAGTTCCCTGCCAAAATGAAAGGTTTCCATACAAGTGTCCTGTTTGTCTCCTGAGAGTTTGTGTAACCTCTCCCTGGAGACAGTCTGCACATAAACTCTTCCAGCCCAGTGTTTGTCTCAGCAAGAGTCATTGATGCTAATGGTGTATGAATTAAGAGTGTAGATTGGTGTGCTCCTCTGTATGGGAAGATCTTGAGTGGTGTCTGAGGTTTATCCACTCACATTCCAAGAAAGGGTTTGGGAAGTTGACTTTTGTGCTGCTGAAATCTACCAGAGTGTTCACCATAACCTCACCAACAGACTTGCTCTCAAGCCATGCTTACACCTACAAATGCTTACATACCTACAGTAACATTGATGACATTAAATTATTTCACGTGATTGCACAAAAGAGCAAGAGATAATTTTGTCTTTTTCACTTTTGTGTTCACAGGACACTTCTTGTACCTGCGAGCAGACAGCACCCAGACAAGTGGTAGGGCTAAGGCTTACAGTACCAGCTTGCCAGCCAACCTTGCCACTGAAGACTACCAGGTGTGTCACTCTGTCTTAGCACCTTTGTGGAGTAAATCATCAGGCTGTAGGCAATATTTGCACAATTAGCCTGTTCTCATGGCCCTCTGCACACTCTACACAACACTGGAAAGCAGAAGAGCTGGCTATACTGCCTGGCTGGCCACTTCATCACAACTGGAAAGGAGATGTGAGGTCCATCCCCCGTAAGTGAAAGCAGAAACCCCAAATCAGCTTCTCATTGTGGAAAACTCCCCGGCCTAACTGTACCAGTTGGGAAGAGTTACTCCTCTGAGAGGTGCCCAACAGCTAAATTGTAGGAGGCAGCCAGGATTTGTAGAAAAGGGAGTTGTCTGGCTGGGTCATTGAGTCTTCTAGTATATCTACTGCTGAGACTTTTCTTCATAAATTCTGCAATACTTGTGCAGGAGTTAATAAACTTGATAGTTTCACTGAGAACGGGAGTGTGAAATTAGAAGGCATAAGGTTTTCCAGGAAAAGATGAATATAAAAAACTTCTGATCACATTCTTCAGGAATTTCAAAAGGTTAATGCAACCTGGCCTTGATAAAATCACACAACTTGCCTTGCAGCTCTGAGATGCTGGAATTAAAAATATTAAATAATATTATATAATATATAATAATATTATTGTCATAACACTTAGGAAACATAAGCTGCAAGTTTGAGCTGGAGTCTAGTCTTGCTAGGAGAAGAGAAAGCTTTGATGCCTCCTAATTAGAGCTGGGAAAATAAATCCAGTGCAGGTGCCAGAAATGTTACTTTGGCATTGACATTTATTTATAAATCAGGTAAAATTTGCTGGGTACAAAATAAACAACAAAATAAAATGTGATTTGAGATAGGCTCACAAAACCAGGAGGGGAGGAGCAGCAGCTCAGCTGTTGGTTATCACAGGCCACAGGAGGTCTGAATCCATTCCCTCCTCCACTGGCAAGGGTTTGAGGCCACATTGCAGGATCAAGGAACCTCTGTGGTTGTTCTTTTCAGAACACGTGTGTGTTCCCCTTCCTGCCAGTACTGGAGCTCTCTGTGACATAAAGGGCAGTGGTAGCAATGGTAACTTTCTCTTGCTCTGTGGAAAACTGGAAGTGGTTGCTCCAAAGAAAGAGGAATAAGTCCTGCTTCAAAACATTCTTTGGCCTGGTGATTTTCTTGTTCACTTGTCTTAGGGGTGCTGTAATTCAGGTAGTGTCTATGAGTTGGAGCAGGTAGATGAACTGAGGTTTGCTGCCTCTAGAGACAGTCCTTGTGATGCCTTCTAGAGACTGACCTGCAACAGAGACTAGACTTGGCAGAAGGCTAAAGTAGATATTTATTAGAAGGCCTCAATGGGTACTCCTGGGCTGCGCAAGAGTCCAGCCAGACCACACCCAAGCTGCCCCAAAATGCTCACAAAAATGGATGCCCGATCACAAGGTCTCACACTTTTATAAGTTCTGATATTGGAATTAATTGTCCAATTATAGCTTCAGGTTATGAAGCTCCATCCTCCTTGTTTTTTCTTCTCACTTCACCATTGTTTTTGATCTTGGGCCTGAAAGTTGTATTGGTTGTCCTCAGTACCAAGCTAGAAAAGGAATTGCTTTGTCTACCTACTCTGTGAAGAGAGTTTAGTAGCACTTAGTAGCACTTAAACCCAGAACTAAACAGTAAAACAGTACAGAATCTAAAAAATATAACAGCTAAAACCTAAGGCATCACTTGTTTCGAAGCTATTTGGGGCAGGACAGCTCTCCCCTCAGAGAAGGCAATAACAAGAAGACCAGTCCTCTCACCCAGATGGCATCCGAGGCTGTGGATATTGTCATCAGTGGTTGAAGAACAGCTACCCAACAGGAGTGTCAGATCAGGTCTTCCCTGAGAAAATTCTGTTCTAGTAATGGTGCTGAGTCAAATACAATCAGTGAGTGGGGGCTTAGTGATTTCTGTCATTAAAGAGTTTGACCCAGAGTTGGAGGTTTGGTGTCTCGAATTCCATGGGAGGGGCGAAGTGACTACCTTCCCCTTTTGTCACAAGTTACCATTCTTTTCCTCTTCTTCCTCTGTTACAGATTCAATTTTCAATACACATTTTTGGTAACTACAATGGTACAGTCTCCCTCTCTCTCAGGGAAGAGATAAAGGGAGCTCCAATCACCTTGCCAGTGTGGGAAAGGGCAGGGAGCTGGAGTGACCACTGGTTTCTCATCACCTTACCAATGCCAGTGCTTCAGAACCGGTAAGAGCTCCACTGTCAGCAGCCAGAGTTATTCCTATAGATTTAGTAAATTGCTACTATTTTTATTGTGAAGTGTCACTTTCATTCCTGTCTTCTTTCAGGGCCTCTTTTAAGCAACTCTGCTTGCTCAGAATTATTCTGTCATAAGTGCATATCTTTGTGCACATGCACAGCTTAGCTCAAAACAAGCCCACTCCATGTGACTGCACTTCTGTGCAGCCTCAAACAGTACTTAGGTTTTGGGAATAGCAAGCATCTGTGCTAAAAACCTTTTAGCAATCTGAACAAGCCAGTGTACTCACAGGGGCAAAGGGAAATAGTTGCATTAGCATAGCTGCACTTCGTACTCCCACAGTAAAAAACACTCACGGGAGTCACAGGGGGGTGATGCCACCCAGTTTAGCCAATACAGCTGTTCAGCTCAGGGTCTATATCAGTGCAGCCTGGGCAACTGGGCATCCTTTGTTGCCACATTACTGTTGCAATGATTTCAGAAAAAGACTGTTGCCCAAATGAGCCTTGCACTAAAGTTGTCACCGGTTTAGATGTGGAAATACAGTGCAACATTGGCTTTCAAATGAAATGAAATATTGAAGATTTAAAGAATTTCAATGCAATCAAATTTTATTCAGGCATTTCTTTTCCCTCACCTAGTGTCACTCAAGCCATGTAGCTGGTTATTGTGCACAACATAAGCCTTTTTTTCAATTTCTCCAATCTGGATTTTTTTTTGCGCATTCCTGAAGAGAGCCTGTTTCACATGAAACTTAAGAAAAATCTCCCCTCCAAGTCTATGTAGTGAATGTTATAAATGTTGCTCTACCCTCTTTCTAGTTTAATTTCCTGATTACCTTTGGTCTCAGCATTATGGTGTGTTCACCATACACATTTTTGCCATGAACAATTCCTTTAGGGTAGGATTGGTCTGCCTGCTCCCACTGTATTTAATATTCTTGTCTGGAGCCCTGTGGATTAGCATCTGTTTAGTTATGCATATATAAAGTATGCCCAGTGAATTAGTGCAGAATAGCTCTTTACTCTGGGCACTCTACTGCGGACCTGTCTGCAGCAGAGACCAAGGGGATCTTCAGAGATATTTAAGACCTTTTGCCTCCTCTGGTATACAGTCCCTTATGCTTTGTCTCTGAAGCCTCCAATTTCTGTATTGGCCCTTAATTCTGAAGGAAAATGGATCTTATGTGGCAGAAAGAAATGGACAGCAAAACACTTTTTTTTGAGCACTAGCCAGAACGGCATGAAAAAAAATTGATATTGAAATGTTCAAATACTGTAATGTTTGAAAAAGTTGAGCACTTAGGCAAAATGAAAGATGTAGGTAGATCATGTATGTGTTTATTATTAGTCTCTTTCAAGTAGTTCTATCTTGTTTTACTTCATGTAACCTATTTGTGTGACATTTTCAAATTTAAAACTGAGTGGCACAACAGTGGTGATCACTGTGGGTAAGGATGGAACTGTTCAGTCTAGAAGGCAAATCTGTACCACGTGTGCTAGGCAGGTGACTGGCAGAAGTAATAAGTTGCCATTTGCTACACTGATCTATAACAGACACAGAACAAGCACACACTTTGCTAGAGGGTGCTGCAGCTATTTCCCCAAGGGAGGAAACCCTGGAAACTCCCAGGACATGTGCTCCATCCCAGTCCTCTTGTCTTTTTCTTTCCATGCTCTATTCCTTCTGTCCTGTCTTAACTGCTTCTGTGGGCACTTGGTGCCTTTCTACCTTGTTTTTGTATACTTGGTCTCTCTTTCTTTTGCTTCAGCCTCCCATATGGAAACCCATTTTTTCTGTCTCATGCTTCTGGTTGTAATTTTCCTTTCTGAACCCCTCCTTGCTTCTCATTTCCATCTCTCTTCCAGCAGCTGTTGTCTCTGTGTGTTGGTTTGGTTTGGTTTTTGTATTATTAAGTCTGAATCCCTTCCCTGCACTTCCCTTCTCCTCCTAGCTATCTCTTGTGTGCTTTCATTTCAATGATCCTAGAACTACAGTAAAGGTTTATTTCCACTATTCTTGTTTGACTAGCTATTTAATTATTTCTGTAGATCTTGGGCCCAAACCTCCTACACATCAAGTCCAAGCC
Source organism: Polioptila caerulea (assembly GCA_013397295.1). Classification (NCBI taxonomy): domain Eukaryota; kingdom Metazoa; phylum Chordata; class Aves; order Passeriformes; family Certhiidae; genus Polioptila; species Polioptila caerulea. Next base: position 157,433 of record VYXF01004254.1, read on the forward strand.
CCTCTGCTGAAAAATTTCCAGAGCTCCCAGCCTCTCTCCAGGATGACACCTTGCTCACTCTGGATTCACTTCAGGCAGATTTTTTTTTTCTCCTGCTTGGCCAGAATCAGCAACAGAAAGGCAGGCTATTCCATTAATTTGGAAGGGCAGTTCTCACCTCATGTAGCTGAAGCAGGACCTGACATGGTTCATAATAGCACTGTGTGGAAAGTACCATTTTGCCTGAGACTTTCAGATATCCAGGAAAGAGGAAACTGCAGGATAAAAAAACAAACAACAAAACAAACAAAACCAAAAAAAACCCAAAAACAAACAGGCACGGAAATGTCAGGGATTTAAAAATTGCAAAGACATTTTCTTAAAATTGTAATTGATTCTCATTCACATGAAAAAACCCTCCTAACTGCGATGTGACTCTCTTCCTCACAAATTTCAGATCCCACTTCCAATACCTAGTAGCACAGAGTGCTTAAAAAGTTACCAGCATTTTTGAGCACGGTTGGAGTAATGAATCTCTGCATTGCCTCATCTTCAGCACTCACAAAATGTTTTGACTGCTAGAAAACTCATACCAAATCACCCAAAATTGAAAAGTTCAGGCTAAAATGCTTTAACGTTGGTGAAGTTGAAAACAATTGTAAACACAGGTGTGTGATGGACATTGCTGGAAAATTTTACTACAGTTTGGCATAAAACTCCATGAATTACTATTCTTTGTATTTATGGGTATTGTCAGCTTTCCTTGGCAATGCAGGTTTTAGCAATGCTATTTTAGCAGTGCAGATTTTGAGCTAGCATGCTGTTTTTCTGTATCCCAAATCTTTGGGAAACTCCTGTCCTTCTCTTGCTATAGGAATGTGCTGCACTTTCCCCTGGTTCCTTAAGGGGATGGCAGGCAGTAGTAAAGTGGGTAGGAAGGGGACAGATCACACAGGGAGAAGAGTAGTGAATTGAAACACAAGAAGTTGCAGGCCATGAACTGCTTGATGGGGCCAGAAACAGAGAAAAACCTTAGCAAAAAGAACAAGGAGGACACAAAGGCTCTCTTTAGGTAGTTTTTAGCAAGACCTTCATCCAATGAATTTATTTCTTAGGAGAGAAGGCACAGTTTGCTGATCAGCCTCCCAACTGGGCACCTAGCTACTTTGAAAAACTGCTTATGGTGATTGGCTGGTAAATTCACTTACTTGGTTCACACACACAAGGAAAAATACTGCTATCAGGAGAAAACTAAACAGGCAGAAGACCAGTCAACAGAGAGCTGGAGAACATTGTTGGAGTCAGCAAAATGAGATCAATGAACAGGAACACTGGAAACCCCTCTGGCTAACACAGCACTGAGTTCAAAAGGCAAATTGCTCCCTTTTTTTCTGAAGTTAAGAGGAAGGGGAGGCATACAGAGCCTAGAGGTTATGAAATGTCAATTCTCATGCACTGGGATGGGGGAGGTCATTCCTCAAGGTCCCCCTTGTACTCGGCTGGAGCAGAAACCAACTTGTGTGCAGGGCCAGGGACCTTGTCTGCTCTGTCTCCATGGACCAGAACAACAGATTGACCTGACCAAGGCTATAAAGCCACGTGAGTGCCTTGAGTAAAGGGTAGGATGTAGTGCTGTGTCTATGCCTGGGGGTCCTATAAGTGCTCAGGGTGCTCTGACTTACTTCCATCAGATGGAATGGATGGGGGAATTGTTGTCATTTGTCAGTGGACTTATATACGAGGTTTGAAAATGCTAAGCCTGCTACTGAAGAGAGAGTTTTCTGTAGGAAAGGGATCTAGTGAAAAATTCCTCCACTAACACCACAGCTAAGAGATCATTCAAGAGACCTTTGATTTGCATTTGCTGCACTTACTGCCAGAGCACTCAGATCCTGAAGGTGTGGATGCTTTCATTCAAGCACCAGGGGTCATTCTTGAGTTGGGGTAAAAGCAGTTTATCCCTAACGATTTGTATGCAGCTGTGCAAGTAACTGTGGATATCAACCAACATTTGGTTGGTGGGTGGAACACATACACATATTTTATTGCCACTAATTTGAGACAAGTGTGTTTCTAGGCTGAATGACTAATGTGTTAGGCAGGTCAGTGCTTGATCTCTCATAAATCATCATTGAGCTTTACCAGAGACAGCAGTAGAGGTCCTGTCCATATGCTTTTAATAAGCTCTAAATGGACTGGACATCTGACATCTGTTTATTTCTGAAATGTAAAGAAAAGCAATTCAGTCCTATCCATTAGAAGGAGATCCTTCAGCTCATTTTCTTTCTTCCTTGTGAATTCAGAAGGTAGAAATACGTGGGATGTGACAGGGTTCCTAGACAACAAACACCTCGTCATAGTGGAAAAAGATGAGACAGCCCAGGGAGTTAACTCTTCAAGGAATTATGGCTGAAATTTATGATGTCTTACCCATCTGAAATAAACTCATGTCACCTTCTGAGTTACTCTGGCTAAGGATCAGGCCCAAAACATTTGGATATTCTGTTCAGTTTTTACGCTATCTCTTCGAGGGTGAAAAGAAGGAGGTATTTTTTTCTCTCAGTCTTGTTCCCTGACTGTTTCTGATAATTGAATATGGATGGTTGTGTATAACAATAAGCAGGGGACAGTGGCTTGTATGTGCAGATAGCAGGGGAAGTAGGGCTGTCATTCTTGTTCCCCATGAAATGTGAAATTGTATGAATGTTGTGGAGCTTATGAGGGGTTGATATGTGTCTAAAACTTACAGTAAGCCCTTTTGGCTGCTCAGCTGGGCTTGTCTGGAGGAAAAACTGTAAATAGTGATGATCTTTTTTCCGTACTAATGGAACATTGTATTTTTAGGGATGTTGTTTGTTTGTTTTTCCCTCTCCTTAGTCCTTTGTTAGTCTTCTCTAAACATCTGTCTTATTGCAAAGGTTTCAACTGGAACTCCTGGCAACCTGGGGCTGGAATTCCCAAGCTGACATTGCTATCGACAACATTACATTTGGCCTGGACTGCTTCACTGATGGTGAGCCACAAATGTTGCAGAATCCCCCCAAAAATTTGGGTAGTGTAATTAGCATCTCACAGATCCAGGACACACGTTCTGTTCTCCCCACAGGGTGTGCATGGATCATTTGTGTCAGATTTTTCAGCACAATGCCATTTTATCTCAGACGTACTGAAGATTGCAAGGAGAGGCAATCTTACTCTGTGTCAGAGTCTCCCAGTGCTCTTTTTACTTTCTCTAAACTGGGATATTCTGTATCACATAGTTAAGACCCGTCTGTGTGTCTTGGCAAGAAACACTGGACTTATTCCTTAGCCCTAAATGGAAGGATTACATCACACTGTTTTAACACAGTCCCTGCTGATCTATGCACCCTGGTAATTGATAGGTGAAACAAATCTGTTGAAATCAAAGGGGAAAGTCACCATATTTTTGTGGAGAAAAGGGAGAAAATGAAGGAGTGAATTGACTCTCTGACAATAAAGTTTAGATTACTCCAACAAGTTTGTTTGAGTCTGTAAGGAGGTGCATTAGCTATCACTGACAGATATATAACAACTTTCCTTTGCTCCATTAATGTGAGTGTGGCTGACAACTATTCCAGAGAATAATTGAGCCAGTGCTACCCTTTGAAACATTTAGCAAGAGTTGTAGTGGATTTTCTTAGCAGACAAGGGGGAAAGAGTTAGATACTTGAACTATTTGCAAATATTAGAAATTGCCTTCTTTTGTTCCTGGGGAAAAGACATGCCCTGTTGCAAAGGAACTGGAAGATATGCAACACTTGAATGGTGACTTCTGCTGCAGACAAAATGTGGATTGGTGATACTGTGCCACTCTACATCAGAGATGTGCCAGTACGTCAGCATTTAGGATAATAACATGTCCCTGCAGTGGCTAGCTGTAGCCTAACATACCATATGGGAAGGCTTATGTTGAAATAGATGCATTAAAAGCTCATCAACAGAAGCCACTATTCCTTCCCATCCTTTTCTGGTTCAGTGTCCTGTTCTCTGTCCTTTTGTTCTATGGGCACTGAAACCACTCTTCTATAAAATGCTGAGTATACACAGTTTCACTTGAAATGCAGGGGAAAAGTTGATCCTTTATGGTGATTTCATTTTTTCACTCCAGCTCCCTAACAGCCCTCTCTCCCAAACACTTTGGAACCTGCATGCTTACAGTTTGTGTTGAAATCTTGAGGAAACTGAAGGGAGTGACTCCAGGTGCACTTGGCCAACTGATGTGCACCCAGCTGCTGGAGTTTACTGCCCTCATGGGAGCAGATAGATCCTCCAGTTTACCCACAGACATTTTGCTGGGAGTGGTGTAGGTACACATCCTTTGGCAAACAGGTGGGATGTAAATGCCCCTGCAGCAATGTTATCAGAGCTTGTCCATTAGACCACCCAGGTTACTCCTTATTTTCAATTGGGATAAATTGCACTGATGTCCAGGAGCAAGTGGCACTTACCCCATCTGAAGGCACGCCCCAGAGATGTGTGAGTCATGCAGAAGGAGCATATCAGGAAGGAAAGGTTTCTCGGAAGCCTCGCACTTGCAGCTGTTCCTTGAATCCTCTTTGCAAACTGACATTTTCTCGCCTCTGAAAGCAACCCCCTTGTATTTGTCTTCTCAGGACTTTAATTCAGTTAGGTTGCAGAGAAGCCCAGCAGCTCTGCTGTGTTTTCAGTAATGAAATTACTTCTCCCTGGCAAGGACAGGTTTCAGATGTCAGAGACAGAGCCAATTAAAATCCAAGCAGTGAATTCTTTTCATGAGGGCAGCAGGAAGGATGTATGGCAGGAAGGAAGGATTTGCCGCTTGCTAGGATGTAAATATTATTTTATCCAATATTTCAATCTTGTAGTTCAACTCTCTACAAAACCCAGCACTGAATAAAAGCACTGTTTTTGTATGCAAGATGGGAAAGAAGGTGAGGTTTTCCATATGCCTCAAAATACAGAGGAAAGGTTCAGTAAGATTTAAGAGAACAACTGAGCAGTGAGAGCAGCTCAAGAGACATCAATAAGGACAAAACCCAAACAGACCATTATTTGGATGGCAGCTCCTGGGCATTGACAGATGTTTTTCCCTGTGAAATAGCGAGGCGAAACCACATTTTGGCTTATACAATCACCTTGTGAAAGACAGTGTCACAGGCTGGATGGCATGTCTGGTTCATTGTGAGAACTTCAGGCAGACAGGCATAAAGATACTTCACATTTTCAGTGAACTAGTGCTTATATAGGGAGAGGTCTGAATTTTGAGTGTCTTAACACGAAAATGTGGACTGGTACAAGTAGAATGCTGATAGTTGAGTTGCCCTTCTCACTGCCTTTACTATTATCTTTTGGTGCTCTAAGCATTGTATTGTTCCAATTAAGATCACAGGTCTGTGGTCTATCAAACTCTATTGCCCTGGCCTAGAAATTGCATTTCAGTCTGTGCATCATTTGCAATTTCCCAGAAGATTGCTTTATAAACAGCAAGATTTTCCAAAGAGAGCTTTTGTATAGATAATTTCTACTTCTTGATTTTAGAGTCCCTGACCCAGCAAAGTCTGATTTCCAGGAGTACTGCAACCAGCGTTAGTAAGGTGAGATCTCTGAGGAGACCATTCACACCTTGAGGATCCTGTGAGGCATCTTACTCTGATTAATCTCAGCCACCAGATCTCTATCTCTATTTTCACTACAGTTACAGAGACATTGAAGCAGTGAAGGAGTGAATTACTTTAGCTGTCTGCAGAAGATGCCCTCTCTTTCTCCTTTACACTTCCCTCTGTCTCTTTTCAATGAGGAAATCAATGTTAGCTAAAACCTGGAGAAAGGAAGTCTGTGCCCTTTGCATTCTTTGGATATAGATACACCTTAATATGAATTCATTCTTGTTCCCTTCCATTCAATCTACAGTCAACACGTTGGCTGTTAGAAGAGGAAGTGGAAACTAAAATAGACTGGAGCACCAGCCCCTGGGTCCTAGGTTTGTAGAAAATGCCACCTTAGAAGTTTGTGTCTGACAGTGCATAAAACATCAGCCTTTAAAGCATTAACAGCTCATGTGGAGAGGGCAATGCTCAGCCTGTGTTGCAGTTTGTCTGCTGCTTAGTACAGAGGAGACAGAAAGTTTCTTCTGGAAAGTAAGGGTTTGAGACTTTGGGGAAGGAGGAAAGACTGTTTGGAAATGAGGCATTGCCTTAGGACACTCAGTTGGGATGCCACAAAAAAATCCATGCAGACACACAGATGAACTCTCTGTTTCAGATAGTGATTTACATTCCTTTGCTCTGGCAAACATAACCAGACTTCTTGTGCATCACTAAGTATCTGAAGCTGCTGTGACCTTTGGAATTTGTAATTCAGTGCAGGCCTCGGGGAGCATCTTTTCTGGCCATGCATTGTGTTTTTCATTCTGTTTTCCTCCTTGAATTTGATTAATTTCATTTGTTTTGGGTTAATTTCATTTTTCCCTGGCTTGACAACTTCATCCATTGAAGTTCTCCATCTCAATATGAACAGAGTGTGTCAGTACAAAGCTTTCTTTTATTTGCATGCATCAATGTGCTTTCAGTCAGACCTGGGTGGAATATTCTCAAGAGTAAAAGCTCAGCAAGGTCTCCATGCTTCAATTAGTAATTTGGCCTTTCTGACACAGCTAACAAGGGTGTTAATTATTGCTATTTTGAGCAGTGGCTTTGTGGCAGAGATAATTGTCCATCTGGAACTGAGTGAGGCTCTTTTCAGTAGAGCATCAGACAGCTGTTAGATTCTCACAACTGGAACAAATTGAAATATTTCTAATGTTTTTCAATGGATGAAAACTGTTCAGTATTAAATTAACTGAGGGCTCACAAAATGGAAAGAAGCCTGTCTTTTTCTTAGAGATTTTCCAATCAAAAATCTGCATAAAAATGTGTAATTTAACTATTGAAACAGGATGCTTGCAGATTATGAGGCAAGAGTTCATTATTACTTTTTCCTGTTGTAGGACAGCATTGTTGTGGTGTTCTCAATGCATTCAGATGTTTTGGATCAGCAATTAATTTGAAATTCTTCCTCTCTGAGAAAGGGCTGGTTTTCAAAGGCCTATCCTAGTGGTCAGAAATGTATGGTTTTGCTCTGTGGCTTTCAAAAATGTTCATCCAAAGATTTACGGCTCGTGTCAAGGGTATGTTTCTGTTTCTTAACTGTGTATGTTAGTGAGGCACGTAATTTTATTTAGTTAGTTATTCTCCAAGGGAGCTCTCAGGTGCTCAAAGTTGGTTACTGAGGTGGGAGTGATCTGTTAAGCTGGGTTACCTGCCATGACACTATTCAGAACCAAAGGCAGTGACTTTTGTCACCACTCTCCTTTACACCTCCAGTCATTTGACTGTCCAGTATTGTCACCTGCCTGTTTGACCAGCAGAACATCAACACCTGGTATCTGTTCTCGCACACTACATTTTTCTTAAAATCTCATGTATTCACAACTAGAGGAAATTGCAGACCAAGGAGCTTATCCTGCATGGGATAACATGGAGAGTCTCTGTTCATGTGAAGACCCACTGCCTTCAGCACAGATACAGGTAGCTAACCTAAGACATGGGCTCAAAAGAGTAATGTAAAATTATGACCATTCAAAACACCTTTTCTACCCAAGGTAATATTTACTTATCATAACCAAATGGTTGTACTTAATTAATTCATGTCATATTTAAATTTTCCATCCCTCTTTTCTACCATCCTCCCGCCTCTTTCCTCTATTCTACAAACTCTTACAGGAAGACAACCAAATCATTTTGGTGGGAAACGCCAGTACCCACGGGAGATTAGTATCCTGGATGAGCATCTTCTGAACCCCCTGGAAGAGCCCTCCCTCCCAGGTACATGCTTTAGTACTGAAATCCTGTCTCTTGGCTATAAAAGTTGGCTCCCTTCCTGTCTGTTGTGTGTGATCTTCCTGCTCTACAGCAACGAGGCAACTATTCATAATCCATGCCAAAGATGTGGAGGCTGTGTCAGGTAGGCTCTGTTTGGCTGTAGGGAAGCAGCTTGCTGGAGCCCAGCTCACCATCTCTGAAATGGCAGGTCCTCTTTAAAGAAAAGCAGAATCTCTTCAAGTGAAAACAGAAGCTGCATGACTTAGATTCGGAGTGCACGGAAAGGCAGCTTAGGAACAAAAGGTCCAGACCTGTACAGAAAGTTGGGAATAGAAAGAGTGCTGAGCACTGAAGCTGATTAAAATGAGTGTAGAATAGTGGCATAAAGATGAAAATCCAGGGTGAAGTGAGGATGAGGAAATCCACTGAAGAGAAAAACTGGATGAGAAAGTCGGAGAACAGGGAACACTCAGGACTAATTTAATAACAGTGGTAGAGATTGCCACTCTGGAGTACAGACAAGAGCTGTGTGGGTGAGAAGAGCTGTCTAAATGAGAAGGTGAGGAGGAGAGGTTTTCTTGAGGCTGTTTTGCGGCCAACAAATACAAGTGTGTGACTGTACCAGCTCCTGAAGGCTGGAATGTCCACCTGGAACACGACAATCTGTGCTGCTGTCTGTTCCCAGTAGCTCAGGGGAATGCTGTAATGCAGCTGAAACTCATACTGCATTGATCCATCTGCATGTTCACAGGATGATGTCTGTTGGGGATAGTTTTTCTTGCCTTTTCCTTTAAACAAGATTGGAATTTTTCTTTTAAAAGTTGGTAATTTTTACCTCTATTTTAGTCATTCAGCTCTTGAGCAGTTCTACTTTTGACCCTGGCAGTTCTAGTTTTGACCCTGGCTTTTGTGCACAAACTGCATCACGCAGTTTTTAGATACATTACTGAAAAGTTTTGTTCTTAGGCTTCATCTGATTCAGTGGAGAAGATGGATTTGTTTGGGTCTTAGAAAATGATTGTGAAATAGAGGATAGCCTTATCTGCTGCAGTGTTGTAGAAACAAAAGCATAATGCTTAATGAGAACCAGGAAAGAAATTGCTTGGGGAAGAAGGGTCCCTACAGATGGTAGGAAGAGGCTGTTCCCTGGATGTTTCTGCTGCCACAGGCTTCTTTTGCAAGCCTGAGAGAAGTCCCTTAAAACTTTCACTGTGTTTCATAAATGGTCACTAGTTGTAATGACAGATGTTTTCAACCCTTGTCTCCGTGTACCCGGTTTAGTTCTCACTTGGAACGTTGAACATCTTATTGCTTCAGCCTGGCACTGAGAAAAGGAATTTGATCATGTCTGTGAGACACTTGGATAGACCCCTTCTTAGAAGTTCAGTCCCTCTTCCCTTTTCCTCTCCCCCCTCACAGCCAATTGAGAAAGCTTATCTTCAGCCCATGATTTATCAAATAGTGTGCAGGAAATAAGGTGAGAGAGGAGAAAAGCAAGCAGTGGCCATAACAAAGCAGTAGTTGTGCTATGACTAGAAGAATGTGGTAATAATGTAAGTACTGAGAAATACAGGGAAGCTCACATCTGACTCAACTCTTGCTGTTTTGGTCACAGGGGACACAACTGTTGTTCTGTGGTGGTTCTCAACGTGTGGTGCCAGTGGTCCCCGTGGGCCAACTCAAGCTCAGTGTGACAGTGCCTACAAGAACAGCAATGTGTCGGTGACTGTGGAGAAGGAGGGCAGGCTTCGGGGAGTGCAAGTCTGGAGAGTGCCAGCCACAAACAGATACAGGTGAGGATCAGTGTGTGCTGGGGGGGCAGCCACCTCCCACTGCTTTTTGTTTGTGGAGTTTCAACAAGCACTAGTGTGAGACCACCTCTACTGAGTGGGTGGAGGGGACAGTGGAGAAATAGGAATGATAGCTGTTAGGATGTATATCTGAGCTACTGGGAAGCATGGGAGGGTGAGCTTTGACATAGAAGAGATCAGAAGAGGAGTGAGACTGGACATGCAGTCAAGTAGAAGTGCTGCCATCATCTCAGTCCTGTAACCTTAGACTTCTGGAGTGGGCTATACCAGCTCATGCTGTTTGCTCCAGCAGTCTCTGTTTCCAGCACTCAGGGGAGGGTTGGTCCTCCTGTGCAACCTACCTGCATGAGTCTCAGACAAAGAATAACCACAAGCTGCTACAGCAGGGGAGCCTGCTCTGGAGAAAGGTCTGTTTGGAAGTGAAGGCTGGGTAGACCTTGCAGATGGATTTACTTTGGGGGTGAGAAGTGCTAGAGATGTTTCTTCAATTATTTATTTTGTCTTTCAGGATTTCTGCCTATGGAGCAGCTGGGGGGAAGGGAGCCAAAAACCACAATAAGAGGTCCCACGGGGTCTTCATCTCAGCTACCTTCCACCTGGAGAAAGATGAGCTGCTGTACATCTTAGTGGGGCAGCAGGGGGAGGATGCCTGCCCTGGGGTGAGGGCCATGAAGCACATGTGGGCAGAGACCTTGCAGATACTATTCAGTGGGTGGCTTGGGGTTTGGTGATAAAAGATAGAAATCCCAGAATCCAGCAATGAAGTACAGTCAGGAGACAGGAAAAAGCCAATAAAAGAAGTTAGAAAGAATCTCAAAACAGATATAAAGAACACTGAAAAGAAAAACAATCCCAAAATGCACAAAAAAATATGAAGCCTACAGAAACTTTGCTTTAAGCTCCTGGTGATTGAAATAAGTTCATTATCAGCTCTCTTGTGCTTATTTTAAGCAGGAAGCTCATAGGCAAGTGATGTGCTCCCTTTCTTGTTTTTCCACAGCTTAGGTTTTTTTTCCATCTGCCAGGATTTTCAGAAAATTTACTATTATTTATGGAAGCTTCCAGCAGTGTTGTGGCTGCACTGTGTTGCATATTCTCTTAGCTTAGAGACTAAAGTCTGGATCTAAAGCCTACCAAAACCAGTGAGAATCTTCCACTAACTCCAGAGGCCCCCAGAGCAGGGTTTTGTGATGACAAAAACACTAATGAGAAATGGAACCTGGTGACATGAACACTTGTATATGTGTCCTCTAAATGCTAGACCAAATGATCTGAAAGTTGTTTTGTCACTCAGGCTCAAGATCTACAACTTTTCAGCATCAGTTTTTGATACTGCCTTGTTGCAGAGATGCTGTCAACCCCTGCCCAGGAAACAAAGCTGAGGGGTTTTTTCCCCACAGACTGGTGTGTTTGGAGATGCATAAACTATTCCTGTAGGCATTTGAAGTTACTGTTTACTTTCTCACAGGATATGATGTCTTACCCAGATGCTGCAAACTCTAAACTCACTTTTTCTTCACTTTATATAGTACAAGAATTGTATCTATTTAAATAAAAGATACGTTTGTGTATATGCATTTCCCTTTTCAGTGCATTCTCTGGTCTTAGATCGTAATCTGAAAAGTTGTCCATTAATCTTTTGCATTTCATCATTTGTTCTCCAAATTGCAAATTATAACCCAGCACTATCTCCCTTTGGCAGGTGCTACTGGAGAAAGCTGCAGTTAATTTTTCCCCACTTCCAAAGCCCAGCTTTCTTTGGCTTTGGAAATTGTGATGAGTCTGTATATTGGGTGACTAATGTTTGTTTTTCTTTCTCTGGAGAAGTTCTGCAGCTCTAAACCTGGATTCTCTCTCCTCAGATTTACCCCAGTTGTTTTTCTCTGGTCTTCATCTACCTTGCCATCTTTTGTTCTCCTGTTTAAATTAACCAGACAAGTTGCTTCACCATCTAACAAAGGCCATGCACCATCACTAATAGAACCGAGGACTTTCTCCCTCTGTCAATTTTGAATCAATCTCAGTCTTGGGATGAGGTGCAATGGGCAGAAAATGGAACATGGTCCACCAGAATGTGATGAAGAACATCTTAGCTGTGAGGGTGACTGAGAACAGGAACAGGTTTCCCAGAGAGATTGTAGAGTCTCCTTCTCTGGAGATAGTCAAAAGCCATCTGGACCCAATCCTGAGTTACACACTCCAGGGAAGTCTGCTTGAGCAGCGGGGTTGGACTGACTCGATGATCTCCAGTGGTCACTTCCAGCTTTCCCCATTTTGTGATTCTGCCTGAATGAGAGGACACAGGCAGTAAGACTGGTGCAGGAATAGCAACTTGGTCTACAAATTACTCTTCTAAGATGTACCAATAGATTATTCTCAACTATGTGTGGGTCACCTTTGCTTCATGCCTTTATCTCCTTGAGAAATAAACTGTAAATGTGTCAGTAAGAAAACTCTCAGAATTAATCCATAATCCAAAATATTTAAATGTTTCTGGTTCTAAGAAGTCTAAATATGCAAAGCAATAATTATGTGACATTAATAATGAGTTATTACATTTTTTCCTGTATGCATCTTAATTTTCATTTGCATGTGTAATGTGAGTTTGCAAATCAGAAGTTACAGACAGATCTATCCCTCAGCTGTCGGTCCTAATAGAAAAGGTCACTTTCTACAAAGATAATCTACATACTGGTTTATACATGTCTAATATACATGTCAAGCATTATGACATTATTATACTGAAATACAAAGACAAGTCCCAAGAGTTGGATTTTGCTGATATCTGAGTCCATTTCTTGTCTCCTTTCAGGGCAATCCTGAAACCCAGAAGATCTGCTTAGGGGAGTCATCTCTCATTGAAGAAGATTACAAAAAAAAAAGGGACCTGAAGGAATGGGCTGGAGGAGGTGGGGGTGGAGGAGGAGCAACATACATATTTAGAGTAAGTATTTCCTCTTTGCATCCTGCCTGAGCAGTGCCCAGCAGAGCAACTAGATCTCCTTGTCAGTCATGGAATATGATAAACTGTTATTTTTAAAAAAGATTATGAAAAATGAATCTTCCTCTTCTGCCTCTCTCTTCCTCTTCTCTTTCTGCCTCTCTTTGGTTTTCGTCTTTTTAGTTGTTCATCTCTTTTCATATCCTTGTTAGTATTTATCATTGTCACTAGGCTAGCTGAACTGGTTCCTCAGTCCTCAACAGCTCAGATGTGGGAATTACACCAGGATCCCATGTTAATGTTGGCAGCAATCCTGAAAAAAAAGAATCACAAAACCTTGATGTTCAGTTAAACAGTTACTTTTGTACTCAGGAACATGATGTGAAATATTTTTGTAATGATTCTATGGTACAAGCAGTAGCATTGCCCTGGCCTTGGGCCATTCTTCTTTGGGGTGCTTTCATGATCTTTGCTAAGTTTGTGTGAGTTCATATATCCAAGGGATGTGAAGTTTTTCTGATGTTTGCTGGGGGGTTTTCCAGCAGAAGGATGGGATTTTCGAACCTTTGCTCATCGCAGCAGGAGGAGGAGGAAAAGCCTACCTGATGGCACAGGACAACTCCCTGGATGATGTACCCCTGGAGCAATTTGAGAACAGCACAGCAGTACCTGGAGTCAGTGGGAGGACTGGGGCAGCAGGTGAGACTAAAACCACACGAGGTCTGAATCAGGTGGCTGAATACACCCGTTCTCCTGCAGCATGAAGGGCTTTTTTTTTCACTCTTTTTGAATTTTTCTGTGGCAGTAGTTTTTAGAAATATGCTAGTAGTCTGTAAGGGATGTCTTCTTATATGTTATGTCACTAGATAAAAAGAGAATGCACAGGACAGGTGATGAGGGCTCCAGTAGAGGCAATTCCATCGGAGGACTCCTCTCTTCTATAAACTGAACCAGTGAAAATGATGTTTAGGGAATGGAGCCCACTCCTTCACACTGTAACAATGGCCTTTGAAGAGAAGACATTTTCCTCTTACTCCCCATGAACCCTAACAACAATTCTATTATGAGAATTATACCAGAAATGGAAGCTTATTTATAATCTTGTGATAGCAGTGCCTAGAATCCATTCCTAAGAGAAAAAAAAATCTGGTGGTTGTCTATCTCATTCTGTAGTAGGCTTACAGAGAGGCCACTAAAATGGGATGTAGAAATCCAATTTATTATTATTTCCCTGGGGAACTCAGCATCTTACATGGCTGACTGCCCTAACCAGTGATCCTGAAGGGGGGTGGTAGGCTCGTTATTTTCTTAACACCACAGGAAATTGGTGCTGAGGTATTGGTTTATGCAGCACATACCACAGGCTGTGCATTGGATTTTGTGTTTGGTACTGCCCATGACAGCAATATACAGCTTGTCTGTATATTCTTTTAAACTTCAAGGTTTACCTTGAACTAGGCACTTAAGAAATTAATAAGGGTTCATCTCTGTCTCTCTGCAAAACATCTCTGCTCCTGCTTCTCTCACCTGTTCTTGGTTTTTTTCACACTCTCTGACTGAAGGTGGAGGTGGCGGCTGGCAAGATGAGAGTCTGCTCCCTCAGGCTGGGAAGTCCCTTCTGGAAGGTGGAGAAGGAGGCCAAGCTTGTCCCCAAGCTCTAGCCAAGCTCCAGTGGACAACCTCCGGTGGTTTTGGTGGAGGAGGAGGAGCTTGTACTTCTGGGGGAGGAGGCGGAGGGTACAGAGGTAAGGCAATAGTCATGGTGCCTAATTTTGTGCCCTTCAGAGCACCTGCAGGTCAGGGATTGTGCTCTTAGTCCAGAGGTGCACGGCTGCAGAAGGTGAGGCACAGATACTTCAGGCTGAGCAGTATGAAACCCACCCTGCTCTCCACCATCACTCTATAACTGGGGAAATCAAGGTTATAAAAGTGTTCCTATGTGATTTAATATTTGGAAGGTGTGATGAATCACCCCTTCACCCATTCCCAAGTTACCCATGGATAATGTTCCATTTCTTTTTTCTGTTCAAAACAAATACATTTTTACCTTGCTGAACTGAGAAATCTCATTAGATAAAGTCACTTCACTCATATTGCTGCTGACTGGGTCAAGTGAGGGTTTGACATTAGATGAGCCAATGTCACTGGAAGGTTGCAGAGTGACCCCAGGTGATAAAGGGAATGAATGAAACTCTTCAGAGACATCACATGTTTTGCAGCTTGCAGCACTGCTCAGCTAGCCATACTCTTCTCTCCCCAGGGGGACATGCCTCTGATAGTGATGATATCACAGCTGGTGGGCAGGATGGCATCTCTTTTGTGAACCCCATAGGAGAGATCTTCTTGCATCCTTTGGCAGGTACAATATGGTTCTTATTCTAATTTCTTTTCTTCCTCCTTTTTCCTTCTTCCTCTCTGTTTCCTCTTTCCTCCTCCCTCTTCTCCTGTCTTTGTTTTCTATTCATTTCATTAAAGCTTATTTCATGCTGCAGGTCAGATCCTTAGCTCATTAGTCATTTAGTCATTTCTTTAAATATTTCCATAGTGCTGTGGGACCTTTTTTCTCTCAATCTCTAAACCAGGAGAGACACCAGTCATCAGGTTCAACTGCACATCCTCAGTCCCCGACTTTTCCAGTTCAATTCACTTCAAGGCCTCTCTGTTTGCTTAAGGAACCAAATATCTTCTTCCCTACTGATCCCCATAAGGCTTCTGACATGTCCACACTGTGTTGGACTATCTGCTCTCCTGCAGAGAAGGAGAGAAGTTGTAGGTACCTACTGGGTTTTGTTTTGTTTTTTACCTTACTGGAGCAAGATAGGAAAACTGAACTAAGCCCACCTGTTGTGTCTGATTCCTTGTTCAGCTGTGGAGAGTCATGGTGAGGTGGAGGTTCAGATCTACCTTAACTGCAGCCACTGCCACTCAGACAGCTGCAAGCGGGACCCTGACACCAACCTGCCAGTCTGCCAGTGTGAGATGGGGGCTGTGCTGGCCAACGACAATGTCACCTGCACTGGTAAGTTAAGGAGTTTTAGCCTCCTTGGTTAACATCTCTGTCCTTTATATCATATCTCCTTCTGGCTTTTTTGATGTTCCATTCCCAAGTTACAACTAGTGGCTCCAGTGGACAAGGTGTTGTGAGAAATGTCACAATGTGAGAAACGTAGGACTGAAAATTCCTGCTGACCTTTGTTTACATGCTGAGCTGCATCTCTGCCACCATCTCCAACATCCACATTTGGATTAGGCAGGAGGCAAAATATCTGTAAAGAGACGTGGTGTGAATTTCCTGAATGGGCTCAGTGTATCAGATATTTAAGCATAAATACCTCTCCAGGATAATGTACCACCTACTGCTGAGTTATTTAAGCCACAAATTGCTTCCTTCCACAGCAGTTTCCCACTGTGCCTGTCAGCTGATGCCTTGTACTCACAGTTATTTCCTTTCACAGTCTCTTGGAGCTCCAAAACATCAAGACTGTAGACATTTTCAACAAATGAAAACTAGTGATGTTACCCATTTATAGAAAACTGAAGAATAGATAAGAAATCTGTGTTTTATCAGTTTGTGTTCTATCTTCACAATTCTTTAAAAATTATTTAGGTACTTTTTCAACCTTCAGGGCTATAGAGGGATTTGCTGTAATTTTTTTAAGATGCTCTGACCGTGATCTCTGTACTGTTTTCTGAAATGTAAGCAACATTCAGAGGGATGCTTTACAGCAGCTCTTGCTGTTTTTTGATTAATGCACCTCTCTTTTTATTCTTCCAGTGCCCCAGGGTCCTATACCAGAGGGACAGCTGCCTCTCCCCCTCCTCTTAGCTGTGGTGTCTGTGATTGTGGTGCTTGGAATGATCCTCACTTGTGGCAGCCTGTCTATCAGTAAGATACAGTTACTCCTTATCACCCTTTGACCTGGCTTTTTCCTGTTAAATTAGACAAGAGGAGACCACCTGGCCATCTGCCACTGCTTTCAATACTTGGAGCCAAAGAGTTGTGGTCTCCCAAGTGGACCGGGGGAACAGGGGGAAAAAAAAGTGATAGAAAACATCATCACCCACAATCAGGAACAAGCATAGTCCCAAAGGGTAAGGACTGCTCTTCCCTGGTTCTTGCCACAGAGCAAAAGCTGGGAAAGCCTTCTTAGCAGGTGTTTCTATAGCAGCCACTGCAATATCAGATGAAATTATAATCTGTAATTAAATATATAATTCATTCAGGGAAATGGTTTGACTTTTGGGACTTGATGTCAGCAAGATGTCTTGTGGAGCACTCTTCCTCAGCCAATGTACAAAGCAGGATAGGAAACCTAAGGTGCTCCCAGGTGATTAGGTGCTTGCAGGAATAAGACTGTTTGCATACCCAAATCTATCCGTATCTAAATCACTGAAGACTGTAGAGAAGAGTACGATACTGGCAAGCCAGAGATGTTTCTGGACCATTTATAATTATGGGGGTGGTGTAATTCTGTTCCATGTGGCTAGCGTTATCTTTTCTGTCCAGTTGTAAATTCTGTTTGTGCATTTTTATGCATCTCCCCACCTGCAGTTTATCACCTGAAGAAGCAGCAGCTGGAAGGATCCAGAGCACGACTGCAGAGCCCAGAATACAAACTGAGCAAAATCCGTACGTCTGTCATCATGACCGATTACAACCCCAACTACTGCTTTGCGGGGAAGGCCGCCACTCTGAGCGAGCTGAAGGAGATCCCACGGAAGAACATCTCTCTGCTTCGGTGAGAAAGCAAGGGCCACCCACCTCTCTGGCTAGCTGCAAAGCACCCAGTCCAAGGCAGCCAAAACACAACAGATGCAATACCTGCTATGTTCTCTAAGATAATTTGATTCCATGAAGTCCTCAAGCAGAAGTATTAGGTCATGAGTCTCCTGTTCCATGTTCCCACACATAGGTATTTCACCTCTACTGTGGTTGTGTTTTTATTGCACTTGCCTCCTGGCCATAGCTCCTTTCCAAATCCATACCAGTATGTCTGCCTCAGCATTTCATAGCAAAATGAAATTTCCTGTCACAAAGAGATACATGCTAAGTTGCTCCTCAACCTCCAGATAATACTGATCAAAGTTATATAAACTTTAGAAGGAACAATTTGATCATTCTTATGTCTTATACAGTCTCCTGAGGGCATCAGTCTGCAGTTGCTTTATTCTATTTTTCTTCATTTTTCTCATCTTGCTTTTGCCCTACTTGGTAATAGACCCTAGGATTGAGCAGGCCTATTTTTTGTTCAGAACCATCAAGGATCCAACCTCCCTTTTTTAGTGACAGTGACGGAAAATATTGATAAGTTATTTTCAGAAGCTTTGAGATGAAATCAAAACTCTGTTTTTGATTTGTCTTGGACTAGATGAAAAGAAGGGCTTGGCCAGCTCTGGATCCAAGGACATAACATCTGTTCCCTCTCCTCTTTTCTTGCAGGGCACTAGGACATGGTGCATTTGGTGAGGTTTATGAGGGAACTGTGGTAGGCATTGCAGGGGATCCCAACCCTCTACAAGTGGCTATCAAGGTCAGTACCCACAAATTTCTAATACAGCAATAATTACCCATAAGAGCTGTATTCTCTTATCCCTATTCCCGCTGGAAATGCATGTGTCTCACATGTATAATGGCATATGCCCATGTGTGATGCAGGCTTGGACACATTGCTGCAACCAGGCACTATCAGCTTTGATTTGAGGGCTTTCTCACAAGTTTTCCACATGATGTATTTAAAATCACTTACTTCCCTTTATACTGAGAGTATGCTTTCCTACTGAATGTGAAATTTTCAGGTAGTCTTTTGATATTGCACAGTGTTAAAGATGCTGTTGTGAATATATATTGTGATTTCACACTGATTTCTCTGTCATTAATGGCAAGAGACAACAGGCTGGTTTTCTCTGAAATTACTGCCGTTGCATCAGGATTTGTCATTTACTCACTCATGAAGTTAAGGGTACTCATAGTCTGCTTCTGGTACTTTAGAAGCTTGTGACTCAGTACCAAATCTACTCCTAAGAGTTCAACTCAAGATCATAGCCTTCATAATTAAAAAAAGTTCTACCGTTATTCACCCTGTCTTTAATGTTATGAACTTCCCTCTGCCACTGTATAAATGTGGGTGAAAACCCAGGACACGAATAAGCAGTTGGAACTTCCCGACTCAGTTTCACTATCCAGACTGGAAGAAGCACCAGAGCACAGTGGCAAACAGAAGGAGATCAGCATGTTGTTCATTTGTGGTAATCCAGTTCATTGTATCAGCAGAAGATGTTGTCCAAATCTTCTGGTGGGAAAGAAAGCTACAGGGGCACAAGACACAAGTATTTACATCAAGTCACTGTATGTGTCATAGGACATGTGCTGCAATGTGGACACAAAGAAACAGGAGAATAAATAGGAATTGTAATTTTAAAGACCTTTCTAGGTTTGTAAATGCCCACTTAGTATTTTTCCTAATGTGCACCTGAAGCTATTTTTGCTCCAGAATTGTGCATAGAGTTCAATTCACACAAAATAAATCTTCAAGCATGTCACCGGTTTCCTCTCCTGACTTTAACTAGCAAATGGGTCACATGCAGTGCAACAAACTGGGCACCGAAAGGACAAGCCCCTGCTCTTAGATTCCTGAACTGATTTACATGTTACATGCTCATCCTTTTCTTTTTTCCCTTTTCTCTCTGGTGGTGACACAAATATTCTCAATTCTTTGGTGGGATGGCCCTCGCTGCCTTTACCTCTCAACAGACCCTGCCAGAAGTCTGCTCTGAGCAGGATGAGATGGATTTCCTGATGGAAGCATTGATTATCAGGTATAGTTTAAAGGTTTTTTTACTGATGGTGAGCATGGGGAAAAAGAGTAATGAAGGTAATCATAGAATCATTTATCCCCTTGCCTGTGTTCAGAAAAGAAGTTTAGTCTTGTTTTTCACCAGATGGCATTTTGGTAGCATGTAAGGTACTACTTGTTCATCTCAAACAAGATAACTGAGGCTCTTTTGTTGCCTGTCTCTGGTGCTTTAATGCCAGTAGGCAAATTGGCTTCACACAGCAGAGGGCTGGAGAAGAGAATCAGAAGGACAAGAAGGCTCATGGTTGAGATAAAAACAGTTTAATAGGTAAAGCAAAATCTGTGTGAGCAAGCCAAGCAGTGCTGAAGAATTCATTCCCTACTCCCCATGAGCATGGATGTGTTGAGCCAACCCAGGAAAGCAGGACTCCTGGGATGGCTGAACACATTTAATAATCATGAAAACTTTTCATAATCATGCACAGCAGCTACTTGGGAAGACAAATGCCAAAATCTAATGGACCCTTTCCCCTCCTCCTCTTTGTTTCCCATATGGGATGTCCCTTTGGTCAGCTGGAGCCAGCTCTCCTGGCTGTGTCCCCTCACAACCTCCTGTCCTCACAGCCTTCTCGCTGCGGGGGAGGAGTGAGTGTGTGAAAAACCTTAATGCTGTGTAAGCACTGCTCTGCAGCAGCTAAAATATCAATGTGTTATCAACACTGTTTTGATCACAAATACAAAATATAGCACCATATGAGCTACTGTGAGGAAAATTAACTCTATCCCACCCAAAAATCATTACAATTTAACAAAAACTGGTGTTGATTGGTTTTGCTGGTCCTGTTCAAAGGACGAAGAAGGTACAGCATTTTTGTACAAACATGTTCTACATTTGATTTGATGTTTTTGTAAGCTTGACAGAACCCTTATAAGGTCTGATCTGCATGACCCTCTGACAGTGAATTACAAGATCTATAAAACCATTTTTTAAAAAATAACAGACAGCTCCTTCTATTACTATCTGTACTTTAGGTATTCCAACCTTAGAATTTACTTCATTAACAGAAATCCATAATCTTAAAACAATATTAGGATCAAGGATGACTTTAAAATAGTAGCATAGTCGAGGTTGATTGTGAGTATTTGGAATTAATACATTTTGCATTTGTGTAATGTGAAGTTCCTCTTCTCATTGTCTGGCCCAGCTCATACTTTGATGCTGGTTTTCTGGTATTAAAGCATGAATCTCATGACATAGTGCCACTCCCTACAGTCTGCAACAAATTTGGTAGCTCAACAGGAGGTAACACTGATGTATGTTTTTTTAAAGAGCAATTTTAATCAATTAAGGAGTGCCTTGATTCACTTAGCAGCACGACTCTTTCTCTTCCCCAACTTCCTTTCTATTTTTAGTTCCTTTATAATCCAGGTAATCATTATCTAAGGGAAGAGGCTGCTGTCTAATGACTGAGTCTTACTGTGCTTCGTGACAACCCCAGCTTCCTTTTGTAAAAAGCAGAATCACATAAGCAGCTGCTGCAGTAGGTGTTAGCTGAGTCCCTCTGGCAGACTAAACACTGAACTGAGTCCCCCAAGTTAGACATCTTTGTCTAAAATAACCAATGCTGAATTAAAATCCCTACCAGCCAGGACTTTGTATCACAAATGTCAATGAAATTCGCATGCTTAACTTTCTTATCCCCCTCATGCCACTCTCACCTTTCAGTCAGTGTGTCCATTAAATTCTGTCTTCACAGACAGAAGGTTCTGCTTTGCTTTTAGTTTTTCACACCTTCTGTTGAAGGCTTTTCATGGGCAAAGCCAGGCATAACCCTGTTCTTGGGGCTGTCGTAACCAGAGAGGCATTTTGGTATGGCTGAAGATTTTTTGGTAACCGCATCAGGATTTGCTTCAGTCCGGATTGTCGAATGTGAAGGCACAATGAGAATGGATGGATGTTGGCCTAGTACTAATGCTGTGTTTCTCTTCCTTGGCTTTCAGTAAGTTCAATCACCAAAATATTGTGCAGTGCATTGGTGTCAGCCTACAGACACTGCCTCGCTTCATTCTGCTGGAGCTCATGGCTGGAGGAGACATGAAGAGCTTTCTTCGGCAGAACCGACCCAGGATGGTGAGAGAACTTCCCTGTGAGGCTTGTGGTTGATTTTAGCTTGTCTGTTTTTATGTTTTTATCAACTGGATAAAGGCACTGAAGCCAAGCTAGGCTGTGTGCGTGTCCCAGCTCCCACAGACATCCAGATACCTGTGTCTATTTGCTTGATGTCAGTGACACAAAATCAAAGCAGGGCCAGAAACTCCAGTCTATTAGTAACTGAGGAGGTAAAATCCTGTCCTGCCATTCTAGACTTCTCTGTCAATTAGACTGTGAATAATTGGTCTTTTTTTTTTCAATACCTGCTTTGTTTTCAGTGTACTGTGATGGCACATGAGGAGCTAAATTATTGTCAGAATTCGTAGCACTAAGTCCTCAGCAAGTGTGCATTGGCACCATATGGAGAGGCACAAATTCATACCAGTTGAAGAGCTGAGCCTAATTTATTTGATATGTCTCACGTTTTGATTAGCAGTATAGCAATTTTTTCTCTCCCTTCCTGAGAGGAATAAAGAAGTTCCTAGAGAAAAACTGACAAAAATTTTCCCATGGAGAACTATGTAATGGGGGTGAGAATAAGCATGGCTCCTGGAAGAAGTCTCCTTTATTGTTCTTAGGGAAGTGCAGATGGTGAAGGGTTAGTACCAGTTCTGGAGTCTTGTTGTAAAGCATCCTTCCTTGCATGCTGTTCCTGAGGGTAATCACTGCTCTTCTACCAGGACAGATAAGCTGATGAATGCTGATGTTGGTGTAAAGATGTGCACTTGTGCATCTTTACCCTTTCTCTGTCTCTTGTTCATGCACTAATTTCTATTGATAATTTATTGACTTGCTCTTTAAAAGTGGGTGCTTTTTTGTTTTCTCTTCTATCTCACCTTTTAAACCCGCTTGTCTTTTGATTTCACATAACACAGTAGGGAACAGTTCTCTCCCATCCCCTTTAACAGACTATTCACACCAGGCCATCAGTCTCTTGCCAGCTTGCACTTCTGTATGATGCTCAAGAGAGGCAAAATCTTCTGAAAGTTTTTGGGGTTAAATAAGAGTTTACTCATTTTCTAACTCTTTGCTTTGATCTGCCTAATGTTCCTCTTTGCTCCTGACTCATTTAACCCTTCCCTCATCCTGTATATATGTCTCTCCCCTTCCCTTCTTCTGTCCTTTTCTGGTTGTCCCCTGCCTGAATTATATTCTTCTACTTCACTATCCTTCCCTTACCATTTAATGTCCTTTTCCAGAATCAACCATCCACGCTAACAATGCAGGATCTGCTGAATATAGCTAGGGATATTGCCTGCGGCTGTAAATACCTGGAAGAGAATCATTTCATCCACAGGTGAGGAGAAACAATCTCTTCTGATGTGTCTCAAGGTGCATGAGGCTCATGCACTTTCTATTTGCAGTGGATTAGACAGGACTAATCTCCATGGTGAGACAGATTATTTCCTCTACCAATACAGGCTTGTGCTTAGATGACCAGGTAGATCTCCCTGTTTTTTTTCAGGAGTTAGGCTCTGCCCTGTTCTTTGCAGTCCTGGGGGGAGAGCATTGTTCTGTTCCAAGTGAGAGGGTTAAAGTACTAATTCTCGGCACCTGCAATGTAAGGACAGTTGAGATTAGCCCTGTAGTCCACTAGATGGTAGTGTCACTCTGTGTTGGCTGATAAGACAAGAAGGTATTTATTTCCTTTCTCATTGCCCTATCTCGACTTAAATGATTTTCCTATCCCACCAGCACAGGACAGCCTGTAATATATGAGCCAAAGACTAGAGAAGGGTAGAGTAAGGATGACAGGAGATAAAAACACATTCTCAGGCTCCCTTTCCAGCTCAGCGGCTGATCTGCTTGCATGGTCTTGGGAAGCCCATATTTGTCTCTTCAGATTCCTTTCTGCTCATTTGTTGAGCAAAAGAATATTGATATAGCATGCTTTAAGGAAGAAAAAAATATTATAGAAGGGATGAAGGTTGTAGTTATCCTTTTAAAGTGCCTGGTCGGGTACTGAAATCCTTCATTTTTGGTTAAGAGCTGTTTCAGCTCACAATGTTCCTAGATATAGTGGGCAGCTGGATTCCTTACTGTGTTGTTCATGCTGTGTTCAGTGCTTGTGTGTAGAGAAGAGGAGAGTCCTTGCACACCAGAGGGTCACACAGGCTCTCACCAAACCAAGGTGCAGCCTGGAGATGTGCAGGCAGGCAATTGACTCACCCAGACATGCAGCACGTGTACCTACGTGTGGGGCTGCACAGCACAGAGGTGGGAAACTGTGGGCAGGGGCTGGAGAAATCCAAGGAAACAACGGCAAGCAGCAGTTGGAGCAAAAAGCCAGGAGGCTGAGATATGGGAATATGTTATATGGTTTTATGATTAGAACACCTGAAACAGTTTTCAGGCTCCTTTATATTGCAACAATAAGGAAGTTCCGGTGGAGAAGGGTTAGAGATTTCTGTCATTTAAAAAGAGCAGTAAAAACTTGCAACAAGTTTTGGCTTCTTAATAACTACACAAAAGGACCAGTATTCTAATTGGAAACTTCTGAGTTAATCACTAAAGCATTATTTTTTAGAATCCTTACTGTAATGTAACAGCAGCATATGACTTAAAAAAAAAATATCTCTGTGTCGTCAATCTTTGCACTGTTAGATCTCTAATATAAGCAACCTGGGAATGGATTCATTTTGTTTCAGCCAACAATTCAATAAATCTGAACACAAGGAATTTCCCTCAGGTTTTGTATTAGTATTTGTTAGTGTTGTCAGCATTACTTAGAGTGGGTTGGGAAATGAAGAAAGCTTTTATTACAGATATCAGGAATCCTATAAAAGGTAGTGTAGTGTGGATGTAGAGAGGCCTCTACAGGGCAGGAATTGTCCTCTAGGAGTTACAGCTGATAATAGAAGAGAAAGTTGATCCTGACTTCCAAATCCTCTGAGATTTTTCAAGGTTGGCAATGGAAAGAAACATATGAGTTGTTTAAGGGGCTTTTTTTTCTTGGCAGTCAACATGACCCCCACAGTGCTATGATTTTAAAGAGTTTCTTTTCAGAATGCATATTTAAAATGAACAGAAATATTATAGCCTTGGCCATGAAGGCATCACTTCCATTTCTCACAAGCTAAACTTGCACCCAGCAAACAGCTGCTTCCATATGGAGCTTTGATTGATTTCATGGGAGATATCCAGAAGTAACAATGCAACAGATAACCAAATCTGGTTCTGCATAACTTTTCAAGCAGTTTACTAAGACTGTCCAGTGGCATTACATCTGTAGCTGATGGGGACACTGCTGAGATGTCCCTCTTTAAAAAAAGTAGAGCAAGAAAGAAATCTGTCATAATGAGATTGAAGCAAAAGAGGTTGGGTCTGTTCCTCTTCTGATACTGATGCTGTTTTCTGCCTTAGTGAAAGAAGGTGTGAATGGGAAAAGCTTGGCAAATGCTGGGTAGAAGATATAATTCATATGCAGTTTATGAATTGTGATTAACACAAATTATAAGGTAACTGGAATTCTTTCGTATTTTTACAGGACTCATTTGTGTAAAGATTACTCAAGTAAGACTTGCAGGATGGGATCTAGTAGTTTTTCTTTGTTCCTTTAAATACTTATGAGTTTAGAATTAGAATTAATTTTTAAATTTTTTTTTTAAAGAGATATAGCTGCAAGGAATTGCCTTTTGACCTGTACTGGAGCAGGACGAATAGCCAAAATTGGTGACTTTGGAATGGCCAGGGATATTTACAGGTGAGTGAAGGGCAATTTCAGTTCTGTGAGTAACTCGGTAATCTGTATAGTTTTGACAA
This sequence comes from Polioptila caerulea, assembly GCA_013397295.1. Classification (NCBI taxonomy): domain Eukaryota; kingdom Metazoa; phylum Chordata; class Aves; order Passeriformes; family Certhiidae; genus Polioptila; species Polioptila caerulea. Next base: position 182,731 of record VYXF01004254.1, read on the forward strand.
TTTTGAACAGTTTCATGATATGTGAAGCAGTGGAACCTTCCATGAGGTATCTGAATTTGATAAGCAGTTAACTAACTTCTGTTAACAGACTGTAAATTAACACATCTACGCTTATGATCAAATCTACTTCAACTGTGGTCCCAGGAAACTACAAACACTTGCAGACACTAAACCAAGCACAGGCAAATTTATTACCTACCTGATCATAAATAATCTTAAATTGAAATTACAATTAAAAACCCCCAGCAACCATAATTTTCACTTCAGGATGTCAAAAAGACTTGCTGCATCAACATCCTGTGCAAAGCATTGGCAAGTGTGACATCTTTAGCTGGGCACAAGGACATCCTCGAATTCCATCGCAGTTGCAAAGAGGATATAAAATCCTGCTCCAATGCACTCCTTGAGTGGATGACTTTTCCTTCTTCTCACTTGGCCCCCACTGTTACATGCATTCCCCAGCTGCTGTTACTGTGGTGATAGGATCTCCTCTGTATCAAAGCCCCTTCAGGCTGTGTGATGTTTTCTGTGCATTTTATCTTTCCCAGAGCAAGTTACTACCGCAAGGGAGGAAGAGCCATGCTTCCTGTGAAGTGGATGCCACCAGAAGCTTTTCTAGAGGGCATTTTCACCTCCAAGACTGATACTTGGTAACAAATGTCTTTTAATCACTTCTGCTAATCACTGAAAAGCATCAAGAAATGTACTGCTCGAGGAAAAAAAAAGTGTGCTCAGCAGGAACCTTAAAAAAGTCAGAATTTCCCAGAAAAATATGAGAAGTCTTCCTACTGCATTCAATAGAAGTATGGCTAAAGAATCCAGAATAAGAATTTAAAAGTCAAATATAAATAGAGGTAATAAAAATTTTCTATTCATAAATGTGGAATATCACATAAAGCCAATCAAGAAGTAAAAGGCAAAAGCAGATTAGATTCTCAGGAAGTCTCAGTTAAAAATCCAGAAAAATATCATCAAATACTTCCCTCATCCTTCAGAATCTTCCAGTTTCCATCAGTAACAGGGTCTGCTTATATACCTTGTAAATTACTCTCTCTGTACCTCCCAGGATTACTCTTTTGTATGTTTTTTCTTGCTGCCTATAAAATGACAGCAGAGTTAATCAGAAGTCCTTGCTGGTTGCTGAGGAAACAATATTTATATATTGCTTTCTCATGCAACTTGAGCTTTCTTTAAAATAAGCACCCCCTCAACAGTAGCACATTCATGCACAGGTGCTGGGGAATGGAAGCTTTCCAGTTGCTTAAGAAGGCTTCTTTCTCTGTACAGTAGCTCCTTCAATATGCTGTACTGAGGCATTCCCTCAAATGCCACACTGACCCAGTTTCCTGAAGTTGTTAGCAGTGCCGGAAGACAAGGGATTGCTTATCAGTGCCTAAATGTGAGCAGCCAGCACTAAATATTTTGAAGGAAAGTGCTACAGTTCCTGTAAAAGGCTATTATAAGTAACATGCATGTACTGGAAATTAGTTTGACCTTTAATGCAAAAAGTGACTCTGAAAATTCTGACCCTGCTGATGTCCTGGCAGAACTCTCTTGACTTCCTTGCGTCTAAGTCATACATAATTTCTAGTGGCACTTACTATCTGACCTGTGGATGTAAAAAAGCACAACATATCATATCAGAAATGTGGCTGCCTTTCAGTTCCACTGTCTACCTCTTCCTTTATTTTATACTTGAGCGTCTTGTTCTGAAACAATGATTCAAATATTAAGGAAATATTTGAAGGTCCCGGTCTGACCATCCAGGAGCCACTCCAGAAGTCACATTTGTGCCACCTGAGCTGGGTAGAGGCCCCTTCACAGCTACATCCCCCCCACTCACAGTCAGACCAGGTTTCCTCATCATCTCGGCCCCAAGTTTCCCATAGCAGACTCTCAGATGTCAGGATCCTTAAAATAATTTAATCAAGATGCAATAACAAAATAACAACTTGAGCTCCTTCCTCTGAGGAGGGGCTCCAAACAAAGGAAGCCCTGGGCTTTGTTACCCTCAGAGTCCAAGCATGCCAAAGTCTGGAGTCATTGGCTCCTGCTGTGTCTCTGAGTGTCCAGTCACCTGGCAGTACCACAGGTCCTCGTCCCTTGTTTTGCAGAGGGTCACTGCCAGGTCACAGCCTCATGCCTTAGGCTTCTGCCACCCAGAGCTCAACCTACAGCCAAGTGACCAGCCCCAAATATATTCCTTAACACAAACATCTTGAGTTTTCCCAAGTAAGGCAAGAAACATGCCAGACCTAACAGTTCTTTTTAGTTAGAGCATACACAGCCAAGGGCACTCTGGCATTTCCTGCTCTACTAATAATGAATGCAGCAGAAAGAACACCTTCAGAGTTATTAAATATTTTGAAACCCCTGCAAAACTTGTTTTGGAGCTTGAGCAAAGGTTTTGATTGATTGAGGTGTCTTTTCATGTAAACATTGACTCATACTCACACTAATTGCACATTACTGTCATTGGAGTGGAGCTTTGAAAGGTCATTGCTGTGGTGTTGCCTACACAGCTACGAGCTAGGTTTGTGGAGCACAAATGAAACCTGATTGCTATTGTTGGCTGGTTTCTGACACAGGTCCTTTGGAGTGCTGCTTTGGGAGATTTTCTCTCTAGGCTACATGCCCTACCCTTGCAAAACCAATCAGGAAGTGCTGGAATTTGTCACCAGTGGAGGAAGAATGGATCCACCCAAAAACTGTCCAGGGCCAGTGTAAGTATTTCCTTACTCTCACAAGCCAAGGTATAGTAGGTATCAAAAATGTGGACAAAGACACCTCTACTCAGAGAATAGTGATTGCCCTCTGTGTCCGGTGGGTATTGCTAAATGTCTCATGAGCTGCTGCCTCTTGCCTACAGCTTAGAGCACTACAGGATTGGCTTTAAATAGTGGTTCCCCCATCAGACAGGATCCAGGGATACAGAAATGATGTATCTACTTCTGCACTCCTCCTCTGAGCCATGTACCAAGTGTGGTCCCTTGGACCCCGAGAACTTCATACTGAAACACTTTTTACAAAATAATCTTGATCAATTTTTTACTTTTTTTTAAACTTCAAGGTACCGGATCATGACACAATGCTGGCAGCACAGTCCAGAGTATCGTCCAAACTTCTCTACCATCCTGGAAAGGATCAAGTACTGCACACAGGTACTGCTCTTTGGTATCCAGGTGGATGATAATCCATTGAATGCCAACTATCTAAAGACATTAGCTTTAGTCCCTAAAGCAAGTGGAGGGTCCTGACAGACTGATATAATTACGTTACTAGTGTGGTGGTGCTGTTGGCTCTTTTCCAGTGTCCATCCTCACTCTCCCATCTTCTGTCCAGCATAATGAGCATATACTGTTCCTGTGCAAATGGATGCTTTTAGCTCTCAGCTTGTTCAGTTGCAAATTGTCCTTCTTTTTATGATGGAAAGGTACTTAGATCTCTCTCAAGGTCCTTATTCTGACCTTGCCTAATGTTGCTCAAAAGCCACAGCTGAATAGTTATGGAGTGGAGAGGGGGAATGAAATAGCACAGTGAGTTCACCATCCAGTAACATTTAACAGCTACAGGTCCGGATCCAACCTCTCCGAAGAGAAATTTTATACTACAGACCCCCAGCTTTGTCACTGATTTCAATAAAGCACAATCTCTTCTCAAAGGAAGCATGTAAGTCTCACCAGCATGTGATATCCAGATGGAACATAGCACCTTGTGTGATGTGCAGGAGTACTGCCCAAACCTGTGACAGTCACCCTGAAGGTGTAACAGATTCTCGTCTCTCTTCTTCAGGACCCTGATGTGATCAACACTGAGCTGCCCATGGAGTGTAGCCCTGCACCAGAGGATGAAGGGAGCACGGTCATGCGCCCAAACATTTCCAGTGGCATGGTGCCACTGTTGGTAAGCCCTTCTCTCACACCTCAGACAACACCTAAGACACTGGAATCCCACCATGCTGGGCACAAACTTGTACAATGTCCACAAGAGCTACTGGTGGAAAACCTGAGCAACCGGACTGCCCGAGGGCCCAGCCTGCCATGCCTCAGTGATTTCAACAGTGGGTCATGGTTCCAGCAGACCTCAAACCAGAAGCTGGAGCTCAGCAACCCATCAACCCACAGACTCAAAAACAAAACAAAAAATCTTTGGAACCCAACCTATGGATCATGGGTGCTAGAGAATATCTGTCACTTCAGCCCCAGCTCCAAGCTCAAAGCAAATCCAGAGCGGGAAGACTCAGGCTTTGATGGGAACTGCAGTTCTCCTAGCTCGAGGGCATCTCCAGCATCTCCAAGTCGAAGTAACTGCCCTCACCTGGATATCAGTGGGATTGAACTGGTGAAACTCCAGACCTTCCCCTGTGGCAATGTAAATTATGCTTATGACGACCTGTGCTATAGTGCTGAGCACCAGCCATCAGCCTTGGCAGAGGTCAGAGCAGCTGTGCTAAGGAGCTCCAGCCTGCACAGAGATGAAAAGCCTTTTTGTAAAACAGAGAAAACATCGAGAGAGAGAGACTCTGGTTTGTCTTTGTCAGATGACCTGAGTGTTACCCCAGTATAGTAGAAATGTTTCTCCCAAAGATCAGGGAATGTGTGTGTCTGGAAGGACTGCTTCCTGTTTCACTTACTTCCTCCACTTTAGTTCCTTCAGATGGGTGAAGTTTCAACATCAGCAATGTTTTGCTTCCTCTGTCTACCTGCTGGATCCCAGATTGTTAAAGACACTCGCATTTTTATCTCTGTCCTTCAAATGTATTCCACTGAACCAGCCTAGAAGTGGAGAACAATGGCATTGTTTGTCTGATTCAGAATACAGTTCCCAAGGAAAGAACTCCTTTTCAATCTGCTCAGGTGAAAAGAAATGGACCTACCATCCAGCTGCAGTATTTGGATGGAAATAATGACCAACACAGGTTGTGTTTCTTTCTAAACAAAGAGTCCAAAAATGTGTGCTGTGCCAGCAGCAACCAACTTGCAAAGGCTGCTACATTCCCAAGAGCTTTTTACAGTCCTGGTGAATTACTAATGCTTATGCACTATAAGGGAAGTAAAAAAAAAATAGCAGCCACATTTGCATCTGTTTTATTAGTACATCTTGTGGAAGCTATTGCTCAAATTGGAAGCAGTAGGAAGAATGAAAAAAAAATCAGGCTCCTCTGAGCATGTGCTTTGTAAACAAGCGATGAAGAGGAAAACATTTACCATTAAGAAAGAGGTAGCTGATGGAGCTGATAGTATTCCTTTGAGTAGCAAATGAAATGTGCTGCTTGCCTCATGGTGTTGCTTTCCTCACAGCTCCTGGCATTGAAGGGGCAGGTGGTTTTTCAAGGAAGGGTGAACTGCATGGCGTGATGAGAAATGGACTGTCTTTATCTTTTAATGGACTTTGCTTAAAATGAACTTCATTTTTGTAAGTACTTTGATATTCAGCATTAATTCTCTGTGCTGTGTCAGTAAGCACTTAGCTGAGGTTCTTGGGTAACTATCTAGCATTTGGTATGCTGGAGTTCTTGGTTTTAATACTCTGAGGCAGAAAGTAATGCAGAGGAGAGGAATAGTGAAGGGAAATCTAATGCAAATCCCACTTAGGGTGTTCTTTTTACAGGAAAGTAGAATAGCTCAACCATTTGAGAAAGCTGAAACCATGACTTGGTTTCACACAGCTGAGCAGGTGGTAATTGTTCCTTGCAAGTGCAGACTTGCTGATAAAGCTAGTCATTTGTTTCCAAGACAGCTGATTTCTAAGGCTTTCTTCATTTGTTTAGGATCTAAACGAATGTTTACGGATTAAAGCTGCAAAATAAGGAGGCAAATAGTTTGGATTAAAGTTTTGGAAGCATTCTGTCCTTGTACCACTCCTGAATGACAGTCTTGGAAGCATTCTGTCCTTGTACCACTCCTGAATGTCACACTGCCAACCTACAGTGGCAAATTTCATGCCATCTTTGTGTGTAATCAAGTTGAGTAGTGAGAGGCCAGTTGTAGACTTCTCTGGTTCCTTTCTGAGGCAAGAGGTTCTCTGGTATATTCTTTATGCTTAGTGATCTGCATGTACAGCCTGAAGGTGTGGGCTAGCCAGCGAGGGTTTGCTTTGACAACATAGACTTCCTGTCCTTCACATCTGTCAGGGTGCATTTTACTTTACTACTGAGCTGTGGTAAAGAAAAGCTCAGAGTGAAGAATCTGAACCCATCCTCAGTGAGGTTTATGCTTTATTGGTCTGTTCCATGCTTTGTACTGTTTTAGGCCTTTGACTTTAGAATGGACAGTTTTATACAATGTCATTTCAGACATTGAGAGCAGGTGTCAAGAGGATGGGAGCAGACTCCTTTCAGTGGTATGCAGCAATACAACAAGGGGCAAGAGGCACTGAAACACAGGACATTCCACCTCAGTATGAGAAAAAGGAAGTGTTCACAGGGTGACAGAGCACTAAAACAGGTAGTCCAGAGAGGCTGTGGTCTCCTGCCACATCCAGAGCTGATCCCACTCAAAACCCACCCAGAGATGATCCTGTGCAACCTGCTGAGCAGGGAGGTTGGACTAGATGATCTTTGAAGGTATTTTTCCACACCAATCCTTCTATGATTTCCAGACACAAAGGGTGATGATGTTCACATTTCAGCAGAGACCCATATTGTGTGGTAACAATTCCAAATCCATTGTGTTGTAAAATGACAGATGGTCAGAAGAGAGGGGTCCCTCGGTGTGGGGAAAATTTCAGTAGAAGTGGGGGGACTGATGGGTTTAGTGATCAAGGGAGATGGGTGACCTTGCCTCATGCCCTTCTTCCCACTTCACCTTTGCTCTAGCTCTCTAGCTTCTCTCACATTTTTATCATTGCCTGTCTTGTCTTGTATCCAGGAGTTGCTACAGCCCAGTTAGATGAGGCAGAAAAGCCCATTTAGCAGGAAACTTCCTCATTCTTCCCTCTTGCAAAGATTAACATTTTTGGTCGCGTTTCAGACTGGCCTCCTGTGGACCATGCTAGTCAAAAATAAATGCATTTGCTTTTAGCTAATTGGAATTTCATCAGTTTGCCCTTACTTTTTAGATTGTATTACTTTTATAGTTCATACATCAGTAGGTTTTTTTCCACCAAAGGTGACCTATCAAACTTTCCAGCAGTTGTGACTTGGTTTCCCCCGTGTAGTACTCGCCTCAATTCACAAATTTAGAAAGGCCAGTACTGGTAACACCAGGGAAGCAATTGAAAAGTGAAGTGAGAGGAGAGCACAGTGCTATTACCAGTGCCATGGGCAGTCTTGGCTGCAGCTATACCTTCACTTTATAAACAAAGTGCAGGTCCAGCACGTGGGACTAAACCTGTTTTTATCAAATAGCTGCATCAAGGTACTCACTTACAGGAAGCACACAGACAAAGCTGCACTGAGACTGAACAGAATTCCATCCTGACCAGGATCTTATCCCTAAGAGTGATCAAGAGTGGGGTGTTGAAGAGCAACTGTAAGAGTAGAGTAAGCATGTATTGGTTATTTATTTCCCAGACAGACTGATGGTTTACAACAGCATTTAGCTCAGGGCTGTACTGAGCCAGATGCAGCCTCTTCTAACAAGACAAGACATGGAGATGCAGGTACCAAATGGACATTAAAAGAAAGAGCTGGGAATTTTAAAAGAACCTGCATTAGCAACCTCAATTTTGTACAAGCTCTTAACTCTCCCAAATGGAATGATCTTCTGTCAGCATATTGCCATGAATCTTTGACCTGTAACAATCTTTTTTTAGATGCTGTTTGAAAACCCTCACATATAATGAATTTTTAATTAATATCCTGGAGGAAATAATGTTAATATTGCTCCTGTTGTGATGTTGAATGCTACGTGCTGTACAAACCACTTTATTGCAAAAGAAAAAATAACAATTGCAGTGATACACACTTCAACCTTCAGTCCTTCAATTCTGAGACTGAAACTTACTGTTTGTACAGAGATTTCATAGTGCTCAACTGCTAGCAAAATATAACTTGCGTGAAACTGCTTTTTAAGGTGACATTTTTAGTGCATCACCAATGAATTAAACCCATAGTTTCAAAATTAGATTAATTTGGCAACTGGACACCAAAACCCAATTTTGTTTCCTAGTGGAATGACACAAGCTGGAGAACTAGGATTAATTAAGTCCTATAATCCATGTGGAAAGTCTTCCATCACTTCCCTGCTGCAGAATTAGCCATTTATAGGTTTGTTATAAATTGTTCTTACTGGTAGGTGTGTATCTTTTAACATTACCAAATTGGTTTTGCAATTGTATGTATATAGTTATTTTTTGACTGTGTTTAGCATTAATATTTTATGTTGCTTCATGCAACCTCATACTTATATTTTAAAGAAGGGACTGAATAACAAAAGATGAAACAATAATGGAAATTTCAATTTGTCTTTCTCTGCTTAATATTTGTTGATATTCTTGCTTCTCATTTCTTTGTAATCCTTGCTCTCCTCAATATAAATGCTTTGCATTACCATTTTTTCCTTTAAACAAACAGAATATTTAATTGCACAGATTTAAGGTGTCCCCGTTCAAACACACCCTTATCCTGAGTTAAGTTTTCAGTAAATTTGCCCATGGGCTGGTGTGCCCTAAGAAAGCTTTCCAAAGCTGATAAAATAGGTATGGGCTTTTGCAAATATAACTTCACCCTCCAAACACTCTCCTTACTTTCCTGAAAGAGAAGAAAATGCTGCTGCTGGGAATACTTTCCCCCACTGTATTTGCATCTCCACAGCTGTGTCAGAAAGGGACCACACTTCCTTAGACCCTTGAGCTGTGTGAGACAGTTTCTCCTGTAGCTCTCTGGCTGTGCTCTCTCCTCCCAGCTCCATCCTTCTCAATCCCATGCAGAGACCTTAGTGATACCATGCTTAACCTCTTCCCATCACACCTCACAAATGGAATAACCAGGTGAATAGGTTTTGATTTGTCAGTAGCTCTGACCACAGCAGCACTTCTGCCAGCTTAACCTTTCTGGGTGACTATTGTACATAAGCAGATGACACGCCTGCTTCTATGCAATTTAAAGCTAGACAAGTGTATACTTGTATATTTGCAACGCAAAATAAAGAGACACTAATGGTGGATATTTGTTTCCCTCTCTTAAAAGTACTCTTTGCACACCTTCTGTGGTAGGAATACACTCTCTCTTGCTGAGAAGTGCTGCCAGTCCTAGAGAGTTGAATGCTTCTTCCCCATGTCCACACAAAACTGTCCAGGGGAACAGTTTAGTGGTCTGGGTCTGACAAGTACCTCTTGATGCACATTTTTTTAATGTGCTCTAGGCTATTCACTGAGATTTCTGAGACAGAGCTTACCTTGAAGGAAGCTGTTAAGCTTTGTGTGAATCAGGTTCTAAAGGTAAAATGTATAATAGGTTTTGGAACCAAGTCCCAGCATTTGGCTTCTAGATGTCTTGGAACTGGTTTTGCTTTAGGAAGTAACAGATGCTAAAGACAAAAAGCAAAACTGTATTGGTTTTCCCCCTTCCCTAAGAAAGTTCTTGAAGAAAAGATACTATTCTCACATGACCAAATCACAGCAGATGTCTTTTTTTTTCCTTCAGTCTCATTTATTTAGTAGCATACACACTTCAGAGTAACAAACACTCATCCAATACAGTCAATGTCAGCATTGCATTGTAGTGTTCAGAACGGATGCACGTGGATGATACAGGCCATTTGATCTCAGTACCTTAAGAATAACAAATAATAACAACAACAATAAAAAAGTAGCAAAAGCCCTCTGAGATAAATTGAAATGTTTCCTTTTAATAGGAACTGGATCAGACGTTAAGTGAATACCTCCCTGTACAAAATTTAGAGGGATTTAAGTTTTAACACTTTGGGTAAATTTCAGCCAAATTTATATCTCTGTGGGGCCTCAACACCCATAATTTTTAAACTTATCCAATCTATCTCTGTGCATTTCTTTCTATATTGCACCTTCCTCCAAAGAATCTCACAGCAGCTTGCAGGCACTAATGAAGGACAGCCTCACACCATTCCCATGAGGCAAGCAGGGCTATTCCCATCTGTAAAACTGGAACAAAACAATGCCTAGGAGATCTGTCCAAGGCCAAAAAAACCCAAGTCAATGCTGAAGCTGAGGGACAGGAGTCCTAGTCCTATTTCTCAATTCACACAGGAATGCAGCAGCTACAGCACATCTAACTAGTGAGTTTAAAGACCTTGGAGTCTAAGTCAGAGGTTATCTGTTCAGCACCAAAGTGCCTCTAGGCCAGCATCTCTGACCCTGCTGTGGAATCACATGTGCCCAGAGCCTCCAGGGTGAGGCACCATCTCAGCAGATGCATTAAAGAACAACATTCTGGACTTGCATGTGAACAAATTCCTTGGTTACCATGCATCAGCTCCCCCTGTGTTACATGCCTGTGCACATGCACCATGTTGACCCTCTGGTAAATATAAGCTTATTCAACACAACTTACCCCATAGTGAAAGAAGGCCATGCTGCTTCCTCACACTAGCAAGTGCATGTCCATAGACAGGTGCTCTGGGCCACCTGATGAGAAACAAGGAATCTAAAACTTACCCTGGGGCAGTTTGCTCCTGAGCTCACAGCATCAGCTCCCTAGAGCTCCAGTGCTCAGCTGAAGTCCTACACTTGCAGTTTGCTATGAAAAGCTGCCTCCTTCTCTCCTTTCCCGTAACAGCAACAGATGATTGTGATTTCTTTCTTTCTAATCCCCTAGCAAGACAAAAAGCCATTTCAAAACTAACTTCCCAGAACTATACATCATCTAGAATGAGTTTCCAGATCAGTGTTTGCTGTAGCAGAGATTTTCCCTTTTCCCCTGACCTTTCCAGCTACTGCAGTAGAACAAATCTTCTCCGTGTTTTCTCCCAGGACCATGCACTGCAAAACCAGTGTTTTCTTTAAAGCTACTGCTACCACATTGTTCCAGTTCTCCTTTAGAACTGGACAATCATTCTAAAAGTTCTTAAACTCTCAGAACTGATGTTTGAGCACCAACCTCTACTGTTTAGATCTTCCCTCCAGAAAATAGGTTACACTGGTGTAACAGAAGAAAGAAATTTAACTCTGAAGATTAATTAGGCAAACCACTAATAGAATTCTATCTTATTTCTAACTTTTATAATTCTTTTTAATTATGGTAGGACAGCTTGCAATTGCAGTCTCATAAAAAAGGCAATATCAATAAAGTCCTGCCTGTGAGACCTATTTACCTGCTATTGTCCTTAAGCACTGCTATTCTCCTTAGGCACTGCTATCCAGTGGCTTGCCTCATGGCTGCAAAAAAGGAGAAATACTTTTTTTTTTTTAATGTATGGAATTCACTATGGATTCATTTGTCATCTCACAGCAGTTCAAAAGTTAGGAGGCATCTGGAATGATATAATCTGTGCTCACTGTCACTTCAAAAAAACTTAATGTAAACACTCTGAAACTTCTAAGTGAAAAATTCATTAACATACTACCATAAATATAAAACAGAGAAACTCTGGGAGGCCACAGAAGTTGTTTGCATTTGCAGTGAATTGCAAAAATAATTATCAGTTTCAGATAACTTCTGGTTTAAGACGAAATATTTCCACATGCCATTACTTGCTATAGAATACTTATTCTATGTCATCTAACTTTTACATCACAACTGAGCTTCAGTTTTCAATACTCCTGTTTTGTTTAGAGTTGATGAAAAAGTAATTAAATCTGACTGATCTTTTAGTACAGTAGTGTGTTACCCAAAGTAACTCCTTCCAGAAATTATTTTAGGCTGTCCAACTCTAATTACAAATATTACAGATTTCATTCCAGATCTGGATTTTGTAGTTTTTTCTTTTGCTTATGATATCAACTATTATTGAAACAGAAGTTTCCCAAAAGTGGAGTCACCTTCATACACTTAAAGTTCTCAGACTCTTTCCTGAGCACAGGACACCAGCAAAAGACAGGAATTTCTGGTCAACATGCATTACTACCTCTAGATGTTGAAAGGGCTTTCACCATCAACTGGTATGTAACTCTTACCTGCATTATGAAAACTGCATCACCACATTATTGATGTGAAAACCTGGAATGTGAGTCAACATGTGACTAATGATAGTATTTATACTGCCAGTATATAAAAAAACTGTTCCAGTGACTAGAGGCAACCAACTGAGAGGTGGCTTATGTGAAGCCATTGCAAGAAAACAATTCAATCTTTCTTGGTTTTAACCTAGAAACTGAATTTTCTGTGGCTGTGCCTGGGCCACAGCAAAATAACAAAGCACAGGTGACCTTGTGATACCAGATGGGGACTATAGGATGCAATATATCGACATACCTTCACCCAAACTGCCTGGAGTTGACAGCTGATACCTTGGAGGAAGGATGCCTGGGAATTATCTCATCCTTGTGTAATGCTGTGAATGCAGAATGACCTCCCTGATTGCTGTGCCACTTTATACGTGTAAGTGGCAGCATCATAGCTGAGAACAGGGACATGCCCAAGAAGTCACATGCATTAGGAGACAGTCAAACCATGGATCTTAAGAGATCACACTGGTTGCTGACTACTAGTGTGTGCATGTGTGTAGGGTTTTTTCTTCAAAAATAAACAAGCCTTGGAAAAAAACTTAGCTCCCTGACCAGTTTGTGAGAGACCATTAGTGATTTTCAGAGCTGCAAGAGGCGTAACTCTCCAACTTGGTAACATATCCAACAGCCCATGCAGTTGGAAAGTCAAATGTTTTTTGGAGACAATAGGCTGCTATTCTCTCCCTAGAGTATTTGTAATCTCCTGAGTGGCTACAGAAGAAGCCAAGGCCATTCTTGGATAGAGGCAAGGCTAGGGTTGGGAAGGGGAGAAATGGTCAACAGCAGTTAGCCACATCAAGCCACTACAAACTGCTGTCTCCCCGTTTCTCATGATTATCACCCATGTGCACCTTGCTCACACTCACACATAATGCAGCAGAAGTTGTTGGTCCAACCTATAGTGTACACAAGAGCAAGAAGACTTGGAATTAGAGAGGAAAAAAACCCAATCTGGTTTCAAAACTATGCAGTTCCCTGAAAAATCATTTTTCCTGCCCTGAATTCCCAAGCATTTGCCCTGGTTCTCTAAGAAGTAATTTGGCCAGAAACCATACTCATTCTGGTTTACCACACAGACCTCTTGACTCATGCTGGTGGGATTTCCAAGTATGGAGATCTTCATTCTCTGAGGACCAGTCTCAAGTTCATCTGGTGCAATACAGACCAATCTGGAGTGATTCATTTAGGTTCATAAAGGGCTGATGCAAAGTAACTTTGATCACTGACTGCTGGGTTCTGGATGCAGCTCCCTCTGCACTGACGACCTCAGGAGCTGGAGTTAAAGGTTTCCTTTTAACTGAATTTCCTTCTACTTCAGTAAAGCAGAAAGTTACAGAGAAGCCCTGCAAGTTTTGTGCCTTTCTCAACTCATCTTTCAGTGATGCTTTCCAAGATGCCAATCAAATTGTCCAATCCCAACAAGTACCCATCCTCTCTGTTGCCTTCTTGCCAGGGGATCCTGTGATCCAGTGTCTGCCCATCAGGAAGAAGGGTGGTCTTTCCAAAATCAATCAGCCACACATTGGCATTCCCACTGCCATCGTGTACAAAAAGTAGTGAACTTCCTACGACCTGGAAGACAGATTGAGACAGTGTAGTTAAAAATACATCTTCAACCCTCCCCCACCAATTAACACTTCCTGCTAAGAAGATGATCTCCTCAGCTCACCTGTGACCCAACAGATTTTTGGGCTGCACTTATACATTGATGACTTAAATGCCTCATTTGCATAACCATTTCAATCAGTAAGGTACAAATGGGAGGGTAGATAAGAAATAGGACTCAGCAGAAAACAGGAACAAAAGCAATTCTTCATCTTACTTAGCATCAGGTCTCAATTTGAGCAATTCAGCAAAGGTCAGTAACTCCTTTCAAAGACAGATCATGATCCATGATTAACAAAAATATCTCTACTGATAAGAGAACATCAACAAGGTAAAATAAAACGAGTAATCTCAAAATCATGAGCTGTTAACAAGCAGAAGTTACATTGCTAATGATGCCTTCTGCACAGCAAAGCACACAGAGAACACAGACAGCAGAATTAAATGGTATTTCAACATAAATCCATTATAAGTAATACAGCCTTCATTGTCAAACTACAATTGAATGCTACTGTACTGACAGTACCAAATGCAAACTTCCATGTTGCCATTCCCCCGTAAATATTCCCACTGGAGCACATCCAGGTTAGAGAAACCATAGGAAACTGGTACTAATAAACTATTCCATGCAGTGGCCCAGAGCTGTAAGCACTGGGATGTCATAAAGACAGAAGGATTTATTATTCCTCAACTAGTTTAATCTTCTGTATCATTGTGGTGGAGGCTTTGTGGTACCTGTGTTGTCAACATGTATTAGGTTTCTTCTACAAAATCCCTTCTACTCATACAGCAGGCTGTTCTGAAGTACACCTGAATGACCAAAAGAAGAAGCAATGCACCTCCACAGCTTGACACTCACTACTCACCTCATGTCGCTTGAAGAAGTCTGAGGATTCAAGAATGACATTAATCTCCTGCAGACGTTTGAGGTATTTTTTCTGGAGGAAGAAGAGAAAAAAACCCCAAAACAACCCGTAAATATATCATTGAAAACTGAATAAAGGTGATCCATTTACAACAGTCAATATAATTAAGACACTATATTCATTTTAGGCTAGAGGTCCTTCAAAACAACAGGTTCATCATTTGAAAGTCGATCTGAAAGTACATTTCAGGCTTTCATTGTGAATTAACAGACTGGAGTTCATCTGCTGCATGTATTACTCCAAGCATGTTTATCTGTCTTGATTTGGATGTCATGAGGCTTTCTGCAAGTGGGTGTTTTTCTTTAGTTCTTTTTAATAAAAAGTTTTCAAGGAATTAAAAATCTTCCAGTTCCCCAAAGTGAAAAGAAAGAAATTGTCTAAGAGAAACAAGGAGCTCTAGCCATGGTGGGGGCAGAGGGGGGATAAAAAGAATCAAGGCCTAATGTATAAAGCTTTAGTGCAGATTTTTAATGCTGCCCTGAGCTACCAAGCACGCTCCTCCTGAAGCACTAATCTGCTTTCATAATGGCTTCCACACTGCAGCAAAATATTACAGCATCCTTTGAAGTTCCAAAGACAAGAGATGTGTTATGCCATCTACCACACGCCTGCTGTGCTACCCATGAATTAGCACACAGGAATTCCTCTTCGAGATGAGTTTCACACATGGGAGCACAGCTAGTCACCAATCTCACTTCCTGCCTCCACGCTCTGGTTTTATCCTCTCCAGACTGAATTCCCAAGTCACAAGTTTTCCTGCCAACACAATCCTTGCTTAGATATCACCCATCTAATGCATCTAACACCCATGGTTGAAGCTGATGGCAAGCCATAAGTGAGTAAGTTTGAATGACATTTTGATAGCATGAGGCATTTGGGGTAAACTCATGGCAAGAGTTGACAAAACTGGTCTCAGCCAACTTCTCCCAACCCACTAAGTCCCCACGTCCACCTCATCTCCTGAGAGCAACTGCAAGTCAAAACCACTTACCCTCTCGGTATTCTAATTCCTATTCCCTGTACCAAAGCAAGAGCATTGGTCCAAGTTCAGTGCACCTGAAGAGCTCAGACTCACCAGTATAGTTGTGTTGCCTTCAATGAATTCCACAAAAACCTGCAGAACTTGCTCCTGTGTCTTCGTAGTTTTGAAGTTTGTGTTACACGTTCCATCCGCCTTCTGCACAAAACCACATGCAGAGAGAGATTATTTCTATTGCACACATATCATTCCCCTCATCACTCAATCCTCTTGAACCAGCAACAGCTCAGCCCTTGCTAAGCAGATGAAAGTAAGTAGCTGAACAGGAAGAGAACAGATAAACCAAGCAAGAAGAAAAGAGATACAAAAGCTGATTGGATAGCTTTAAATGGCACCAGCAGTTCATTTCCTGTTGAGTAGAAGTGAAAAAATCAGCTTGCAGGAGGGTTTTCTCACATCACTGCTAGCAGTGCAAAATTCAGGGGGGCAAACCAGAGAGACCTCTTCAGTTGTACTCTTGTCTGGCTAGTGAAGCCCTGGCTGAGGGTGTGAAGGAACATTTCCAAACCCAATTTTACTAGCCCTCTTAGTTTGGGGGTTTCTTTTGGGTTTTAGTGAGGATTTTTTTTTTTGTTATTTGGGTTTTCTGTTGTTGTTGTGGTTGGTTTTTGTTTTTGTTTCTGTTTTTCGATGGGAAATCAAAGAATCATTGTAGAATTCAGTTCCAAATATACATTTGAACATATATTGTGACCCAGAAGTCAAAGGAACAGAAATCTGTTGCAGACAGGAACAACCTGGGATTCACAATGCTAGCAGCGACAAAGCAGGTGAGTGAATTTTGGCAAAGGACAGTGCAGGTGTGCTTGTTCTGAGTGCGTCCTGGAGAAATTCAGAGTATTTTTGTGTTAGCAGTAAGATTCAGTACAGAAGCATCCTGCTCCTGTACACTCCTCATAACAACACAGGGAGATAGAGAGAAAGGGAATGTGCTCCAAAGTAGTTCCTGTGCTTAGTCAAGGATTAAGTATTAATGCTCTGCACAGTTACAGTAGTGTCTCCACAGAGGGAAACACTACACAGTCTGTGTGTCATACTGCTCCTACCTCTGACAACCAACAAGTCCACAAAGAACAAGCCCAGAGGTTTTTCTGAAGCTCCCCTGTTCTCCCTTAGCTCAATCTCTGGGACTCAAATCTGCACACCTTCACTCACCAACTATCTTTCCAACAACATATATGAAAGGTCTCAAGATTATCTGGGTTTCTGATTCCATTACACAGACAAAGACCTAAGCTGAATAAGAATAAAACAGGTATCTTGATAATATCATTAGTTGGCTAAAGGGCAAGACAGGATCCCGTGTTTTGGCTGGACTAGAGCCAGAACATCTCATCTAGCACCCAGACAGTTCCTGCACGAGGATGCCTGTGTCTAACAGCCAGGAGTGGGTGGCACAACACAAAGAGGGCCAGCACTGCATGAGCTGGAAGCCCCAGTTCCTGTATCACAGCAGGAGAATCTGTGAATAAGGAAGGGAGAAGACACAAAGCAAAGGAGAGAAGGAAGAGGTATTTAAAGAGCCTCTGTTCATCAGCATCAACCTCTTTTATACCTTATTTCTATGTGCTTGAATTATGAAATGGAAACAAAATGAATCCAGGCTCCGGAGTGGTGCAGTTGACACACCTGAAGGATGGGATGCCATTCAGAGGGACATAGGCTCAAAGGCAGGCCCATAGGAACCCCACACAGCTTAAGTGCAAGGTGCTGCACGTGGGTCAGGGCAGCCCCCAGTATCAATCCAAACTGGGGGATGAACAGAGCAAGAGCAGCCCTGCTGGGAAGAACATGGGAGTGCTGGTGAATAGGAGGCTGGACATGACCCAGCAACGTGTGCTCACAGCCCAGAAAGCCAACTGTGTCCTATCCAAGGCAGCGTGGCCAGCAGGGCAAGGTGGCGATTCTGCCCCTCTATTGCTCTCTCATGAGATCCCCACCTGCAGGGCTGCATCCAGCTCTGGAGTCCCCAGCACAGGATGGACATGGACCTGTTGGAGTGTGTCCAGAGGAGGCCACCAAATCGATTAGAGGGATGGAAGACCTTTTCTACAAGGGAAGGCTGAGCAAACTGTTTTTTTCAGCCTGGAAAAGAAAAGGCTTTGGTGTGACCTAACTATGGTTTTCCAGTACCTGAAGGGAGCCCAAAAGAAAGATGGAGAGGATTTTTTTACAAGAGCAGGCAGTGACAGGACAAGGGATCCCTTAGAAGTGGGATTAGATTTAGAATAGGCATTAGAAAAAGATTCTTCACTGCAAGTGGGATGAGGCACTGGAACGGGTTGCCCAGAGAAGTTGTGGGTGCCCCATCCCTGGAAGTGTTCAAGACCAGGTTGGATGGAGCTCTGAGAGACCTGGTCTAGTGGAAAGTGTCCCTGCCCACAGCATGGGGGTTGGAACTACAAAATCTTTAAGGTCCATTCCAACCCAGGTCATTCTATCATTCTATAAATGATAAGTAAGTAGTGGGTAGGAAAGAAAATTGTCAAGGTTCTACTGTGGCTATAAGGTAGTAACCTAGGAATGGTACAGGGGCACAAAGTTACCCATCAAGAACAGCAGATGGACTTGGCTGATGGAGAAATTTCATTTTGGATTGATCTGGCTTTATTCCAGCTCCATCTATACTGGATCTCATCATATATTTAAAAGGAAAAGTGGTTTCCTTGATCCCAAGAGTATCTAAGCAAATGATTTTAACATGCCTTGCCAATAAACATAACTGCAACAAAATCACTTTACTGTGATTCACTTGGAATAAATATGTATAGTTCCTGGATTAAAAAAAGTAATAGCATGCAGAGAGGGAGTTAATACTTCTGTTCTGAATTCCTCCTGTCTTATTTTCATTCTATCTGCACTGTGTACCTCCTTGAGCCCTTCCTGTGAGGTCTCTGTAGTTGATTCAAGTGTGGCTGATGTGTATTTGAAGCTTAAATTCATTGACGCTCTCTGTTACAATGACAATGAATACTTTAAAACTGCAATAGAGCGAACACTGTGGTTTCAGTTTGTGCATTTTCACACAGTCCTTTGGAAAAGCTGGCTACTGATGTGCACAAGCTTTTTCATCAACCAACACATCAAACAAAGTTCAGTCTCCAGGAACAGGCAGAGGAGAAACAATTACCTTAATTCCTTCAATCCTGAAGCCCAGGTTGGCACTAGAGCTGATGGTTTCTCTCCACTGCATGTACCGGGGTTTGGTGACAGCATGCTGGGCATTCTCCTCTGCCGTGGGAGCAAGAGGATCCACTTCAATCATCTTCTTGTACATGTCCTTACGCAGCTTTGGTTTCTCTCGTGCCTTAGTCAACTCTTCCTCCAGGTATGTTCTGCAAACGTCACATCCCAACACATCCTTAAGGACTTCCTCAGCATTTCTTTTTACAGCTTACAAACTGGCCTCAAGAAACATCAACCAGGAAAGTAAGCCCCAGTTTTGCATATGGGGAAACCAAAGTACAGAGAGCAAGGACTGTGCAGGCATTTTTAGTGAAACAGGCCCAGGAATCAGGAATTCCAATTCACTTCTTGTTCTAACCATACCCCTACGTACTGTTACCATTATTTCCTGGTTACAGAATAGGAGGAAGCTGAATTCCCTCTGAGCCGTAAAAAAGAACTGCATTTTCAGAGGACAGGTAGGAGAGATCACTTATAACAAAATAAAAAACCAAATAGGGCTATTGAAGACTTACTGCAGTCTCTCTCCTCAAAAAACATCAGTCATGGGTAATTTTTTTTAGGCCTCAGAAAGTTTATGTTTTACTTAATGCATCTCAGTGAAAGGCAGAATCACTCTTCATATAGAAAAAACTAAAGAGTAAAGTAGATTATCAGAGCAGTTCCAAACCAGAAAAGGTAACTAAGAACAGGAAGGTGAAGGGACAGAAAACTTCTACATTTTGCTCTTATCACTCAATCTGTTAATTGGTAGCCATTAGAAAGGCACTATCCATGTTCTCTACATTCCACTGGATTCCTAAAGCTTGCATTTTGTCAAGTGCCTGAAGCTTACTTTCTTCATCACAGCCTAACAAACCAGGATGGCATTTAGGAGATGATGTCACTCACTGCCAGAACGTCACCTGCTTTCAACAAAATGTGTACCATTGCAAATCCTTCTCCTCTTTTTTCTGAACATATCAGTGCTACATCTTTCTAATTCATTTAAAAATTTGCATCTATTTGAAAAGGCATATCTGCACTCCTGTAAGTAGAGTAATTTATGACAATAACTCTTGAGCATCTGAGCTGATACCCAAAAGATTACTATGACAGCTCATACTTCTCTGTACTGTTACCTTACTGCAGGATCTCAACAAATTCCTTTCTCTTTGTTATACTTAGATAATATTAGTAATGTTTTTGTCTTAATCACAGACAATGAATGGAAAAGAAAGTGAGAACCTGCAGAACAAAGAGATGGCAACACCTCAAGATGTCAGAGTAGGGAAAAAAACACATTAGCCCTGAGCAAATGGTCAGCTCTTTAAAGAAAAGATCAATACCAGCAAAGACTCATTCAAGCATTTGAAATGGGCCTTCACACTGCTATTCAGTCATTTGCATTGGGAGATGGAAATTTTACTCTGTGAGGCTTTCTGAATCACTGCACACACAAAGATTCAATGAACTGGCAGTGAATAAATCATGTCATTTTTTCACATGTATTATCAGGCTACTGCAGAGAAACTTTGTCTTAAATTACCCCTAAAAATTTCTTTTTGTGGACAGTTTTTGAGGCTATAGATGAGTTAGTTGCCAGAATCCATGTACAAACTGGCAATAATGGGACATCATGTCCTCAGGCTGTCCAAGGTGGTTTGTGAGCATGATCATATCACCCCCTTCCTTCACATGTAGAGAAAGCACATTCTCCTTCATTCGTCCCACCTGATCCCCATCTTGCAGTCCATCACACTTGGCCCCTCAAAGTCAGTAAGCAAGTCATCCAGCTGGATGTAGCTCTCGCCATCTCTCTCCACCACACCATGGAAGCAAGGGACGCAGGAGCGTAGTGGGTCTTTCATCAACCGCTCAAAACACTCCTTTTCGTTCTCTGAGAAGCGTTTGAGAATCTTCCCACTATCAGCTGCCTTGAAACTCCCTAAAAAGAAGAAAATCAAACTCTTGCTGACAAGACTGACAAGCAAAAAACAAAAACTCCTTCCCCCACCATTCCACTGAGATAAGTTTCATCTATCTCAGTCTCATGGCAGCAGTTAAACATTTCCCCTGAAGAGAAGAGATAAGATGCTTTTCATTAAAAACCCCCCCACATGACATACAGTTGTTAGCAGTGAAAGTCCCTTTGGATACATTGCCATGTCAGAATTTACAGCTTTACGGAGTGCAGTTGCTTCAGGCCATTGGGCTGTTTGGAGTTTTCCTTTGCTAGGTTATTAAACAGTACCATACTTACTAAAATGCACAGGAAGAAGCCACGAGCCAGAATTCATTAATCCTCTAACAGGTTATTTTAAAGCTGCATAACACTGCCAGCGCTGGCTTTGTCCTTAATCCTCACACCTGCTAAGCATGTCCAGACAGAGGCAGCACAGTCAATTCAGTGATAGTTAAACAGCCAGGACCAGCCAGAAGCCAAGCACTGCCCTTTCCCCACACACACACAGACACACGTGCCGTGACTGCGCCTGCCTGCAGGTACTGCCCCTCCCCTGCTAACCGGCTAATCTGCTCATGCTCTGCAGGTACAGCCTGGAGGGCCACGGTGCTTTTTACAGCCCTGTGTCTGAATGGTATCCAGGACAAATGACATCTGCAGAGGGCACAATTAGCAGAAATCAGTCTCCACCTGTCCAGAGTTTCTAAACGCTCTCCTGCAACCTGCCGACAGCATCTGAGGAAAGTACACATCTCATTCAGAGGCACCCTTTAATCTACACAAAATAAACTGAGCACCGAAGTAGGAGCTTCATTAATCCCGAGGATAACACTCAACCTTTACCACAATGGGATCCTTCAGCCATTGCAAACTGGTTCTTCTCTGACAAATCCTAGAACAGGCACTGCCTAGGCAAAAGGGCAAGGCTGGTAACAGCCCAGGTTCTAGTTCAGGAAAAAACTGTCATATCAGAGAAGAACAGTTGCAGAAAGGATGGAGTAAACCCAACCACAGAACACTGCTGAAAGGAAACTGGAACAGTATCTCTCCTAATCAGCTTCTAGTAAACTCTTAACCCTCCTCTTCCACCCTACTCCATGAGTCTCTAGAAGGGTTATGATTGAACAACCAGTTCATCACTCCACACAGATGAAGCCAACTCCACACATCTGTGACAAAAACTGCATTAAGACTGGGTTATCTTGGCACTTTGTGTGATACAAATCAGACAAAACACTGTGCAAAATGCAGCTACTCAATTTCTAGGGCTCAATAAATTTCTCAGCACAGCTTTGAAGTGCACCATATTAGGGCATTAGCATACACAGAGGTGGTTCACATACTGCATTACAGCACGATGCAGCGTAGGTGCCTGCCCACATGTGTACCAATAAACCCCCACTAGCACTGCACAGGAATTATATGAAGCACAAGAGACACAAACCTGATGACTTCTCTGTGTTGCTCTTTTTCCTTACAAATGAAACTAAACCTACACCAGGAGCACACCTACCACTTTTTACAGACACAAAACTAGAATCAACCAACAGAGCTGCTCCTTGCATTCGTGCAGTGAACAATTACAGACTCACAATGCAAACACCTGGTCAGCAAGGCAATTCTCCCATTTGTTTTCCACCCAAGGGCCTACGTGCAGATGAGGGGTTTGGAGTGGTATTAGAAGCACTGTCCTTTCCAGGGCTAAAGCACATACAGGCATGGACTGTAACCCTTTCCCCTGGAGAACTAACTACTGGCTACTCAGTCAGGAAAAATGACCCCATACAGCAGGCAACAGCATCAGACAGATTAGGGCTTTCGCTCCCCAATCTCTTGTTTCCCTCTAACAAGTATTTTACACTTATCACCTCACAAGCCTGGCCCTTCTCCAGAGTCTGACCATTGCATCCCTGCTCATCTCATTATTAAGGTATATCACTCCCACTTCCCTATCCACACCACAACTGAAATATGTTTTAGGTCACAGATTTGTGTGATATTGCCTACTTCCTTTTTACCGGAAGGAAGGAAGGAAGGAAGGAAGGAAGGAAGGAAGGAAGGAAAAGAAAT